>OY726519.1:111475249-112075249 GCA_963383655.1 Bathymodiolus septemdierum
CATCGTTTTACGCGGAAATTGTAATAGACATCATATGACGGAACTGAAAACGAGCAGACATGCAATTGGACAACATGAACAACACAATCTCCACTATAAACCGAGATGGTGGGATGGAGGTACTTATGTCCTCCGGAAGAGTAGGCAGTTTCTGCTCCACTTGTAATTCTATCTTCGCTATACACGGAGACATCCCTAGGATTAAGTACTCTGTGTATATATTAGCTAAAGCTATTTCATAGATAGTCAATAAAACATGCACAACTTCGGATTAAAACAAAGGTAAAATGCTAATTAGAGGCAACAATTCTAATAAACAAAACAACATCAGTCAGACATGAGATCTAACAAAAATGGGTTAGTAAAAGATTATCACTTACATAACAACACGAAGACGAGACCATGGGCTTCAATAGGTTTCACATCGCCCCGATTTTTAGTTGGGTTCGTGTTACTCGATGTAGATGTTGTTTGTCCTTTTGTCCTTTTTCCTTTGGTCATTGTGTTGTCTGTCCTTCTACGATTTACGGATTATGATTACCCCTTTGGTATCTTAGATTTACGTATTATGATTACCCCTTTGGTATCTTAGATTTACGGATTATGATTACATCTTTGGTATTTTAGATTTACGGATTATGATTACCCCTTTGGAATCTTAGATTTACGGATTATGATTACCCCTTTGGTATCTTAGACTTACGGATTATGATTACCCCTTTGGTATCTTAGATTTACGGATTATGATAACCCCTTTGATATCTTAGATTTACGGATTATGATTACCCCTTTGGTATCTTAGATTTACGGATTATGATTACCCCTTTGGTATCTTAGATTTACGGATTATGATTACCCCTTTGGTATCTTAGATTTACGGATTATGATTACCCCTTTGGTATCATAGAATTACGGATTATGATTACCTCCCTTTGGTATCTTCAAACTCTTTTTCTTCCATACATGATATTCCTCATTTTATGGCATCGGTATTTCTTTTTTTTTTAAACACAAATAATATTTCTTTATACATTTTTCCAAAAGCCTAAATGAAAGATAAAACTTCACGGGTCCCGTCAATCTTTACAGGACCAAAACAAACACTGAACTATCAGACGATGTGGGATGTTAAATTGTGTAATACAGTAGGTATATACTTCAAATTACAGGTAAACAGGAAGAATCACGATTGATTACAGCTCTAAAGAAAGATTACTAATTTACACCAACCTAATGTTTCACACACTCTGTTTTTCTGTGTTTCAACCCAGTTTGTATTAGAGTAGAACATCTGTAGAGTCATTAGATAATGACCTATTTTCTTTCTAAGGAAATTAAGATCAGGCTTATCTGTAGTTGTACCATTGATGATAAAGTTCCTGGTATTAATCAAAATATCATTACCTGAAGAAGAAAACGTTATTTGTTGAAAATTTTAAAATCATCAACATGAAGTATCCATGTAAATAAACAATAGAGAAAACCCAATATTTATACGTTTTTATCTATATGTTATCTATTTATGTGTATTAACTCTTATTTGTATAATGAAAACATCAATTTATTAACCAGTAAAAAATGTGCAATTTCATTTAGATAATAAAAATACTCCCTTAATAAACGTTAGATCTTACCGAAAAAGCAATCAAAAATGGACAATCCAGAGAAACCGGCAACATAGGGGACACAAGACGGAAAAAAAATTTAACAAAAACACAACACAATATGTGTTGGCTACCACTATATGCAAACAAACACAAACAACGTAAATATGACACGAGTCCTTCTACAAATAACTGGAGGTAAAGACATCGTTTTTATGCGCAAATCGTAACGGAAATCATAACACGGAACTCAGAACATAAAGACACATAATAGAACAACACAAAAACTAAAAAGATAAACAACACGGACCCCACAAAAAAAACCTGAGGTGAACTCAGGCGCTCGCGATGAGTAAACAGTTCTTGCTTCTTATAAGACACCCGCCGTGTTACTCGTATATACAGTCAAGTCTGGTCAAATGTCTTTGCAGTGATAGAGGAAAGAACACATATACGTAAAAAGTAAAATATCCATTGTCATTTGAGATATGGATATTTCCCAATGGTCAACCAATGGTGATGACGACCGTAGAACTTTTGTTGCGATGATTTCAACCTAGGAGCAACGTAGCCTTGTTTGAGTAGCCTTTGCGACAGCAGCTGAACTCTGTCCAGGAAATCACTGTACTGGGCACAAACTCTAGAATAACGTACGAGTTGTGAAATGTAAACTCCATACACTGGTAATGTTGGAATATTGCTACTGATGAAGGGGAAGTTGACTGTTGGAAAAATGAAGTCATCGCGTTTGTCGTAGAGTTTTGCTTCAATATATATTTTATCTTCTTTGAATACAGTGACCCATGTAGCTAGAGGTAGCTAACATTATCTCTTTTAAATTAAAGAAAACCCCACATATTGCAACAAAACAACATATGCAAGTTCATTTGGCCCATTTATAGGTAATCTTAACATTCGAATTGATAATCTTTACCATCTAGTTGTATATACCTTCGGCTATAAGTTCATCTGTCATCATCCAAGTCGGATGCTGGTAAATTCTACTATACCGTTCACTCATGCTAGAAATTATCCCATCACAGGCTTCTTCAAAATTGTCTTTTGCCGAATCATCTATAAAATAATTCAGGAACATTTTCACAATAAATATTTGCGCCGATCAACACGTACTACAGTATAGTCTGTTTGGTGACTCTGAAAATAGGGAAAACAATTCCTAAAAAATCAACGGGTTGTCAGATTTTCTTTTTAATCATATTTATATTAAGGACTGATTAATACATATTATAGTTGAATTTTTCAAAAAAATTCATTAAAGAATACAAAAATTTGCCATAGGACTTAATTGTAAAATTCTGTCATTTTGTCATGTAACAAACATGGGAGTAAGTACTACTGAAATGAACAGCAACATGTGGTCAGTATTGACAAACAGCAAGTCAGCTGATTTCATCATTAACATGTTATATCAGATGTTTACATTCTGACCATACCAAATATGGACAATATTCAAATTATATTTACACCTGTTCAGGTAAAAATCAATAATGATGATACATTATTACATAACTGATTGTGGAGCATTTAAAGTACATGCAAACTACCCATTCCCTTTATGTGCATAGAGATTAATAATAAAGAACAAAATTACCTGAACACGTTGTTCATTCTGACCAGTACATATCAGTAGTTTCACCCTCACTGTCATGATCCCCCTCTCAATTAGTGTCACTATCACTGTCTAAATTTATAATAATTTTTGGAATTTCCTCTATAATGTGGTCAGATTTCCAATATTGTGGTTCTATTTTGTTTTCAACATGATTACAAAAGCTAGTCCACTTTTCTGGGGTTATGGTTTTAAATCCTTTTATCATTAGTTTTAAAAGTGTTATTTTCTCATCAAACATAACCCTTGACATCCCCCATACCATTTCGATAGGGTTAAATTAACAATGGTATGGGGGAAGGCACAACATATCATGACCTTTCCCATGTAAAAATTCATCTGTTTTATAAACTGGTTCGGGTTTCTTCAGTTTACTGATTTCATACAATTCAGTTTTTTTCATTTTACCATCAAAAGGAATTCTTTTGTCTTTGAGCCACTTTTGCATATCCCCCTTTCTTGTAGCTGATGTTGGTGCTTTGGTACCTTCCTTTATTACACTATGGTAAGGCGCATTGTCCATTACAAGACTTTTAGGTGGATGTGCGGGAACTAAATGTTCTTTTACCCATTTATTAAATATAACAGAATTCATTTCGGAATGATAATCTCTTCCATCTGTGCTTAAAGTTTTAAAAACTAATTCACATCCAGGTAAAAAACCAGTTTTACATCCCGCATGTAAAATTACAAATCTTTGTCCTTTATTAAGGGGAATTTTTCGGGCATCTGAAGGGTTAGGTGGTGTCCACTGATGGGATGCTGTATGGTGGGTATCAACCCAAGTTTCGTCCATGTAAACAATGTTATATCTTTCATTTCTTTTTTGTTTAATTGTACGTAAAAAAATTATTCTTTTATTAACGAGGTCTTTTCTTTCAACAAGAGCCTTTTTATTTCCATTTATTTTTGCATATTTAAAACCAAGTCCATGCAAAGTTTTACAAAGTTTATATTTTGACACTTTTAAAGAATGGTTTTTCTCCAAAGTAACACGCAATTTTCTAATTTAAACATATTCATTTTTCGAAAAAAATCCAACTACCGTACTATTCTCCTTATTAAGTCTTTATTAAAACTATCCAAAGAATCTTTGCATTTATTCACAGATTTTTCATTAAGTTCCACAGGTTCTTCTTTCAATATCTTATTAAGAAATGAACGGCTAATGTCCAGAGCTTGTACAGTTCTATCAATGACTTTTTTCCATGCATAAAATGGAGCTTTTCGTTTACCTTCGGCCCCAAAATATTTGTGCAAATTTTCAAAATTAATTCCCTTTTTTCAGCGGAAGCTTTCACAAGCATTTTCATTACTTATTTACAATGTACATAAACTTTATATAACATAATTTTAAGCAAGAAAATCATGAAACAAATGTTTATCTAATTTGCATATAAGAAATTAACATTGTATATGAATTGTTTAATTTTTGGAAGAAAACAAGTATTAAACAAGAATATTATTTAATTTATATATTTATATGAATTATACTCTCACGAAATTAACATTTATTTGATTTTGGTATCATTTTTTTAAGTGTTAATTTAAAATTTGCTATAAATCAGTATGAGTGAATAACAAGGGACATGTCCATATAAGGGTCTCATGTGACCAGCAGTTATTAATTGTTTACAAACAAATATCAGATGGTCAAACTGTTTATCAATTATTCAAAACATCTTGAATCTTTAACCTAATATGGCATTCCCATGTGACTAAGATTAGCATAACAACAGACAGGAAAGAACAGGTAAGGCTATTCATTATAATGGCAGCATCCTTTACTTACAATCTGATAAAATTAGTATTGGGCCCTATGGAGAATTTTATTATTATTTGAATTATTTCTTTGACAACTTTTACTCAGATATGTATTGAATAATGTATGCCTAAAATGTTAAAAAGAGCAATAGAAAGCAAATCCCTAATTTTTTAATAATTTTTCCCCTATTTTCAGAGTCACCAAACAGACTATACCATAAATTACAATTAAGCAAAATAATCTTGTTATAACCTTCAACACATACTTGCGTTTACCTCTGTTTCTTAGTGGGTCCAAGTTGCTCAACTGTTTTTATTACTCTTTTTGCTTTTTGTTTGTTATTTTGTCTTTGTTTTGTTTTTATTTTTGGTTGTCTTCGTTCTGTTTCTGCAGGCCGGTTTATGTTGTCCGTGTCTCTTGATCGTCCGTTGGTGATTGTACTATCAGTTATCTCTTACGTTTTATTTAACCAATACGTAGATTAGCTTTTAAGAAAGCACCTGTCACAAGTCAAAGACAATAGAGCTTGCATTCTGTGATGAGCAGCAATGGAAATATTACCCTCCTACTTTGTTTCGTATTTCGTACTTTTATTGTATGAAATGACAGGAGTTTGTAATACAAAGTTACAAGATTTGTTTCCTATATGAGTTCTATACTACAGATCACTCATCATCCGTAATCCACGACTGACTGATCCCGCTTGTGGAGAGTATCGATAACACATGATTGACTGATCGCGCTTGTGGAGAGTATCGGTAACCCACGTCTGACTGATCGCGCTCGTGTAGAGTATCGGTAACCCACGACAGACTGATTGCCCTTCTGGAGAGTATCGGTAACCCACGACTGACTGATCGCGCTTATGGAGAGTATCGGTAACCCACGACTGACTGATCGCCCTTGTGAGGAGTATCGGTAATCCACAACTGACTGATCGCCCTTGTGGAGAGTATCGGTAACCCACTACTGACTGATCGCACTCGCCTAGAGTATCGGTAACCCACGACTAACTGATGGCCCTTGTGGGGAGTATCGGTAACTCACAACTGACTGATCGCCGTTGTGGAGAGTATCGGTAACCTACTACTGACTGATCGCACTCGTGGAGAGTATTGGTAACCCACGACTGACTGATCGCGCTCGCGTAGAATATCGGTAACCCACTACTGACGAATCGCATTCGTGGAGAGTATCGGTAACCCACGTCTGACTAATCGCGCTCGTGTAGAGTATCGGTAACCCACGACTGACTGATCACCCTTGTGGAGAGCATCGGTAACCCACGACTGGCTGATCGCCCTTGTGGAGAGTATCGCTAACCCACGACTGACTGATCGCGCTCATGGGGAGCATCGGAGAGAGATCGGTCATAGGTTGCCGACAATTTTATATTACATTATCATTTGGGCATGGATAAACAACTGCAAGTAAAATATGAAAAACAATAAGTATTACGCATTGAAGCATGACAATCTTTGATAAAACGAATAATACAACACTATCGGAACATTGATAATATGCAATCTTGACTTTACTACCGATAAGTTGTACATCTGTTTATTCCCATCCTAATTGTAATTATTATATATTTGGAAAGACTTAATTTGTCCAAAGTACTAAAAGTCATGTTTCATAACGATGTGATACTGTTTTAAGTTACAAGTACACTGATTGTCATCTGGTGTCTCCTTTTCTGTAGAAAAAATACAATATCTTAACTATTATCAAATGCAGCATCTATTTTTTTTTAAATTGTTGCAGTTGCAAGGAATTGTACAATGACAATACAGAACGTATCTAATTATGGATACCTTTCCTTCAGATTGCAAGACGGGTACCACTAGTAGATCGGGAACTGCCTACCATTTCGGAGAACCCGAGTTCACCTCCCGGTTTTGGTGGGGTTCGAGTTGTTCAATCTTTGGTATTCTGTGTAGGGTTTTGTAGATCATTGTTTGTCCCTTTGTCCCTTTTTTTAGCTATTACATTGTTTGTTCTTCTTACGGATCCTGATTACCCCTTTAGTATCTTCATATATTTTCCATCTAACAGACATAAATATGCCACGCCACGATATAGCTGAAATACTGCTAATGTTTGCGCTAAACACCAATCAATCAATCAATCAATAAAAAACATACCTTTACCAAATATTTTGTAAAGAATAGATTTAGCATTCCTGTTGGTGTTTTCATCTGACAGTTCGGTAGCACCTGTAATATACCGTAGTGCAGATCGAGCTAAGGCTTCCTTTGTAATGGTGTAATGTGTGTCATATTCTGGAGCAAACTTCCGAAATAAAAAAGGCTCGGATTGTCCAGTAATAGTTATCCCTATCACAAGGAAAATATTAAAATACATACTGATCAAGTAAAATGTTATTAAAACTAATTGTAGATTATTATGCAACAATCATATTTATATTTGTTGATAAACTATCTAATCAAGAGGGACAATAAAACTATATCACTGTTAATACGAAATGACCAAAAATACAAATATACAATACCAAGAACCCGATAACACAATCTAAAACAAATAATTCGCGATCAAGTATGGCAGTTATTTGTAACATTATTTATTTGATAGAGTATTTATCGGGAATTTGAGAATTTTTCCTTTGAACTCAATGAGTGATATTTTCGCAATTAAAGAACGGGTCAATACTGAAACTGATTATCGGTCACTAGTATCGCAGCGTGTCCTACCAGACTCGCTGCGATATTAGTGATAATGTTTGTCTCGACCTTTACAACGGACTTATTCTATATTTATCGGTCAGTGTGTGACGTCAAACACATAATGACAATAAAGATGAATACAATAACGCCACGGTCAGTTTTGAAGGTACATTATTAGTACTCGCTGTGATATTGACGATAATGTTTGTCTCTACTTTCATAACTTCCATTATTCTATATTTATATTTTAGAAATTTACATTCATATTTTACACACCAATCGTTATCTTTGGTAGATAATTACATAGTTGTTGTTCAAAAATTATATCAATTACAATTATTGTGTCATCTAACAAACCAAATCAAAAGAACCGCAAAACGATCAATAATAACGGACTAATTTACGTGGTACTTCTTTCCTATTTTATTTATTCTAGTTTTAATGTACATTTGCACCTGATCAACTGATGTGAGATCGCGTGATAATAGCTGTAGCTTCAATTACTTGCCTGACTACTGGATTGGTGATAGCCCGGTGACCAACTACGCAAAAGTCGCATATTAACGGAGTTTAATTTCACTTCATACTTGTAGGAAAATGATTTTACTTTGATTTTAGACTGGTCGTCAAAAAGTCGTATGGTGCAGTTTTCTAAACTTCTATGCATAGTTATCAAAATTTACTTAAATTTGGACCTCGAGTGGCTAACAGTTTTGCTCCGGTATTTAAAAACTGTATAGAAATATATTTCTTTCGCATTGGATTCAAAGTTTACATATAATGTTTTATTCATTAAGCGAAAAAACTAAGACAATAAACCTATAATTGAAAAATAAAAACAATAACAAATATTGTAAATGGGATCATTTTGTAGTTTCACCAGATTTTAATTCTGTACAATAATGCGCCAGTTGATAAATAGTTAAGTAACTAGTAGAAATTTAAAATATAATCATTACCCTATTTAGTGACACACCTTTTTCTTTATCTAAGTTTCTTTAATGGGATTTTATATACCACCCAAAATATAGACTAACAAATCTATACCTTACTTAATTTTTCGGAAAGTTGTGTCCGGTCCCGGTAGATCTGAATACTTTGTTCACCATATTGATCTTGAACTTCGAGTGCACCTTATGTTCGATTAATTTACGTTAACTATGGATTTATTTCTTTTGTATTTGTTGATGTGTCTTTGTTCTTTTGACTTTTAAATGTTGTTTGTTCGAATTTGAGGTTGTGGTTATTTTTCATTTTTGTTCATTCTAAGAGGCAAATTTAGTTATTGAGTTGAGGAGCATGCTATGCAAACATTCGACCAGCAACTTTTATGCTATTGCCCAACAGATGAAATGGTCAAAGCCTGACATTTTCAATCGCCATATTCTTAGACTTGGTGGTTTTCACAGTTTGTCTTTTTTCTTATCTTCGGTTGGAAAACTTTGGGCCGATGGCGGTCTTCGTGATCTTTTGGTTGATTCTGGCGTGTATGCTGGAAATACAACTGAGTTTATGTTGGTTGGCAAAGAATTTAACAGGGCTGTCAGGGGGTTCACACTTGTATTTGAAGCCCTACGCGGCATTCATACATTGGTGTAGGACCTTTGACTACATCGATCAGACACCATCAGCGTTCTGGAATGCGCTGTTTGAATTTCATAGAAGTATCTGTGATCAGACGATTGAAACATCAGCACTACTAACTAAAGTTGAAGAATTGTTTGAAGACCATGTACAGCCTCTAATCTGTAAGTTAAGAAAATGGGGATGCGATACATTCAAATACTGGGATATGTTTCTGGTGGCGGTTCAAATTATGTTGTCAAATGTACGGGCAGAACGGGAGGGTGATTGGTCGGCACATCTGATGTCTTCATCAAAAATGTTGCCATGTTTCTTCATTACTAACCGTACAAATTACTCTAGATGGATGCCTGTATATATACTTGATATGCTAGACCTTTCAGCCGAGATAAAATCAGCTTTTGAAAAAGGCGAGTTTTCCATTAGACAAACATCCGGCAGTTTCAATGGTATTTGGAGCGATATGGACACTGAAAAAAATCATATAAGATTCGAAGGGCTCAGGTGGTATCGTAGGAATAACGAATCAGAAATCTGCCCTTGTTAGATGGAAACTCACTAGACATTTCATAGCATCACTTAGTAGTGCAATAAACGACAGGGCGGGTATTACATGCACCAGCAATAACTCACATGAAGAAATGAAGCAAACAGTTTTGAAGCGAGATGAGGAACAAGTCCAAGCAATAGTAAACCATTTGAACGAAACCATGACTGACTCCTTTGATATAAAGGCTCACCCTCCTTGTCTCATGAATATTTCTACAGGCATGCATGCTACCAGAGAAGTACAGGATTATTTGCTGTCTGCTGTCAACGAAGGTGAAAACAAGTGCAGAAACTTTGTTAGCAGTGCTCTCTCTGTAGGACAGTGTGAGCTTTTATAGCCCTATCTCAAAGTCACAATTAAAAATATTTGAACACATGAATGCCAAAACATCCCTGAAATACAAATCTGGTGAAATCATAACCGGTCATATCAATCCAGAAATTGTTTTCAGACGTGCTCCGGTTTTGGCTAATAGCAGAGATGATGTCACGATTGACAACATTCTTTCACTTCCTGTAGGGCCTATCCCGGTGTCCATGTTCCATGAAGATTGTACAATGAGGAAATCTTGTAAATCAGATCTAGTGCAGCAGTTCGAAAATGAAGTTTCCCCAGTTCTTTCGTTGCCGGATTTTGACCCTTCGTTGACAACTTACATCAGAGATGGCATGGCACTAGCTCAGTGCATGGATGCAAAGAAACATAGAACCTTTGGAGACCTTGACACCGACTACTGCAGACAGTTGACATCATGCTTTGCAAAAGCACATACAGTAGCAGATATATTTGACCGGTATGACGTAACAAACTCGGAAAAAACTCCATCAAGTCGGCTGAAAGAGAGCGTCGTACCAAAGTGACTGCCCATACAAAGGTGTTCCTAGTAATAGAAGGCAGAAATGTTCCTGACTGGAAGAAATTTCTATCTGTCAAAGAAAACAAGCAGGCACTCATAAACTTTTTTGGTGATTTCATTGTCAAATTCAATCAAAGTAACCCATTAGTGCCCCCTGGAAATCTGTATTACATTGCCGGTTCATTTGGAAATCCGGAAATTATGAACGTTGTTTCAGACCAGGAAGTCTTTGATTGTCCTGACTCGTACAGCACACAAGAAGAGGCGGACACCCGTGCGATCCTCCAGGCTTTACATGCTGACAAAAGGCTCAAAGAATTGGGAAAGCAAGGCAGGATCATTATCAAAACCTCTGATACAGATGTGATTGTTCTCTGTATTTATTTTTATAAACAGATGACAAACACCAGTGAACTGTGGGTTCAAATGGGAAAGTTATTAGTGTTAAGGACGGTCGTAGGTTTTTACCTATTCATGAACTATGTTCTTCTCTCTCAGAAATCACATGTAGAGTTCTTCCTGCCGCACATGCTCTCTCTGGGTATGACACTACCTCTTCCTTCTTTGGAATTGGCAAAAAGTCAGTGTACAAAATACTGAAAGCACCAGATTTCCATGATTTAGACAATTTGGGAGATCCCGACAAAGATGTTGCTATTTGATGCTCTTCACGATTTGTAGCTAGGCTTTATGATCAGAAGAGGTCTTTTGCATCCTCCCATCAAAACATTAACAAACTTCAAGTAAAACTTGCTACAAGTCGGGACGCAAGTCTGGTTAAATTACCACCTTCAGAAGCGGCCCATACAGCATATTCTTTGTGCCTCATTACAGACCAAAGTTTAGCATGCTTTCTGTCCGGTAAAATCACCTCTGCCTTCACCAATGGAATACGGATGGCGAACTGTCAAGGATTCTTTGCATCCAGTCTACTTTGAAGGAAACATGTCAGCAGAATTTCTCCGTGATCTAGTGTGTTCATGCAAGGGGAAATCGCAATGTAAAAAGTCCTGTGTTTGTGCAGAGCAGAACCTTGCATGTACTGACTTATGTTCTTGCCAAGGATCAGAATCATGTAAAAACGTCCATTCATATACCCTTGCAGAAGACGTTTAATGTCTTAACAACATAATCATGTACACTTTTTGACGAGCTGTTTCATTGTTCTGCAAAGGTCTTGTTTCGCTTAAGTCTTGTGTAGAACAGCTCCAATTTCCACATGAAAAAGGCAGTTCCAGTCACTCAGAATGCCTTGTACAATTGTTTTGCCTTATTTCGTGCTGATTTATATTCTGTTGATGCATTTTGTTGCATACAAGAAGTTGTGTTTTTGTTTATAAGTATGTTTTGTATGAGTTAATGTACCAACACAAATCTATGTGAACAAAACTTATATTCCACATTATAATTTGGCTATCATTTATATTTATTTTGTAGAATACATATTTTTCTATATTTTCTTTACATTTGGATAAGTTTTAATGGCTTTACTATCGACAGTTTGGAATATTACCAGGTTTTTAAGCGAAAACCCTTCCCCCTTTTGGTGAAAACACATAAATTTGCACAAAACAATTATTTTTTGATGACATCCGACGTTTTAGATAGAAAATTGAATATGGAAAACCAAATATGCAATTTTTCATCTTTCTTTAATGAATAAGGGATTCTAATTGAAATTTGGTATTCAATGCATTTTTGTGTGAAAAATGTTTTTTGACCTTTGACCTTGATTTCTGAAAAACTCCACCATATTTTCTTTTGACGACCAAATTATTTTGAAAGTACGAACATTGCCGAGTCGAATGATATATGACACAGCCGTATAGTATTCATGACGATTAAGTTTTGGAAATGATGTCTCTAGTCAGTTTAACAGTAAATCATCAGTGATATCGACCCAGTGGTAGAAATAAAGTGTTTTGTCCATTTGGTTTTCATTTCAGCATTGCAACATTTATTGAAAATAAAAATGTAAGATTTTAAAACAGCGAATACAAGAGAAACAATGCAAGTGCAGCATGGTAAGGTACTATTTGTGACTGCAGAATTTTTTTTTTCTTGCCTGTGGGCAGAACGAGTAATTGTGATAAAAATTTATGTGGGGATGAAGATCCTATGGTTTGAATGATTAATTATATCCTTGTTTAAGTTGTTGAATATAAATTGAGTGATTTCAAGTATCTCTTTTTTCAAAACTCAAATATTTTCTGGATAGAATAATGTTTTAAATAATCTATTTTGTATCTCCGTTGTATTTAATAATCCATAAAAAATATTGATAAAAAAAAAATAAAAACATTTTAGAATTTTCACTTCAGATCTCCCAACACGTGGGTCAAAAACGAAAACAAACAAGACTAAAATTAGAAACACTGATATATTTATGAAATGACTCAAAATCCGTATTCATTTTCATTGATAAATTTAATTTAATTGTATTGTACTAACACGACTAACACTATATATCTATAACATGCTGCTAATATTAACGAGGCGAGGATAAGATACTGGTACTTATGTTTTTCCACTAACAAATGTAAAGATTTCATTAAAGATATTAATTGTGAAAAAAAAATAAAAATAAAAAACAAAAAAAACTTGTGTGTGGAAATAGATATTTTGCAACTTGAAGATCAATATTATGCAGAACACAGGTCAGAATCGAAATATGTGTCGTCTGCAGAACATGTTAAATAGTACAGGTAAATCAACAGATGGATGGAACAGTACAAATAAATAACAACCAGGTCAGACAACACAACACCAGTTATACTCAAATTTAAACAAGAACTCTCGAGATTTAGACCAAGTGATTCAAAAGAACGAACTGATCATGTTCTACGCAGGACGTAACAATAGTTAGCAAGAGAAATGGCAAAGCTATAATGCTGTTTTTCAACTAACATACCAATATGACGATAATTATTTCGCTGAAATGAAATCGATAGGTTTCAAGATATGCTAGTATCTATTTCTTCTGTTGGTGAATACAATGAGGTCCTCAACTATCGGTAAGTAGCTGATAAATCCGATGAGAAATGCTGTCTTTCTTAACTATTACATATAAATTTAGGTTAGAACTACATAATAATATATCTTTATATTTAAATTCCACCCGTGCCTATTTTTGCAGCATGACTGCGCATATTGCACGGGATGTGGATCCATTTTCTTTATGTAGACAAATAGACCTTTTCACGTTACATTGGTAGACACAAAAACAACCAACGACAATAAAGAAATCAGCCAGACGGAGGCAAAAAGGGTCTGGAAAAACCGCCAGGAAATACAAACATCGGGGTAGCTATAACTGCTGAGGTACTTACGATGATTCAGATACATTCGATTTGCAGCGAGCATGCTTCCTGTAGGGACATCCATTGATCTTTTAATGAGGTCTATCTTCATGTTGCATTTCCTATATAAGTAATTATTTACCAGTTGTTTTTGATTGGATTCTTTACTATTTGTGTTCCTTCCATTATAACTAATTTCATATCCAGCAAATACATGATAAAGAAAACCGAAAGACAATCCAGAGACACGGGTAACATTGTACACAAGAAAAGCAAAAACCACCAACACAGAAAACTGAGCAATCCGGACCCCACAAAAAAAAAAAATAATAATAATAAATAAATAAATAAATAAATTAAAGACCCCACAAAAAAAAATAATAATAATAATAAATAAATAAATAAATAAATTAATAAATTAATTAATTAATTAATTAATTAATTAATTAATTAATTAATTAATTAATTAATATTTATTTAATTAATAAATAAAAAAAACAAGGGCTCGTGAATGGTAAGCAGTTCTCGTTTCTTATAAGACCTCCGTCATGTTACTCATAGATTCATGTCAGGAGTCTTGTCGGTGATAGCTGAAATCTACATGATAAGGGAAAGATCTATTTCCATCTGATAAATCGATATTTCGTAACGGTCAACAATTTTGTGATGGCCCAATGAACATTTATCTTCGAAAGTAGACACTAATGCAGAATGTATATCGATTGTGTTGTTTAAATGTAAAACATGTAAACTTTTCTTGTTTGCTCATGGTTTATTGACAATGTATATTTACTTTTAACAATAATATCCGAAATAAAGGTTTGGTGTCTTCATGTTTATTTAATATGTCCGATACAATAAACACACTCACATATTTTAAAACAAAAAAAGACTGACTTGGACCATAAAAAGAAGAAAAAATATTGCGAAAGAAAACGCCTTAGTTGTATAATGGGCTACGCCGGACTTGGCATGATACGACTGCGGCAATTCAACAAGGTATTCCTTCCCTGTGCCAATCTTACCGAATGCTTTTATTGTCCATCAAAAGTCATGGATGTAGAATATATTAAAGTACATGTACAGTTAAGATTCTCATTAGAAAATTAGAGACGGAAAAACATTAAAATCAGACTTAAAATAAAATTCAATAGTTAAGATTTTAGTGCTTTTGTTATATTTCTCATTTTGCGAATTAAAAATTTCAAGCTGAATCTTTTAATTAGCAAAATGAAAAATATAACACTTTTACTCATTGCTATATAAATACAATTTATAATTGGTCACTTGGGATACACATTAAACAATGAAATAGGAAACTTCGTTGATGATAAATGTAAAAAAAAAAAATAATTTTAATACGTATTTATTGAATAATTTTACTTTAAATTGTGTATGAATTATATGTGATATTCGCTTTAAAAAATTTCCAATCGTTTTTATAAACCTCGTCTCTTAGAATTCACCATGTTGATAGACATTATATATGTAAAGTTGGAATAGTTTTCTTTTCAGGTTTGTATATTGTATTGTATTTTACCTGAATGTATTTTGTAGAAAGTGGCGTTAAACACCACAACCCTGACCCTATAAATATTGACAATTCTGGACGCAACCCCTAAACACCCCGTTAGTGGTTGCCTCCGATGTAAAGGAGTAGTTTTCCAAATAATGTATATCTCGAAAACGGTTACAATAAATATGTTGAAATATATCAGATATTAATTTTACAGGTCAAACATGTTTCAAAACGCATGCACGAAATTTTATAGGGAATCTAAAGATCGCGCGGACTTAAAAATAAATATTCAAATTATTGGTGCTGGTGCAAAATCTGTTGGCATACTAAATAGAAAATAGGAGGAAACATTCATCTAAATTGGTTCTAAAAGAAACACTCCACATACATTATAACAGAGAACAGTCTTTATTGAACCCTTGGGTCTCAGTGGCGAATTCAAGGGGCGGGGGGGCTTTGGGGTCTTCAGCCCCCCCCCCCCTTCCGTCGAAAAAGTCAAGCACATTTATTAACATACGTTTTTCAAGGCTATTTAACGTCACGGTATGGCTTATAATCGAATGGTTTCGATCTGTGTGATGAAAGTAAAACAAAATACAAATTAATTTCTTTGTATTGATTTAATCTTCAAAGAGTAAGTAATTATGCTAAGTCAAATTTTCGAGTTTATTTGAAGTTTTTATGAATGTATTGTCAAAATACCAATTAATCCGGTATTATCTTAAATCGTTATACTCTGACCGTTATATAAACATGTCTAGTGTCATAATTTCATATAGGTGCAACGGTGTCTTCAACCTACGCCAATATTTTGAAATATCATATTCAAAGTATGCCAACAAACATTATATTATAGGTGTTTATATAGCAATTAATGACAGTTACAGGTAAGTAAATTTGGAAATGCAGGTCTCAAAGGTGAAATTTATAATAAAAAGACTGAAAAAAAAACTAAACGAAAAACAATCTAAAAATATAAGAATAAGTCTGCTAAAATTTAACAACTTGAAAAAAAAATAATAAAACTTGTAATAATTTATATATAAAATTAAATTAAACAAAAATCTGTAAATCTTTTTTAGATGAAAATATAAAATTTTAGAAAAATTTAAATAAACAATCTTTCTAAGATGTATGAATTAAAAATATTATATGATACTCATGATATTAAGCAATTTTCTTAAAATCTTAATTCAAAAGTTTTTAATAAAATTTATTTATAAATTTAGAATTATCATTATTTTGAAGAGTATTTTTTAATTGCTCACTCCAAGCTAATTAATCATAAGATAATTCAGTTCACTCCAAGCTAATTAGTTATAAGATAATTAATTTCACTCCAAGCTAATTAATCATAAGATCAGTCATTTTCATATTGATGTGATTGGGGATAATATTTTATTACAGTAATTAATGAATAAAATCTGTGCCTATAATATCTTTAATCTATTTTCATGAAGTATGATAAAAAAATAAATATATGTGCTTATAATATCCTATTTTATTTTCATAATGATGGATGTTAAAATACATGTGGTTATAATAGCCTAATCATTTTTATAAAGTTTGATATTAAATATATGTGCTGATATACTGATTTTTTGTTTGTTATTTCCATAAAATATGATTTTAAATACTTATTTCTTACTTAGTTTATGCACTCAATACTCACACAAAAACAAGACAACCTTACATTAAACATTAATTGTGGACTTGGAGTACATTGACATCTCCTCCGATTTTACACTAATCAAGCATGACTAGTCATGTTTATATAACAATTAACCTATCCAATCTATGCCAACAATTTTTTTCCTTTTTATATATATTTTTTTTAAATGTTGGTATAGGTTGAATGAACCACCAACACCTGGAAATTGAGGCTCTTTGAAGGGAATTCCTTTTTAAATAACATTTATTTTTACAAATAAAATTAACCGTAATTGTGGCTGTATTTAAAAAACAAATACACGAGATTCCGTTTTGAAAATATATGAAAACAGCGTATATTAAACTCTAAATGAAAATATAAATACATTATAAAATAATTAAAATTAATTAGAAATGAAATAGCTATATAGAACAAGGTCGTAGCCAGGGGATGCAGGTGCACTCCTTTCTCTAAAAAAACCCCAAACCTTGTGTATACTTGATTTTAACGTCAATATTACGATTTTATTTTCTCTATGCACATCAAATGGTTATCATTTTACCATAGATAAACAGTTAATGTAATGTTAATTGCCATTTGACAGTTAATCCTCTTGACCTAATGGTCTGTTTCTGATGTTGACTGCTTCACAGTATATCACTATATATATATATATGTACTGATATTTTCTTGCATTTTGATCAATTTTTTCCTTGATTATAATGTGCGTGCAAATATTGATATTGAATGTTTGTATTTATCTCTGTACCATTGTAATGCATTGGTTTATGAGAATAAAAATCTTTGAATCTTTACTGTTTGTAAAATGCTAAAACGTCAGAGCTTCCGGGGGCCCCCTACTGCCGCTGGGGGCCTAAAGCGGGTCCCAGACCCCTCGCCTTTTAGTTATGCACCCCCTTTCAGAAAACCTGGCTACAGCCCTGTAGACTAATTAGATTTTTCCCTGCTATTGCTCAGACCCTTGAGCACTTTACAAAACTGCCAAAATACACATATATACACCAGACCAAGAGCAGCTGATGTAACTTCTTTCTTGTATTCAATTTGCAACTTTGATTTTGTCGTAACCATTGTTGTTATTGTTCAAATGTTCCTGGCTTTTAAGAAATCACTACAAGAGAGATCACTTGACATTAAGGCAGAGCCTTAAAAAGCGTAACTTAAGTTCAGAGCTCATTAGATTGCAGATCAAATGTTGAACAATTCAACCACCAATGTTTTGAGAGGAGTGTTAAAATATGTGAACCACTAGACATAGAGGTTAAAAAACTTAGAATATGCGGGAGACACATAATGAGAGATAATGTTGAAGCAGAGGGTCCGGAAGACTACATTAGGAAGTCAATAACTATACCTTTTTTCGACTATGCGCTAAATGAAATGAAAACAAGGTTTACCGACCTACACGCCAGAACCGCTTTGGGACTACAGTTGGTTCCTTCTATTATTGAAAATATTGCTCCATAATTGAGACCTTTATTTTATATCAAGGTAAATTGTGTTTACATTTCAGCAGGATCTGTGAAAAATCATTGTTCTACCCATTAAAAAACGACAACGGCGACGACACACATGGTACTATAACACAACAGCAAACGTTTTGTGGTTTGGGTGTGTACAACATTATGAGATCAAGTTTGTCAGTGACTTGCGACAGGTCGGTGGTTTTCTCCCGGTCCTCCGGTTTCCTTCACCAATAAAACTGACCGCCACGATATAGCTGAAATATTGTTGAAAGTGGAGTTAAACACCATAAAACTAAACTAACTGGAATGGGTGATGTCTCAGTTTAACTGCAACACGATGTGTCATACACCTCAGACATTCCCGTATTGTATACTTTTAAATCCTTCAGTTCATACTGAATACACCTTCTATTGATCAAATACACACACCTACACTGCTATTTGTAAGGTGAAAAATTAAGGTAATCTTAAATACCCAACCTATTTCCACTTCACTTCATATAAACATCATCAGGTGATAAGATTAATTGACCACTAACGAGTTCTGCATCCCTTGGTGAAGGTGAGTTGATGTAATTAATCGTGTACATTGGTGTATCAATTATTTTCGATGAGTATATTTACTTTAGTGTGTGTCAGTTTTAAGAAATACATATACTACACATGTTCATCGTTTTTTCATTGATTCTGAAAATTCAGCGAGTTTGTAATATTGCACGCTATGTATCTAGATTTGATCATAACCAATATGAAAATACCAAATAATTATCTTCGTATAATTGGACATTTTTTTTAACGTTTTCTTGTTCAAAATTATAATTGACTTTAAATCGATTGACACAGTGTATATATTTACTGTGCTGTATATTTTCATGAGAATGTGTACTTATATACCGGTGTTACGAAGTTTATGTGCTAAGTAAATATTAAATATAATAGTACTTGTGTAGTATATACATTCAAAGATGCAAAACGACGTCATATTACAACTTATAGACTCTTCAAACATGATTTTCTTCTCTGGATGCACAATGGAGAATTTTAGATTTCAGATTTCTAGTGGTGCTTGTTTGTTTTGTCTCGTTCATGCACTCATCAATTCTGATTGAAAATGTCGATAGTAAAAATAGGAGAATGTCCACCATTTTGTATACGTTTTATGCAGAGCATGATAAGAAATAAAAGATTTTCCAGCATTTGTTCCTTTTTCTTATTTCTCTTAATGATCTTTTTATTTAGTGACGGTTTGGGTGGTGTAATTGTTGTACTAGAAAGGTAGGATCTTGATCTTTTTATTTAGTGACGGTTTGGGTGGTGTAATTGTTGTACTAGAAAGGTAGGATCTTGGTGTCATTTTATTTTATGGAGAATGCATGTCGGATAAGAACTGTGATCTTTTTCCTAATCTTTCAAGTTTCCGTGTTCTATTTTCCTGATGGGTCGTTGTTGGAATGAAAGGAGAAATGGACAACATTTTGTTTGTTTTGTACACGTCTGTCTAATCCGAAGTAAACAATTTCCTCACATTCTTTATAAATAGCCGAGTTTATTGCGTTTCGATATGCATTTCTTTGTTATGGAAATAGGAAGAAACGACGCCGTCATTATGTGAATTGTCCCATCCCTAAGCCGTTCGTTCAATTCTTCGATTCCAATGGTTTATCGAAGTTGTTAGTTTGATTCTCTTATTACGAGTATTTTAAACATAGATATCATGCAGGACACACAAGAAAGAAATAGTTTGTACGTAACTATAAAAATAATAGTTATCTTTCGGGTATTACAAGTCTTTCCACGAAAACGTTTCAATATGAATTCGTGTACGTGGTACTCCTGGTTTTGCTGTTCATTATTAATCTTGCCTTCCTTTATTCAATTAGCTGAGTACTTACTTCGTTCGCATCTCAAATATTCAATTAACAACTGGTTTCCAGTACTGTTGTTGCTGGAATGTTGTCTCATATTGCTTTTACTTTAAACATATTTTATTGTCAGGCAATTATAGACAACGAACGGATCATATATAAGTTATAAACTTACGAGGTCTTCTCCGTTACATATAAATCATTAAGTAGACAATATATTACAAAACCATAACGTTCATATTGCTGGTGATCGTTAACTTCTATGTACTAGTGGTGGTTGAATAGCATTATATGAGAGTTCAAAAAATGACAGAAGAGTCGAGGAGCAGTTTTCGTTTTCGAGTCTAGTGAATCCTACTCAATGTGTTTGATAGCTTTCAGACTCTTTTGTGTTCAGTTATCTCCCATCTTATTATCCACACTTCTTCAGTTTGCTGATACATTTTAATATATTATACAATTACTGCACTTGAACGAGATCAATATGAGGTTATATGGAGCAGAGTACAACAATATTGTACTCTGCTCCATAATATAGTATTATTACGTGATGTTTTTCATATTGGCATACGGCTCTATTTTACTCTAATTTTGAAATTTTATGAAAACTTTGAAATTTTTGAAACTTTTTGAAAATTTTATCATTTTGAATTTTTTTGGAATCCTATGAAATTTTTGACATTTTCAAATTTAAAAAAAAAATTGAACTTTAAATTTTCATTTTTTATTTTATAATTTTGAATTTTTTTGAAAATTTTCAAATTTTACGAAATTTTCTAACAAAATAATGTTTATTATTGATGTGTTTGCTGTTTAAATTCTGTTCAAAGGGGATTCAAATAAAATAAAACAAACCAAAGAATACCACTCTGTCGGAACTTAAAAGTGAGTTAATAAGACTGAACTTTAATAGTTGTGTGAAAAGAAAGCTTTTAAATCACGGCTGGTAATCGACACAAGCAGAAAAGTTGGTTCTGCAAAGAAATTCGTGAGGATAACTTCCGGTTTTGGTGGAGGAGAGTTCACGAAGACGCTTCGCAAGGTATGTACATGTCAAAAATTGAATTTTTCTTTTTTATTGATCGAATATTGCAAAATCAGAGAATGCTATGCTGTGGCGAATGCTTTCACGATTAGAAACATGTCTAGTTTATTCTTGTATATGAAGTGTAACTCTCGCAAAATCAATCGTCCCACGAAAAACATGACGAAAATTGTGACACTCTTACATTTCTAAGTTGTTCTTGACAAAGATGCAAGTTAAATTTTCAATATTTTTTCATCATGGGAGTCTAAATGTAATCGGGGATAAATTCCGATTCGTCAGAAGTAAATTGAAGTCTAGATAAATCTACAAACTGTCAATTTTCTCGTTTTCCTGCTTGAGGAGATCGGTTCTGATAGAGCACATTGCGAATGCATGAGGAGATTTGCTAGTTTTGGTACGATACATGTAATCCACTGTATAATCACAAATTGTGCATGTCTGTCTGGTAATAAATTCACGAACTGATGCCCTTCTTCCCGTCAGGTTTTTAAAAGTATAAAAGTAATATTTCATTGTTCATGGGCTGTCCACCTAGAAAGAAACATTTCATTTAAGGAATCTATTCACAATTGTAACTGCGGTTTCCCTTGATTTAACTTGTCATTATTGATCATTTGTTGTTTGTGACAACTTCCATTGTGTATAGGATACACGAGATTAACTTCCCTTACATTGGAAAAAATTTAAAATGCACTAAGATAATTTTGCAACATAAATACGCATTTTTCCTTTGATGTTTTTATGCAATTATCAACTTGAAAATAGTGAACTTTTACAAAGCATGGTCTAACATGAAGATCTTCACGGTATATGATCTGTTATTCCATGATTTTGACGTCATAGATCTGTCAATCATTTCATTTCTGTTACAAACCATATATACCATGGATTTTACTCATGAACTTATTTAAACCAACTCATCTTTCGGATTCGTTGATTTAAATAAGTTAATTCGTAAGATCCATGGTATATATATAATACTTATAATCAAGAATAATTAAACTTAATGTGAATCATATCTTTATAATTTCTAATACAAATGATACACTCTAAATTAAATATCATACAGTTGAGAATAATATTAATTTGTGGGTTTTTTTCTATTATGTAGTGTGTTATGTGTACACACTACCGATTTTAAGGATATATCCACAGTTTAATTGACATCTTGTGTTTAATTTATTCATGACTACTAGCACTAAGTGAATGTTTATTTACGTTAGACCTATGTACATGTATGTGCTGAAATCATGTAATATTATAACTTGTGTAGATCTGCGGTGAAGTTTCCGTCATGCATCTTTAGTAAAAAGGTTGCGCCGAATAGATGTGGAAACCCGTTTGAAAGGATATAAATATTTTGAAATTGAAAGAGATTTGTTTAATAAACTTAGTGTCCCGATTGATGGGGATTTTAAATTTGGTGTACTCTACTTGTTTTTGTTCGCTTCCTTACAGGCAATCTATATCGAAATGGTTTTTTGTAAAGAGTCAATGTCAGTCCCCTTTTCCTCTTTCCCTTGAATCCTGGCATCTCCTGAAAGTGGACAGAGAATAGTTTATTTTGATTAGAGTATGTATTAGTTTTGTGTTTAAAAGTGTCAATTTATCAATTTTGCAGAAAACAATTAACAAAACTAGCAAATCTCCTCATGCATTCGAAATGTGCTCTATCAGAACCGATCTCCTCAAGCAGGAAAACGAGAAAATTGACAGTTTGTAGATTTATCTAGACTTCAATTTACTTTTGACGAATCGGAATTTATCCCCAATTACATTTAGACACCCATGATGAAAAAATATTGAAAATTTAACTTGCATCTTTGTCAAGAACAACTTAGAAATGTAAGACATGTTTATAATCGTGAAAGCATTCGCCACAGCATAGCATTCTCTGATTTTGCAATATTCGAGCAATAAAAAAGAAAATTTCAATTTTTGACATGTACATACCTTGCGAAGCGTCTTCATGAACTCTCCTCCACCAAAACCGGAAGTTATCCTCACGAATTTCTTTGCAGAACCAACTGTTCTGCTTGTGCCGATTACCAGCCGTGAAATGTCAGTTGTTATTTCCTATTAATGTAGCGTGAGGTCTTTTATGATAGTTCAAGGGCCGTCATGGCCGTGATCGTATGATGATTGGATTTACAACTACCTATGCAATCGGTGCCTATCACCACTGATGTTGTGAGTTCGGATCCCGCTCAGGGCGAGGTGTACAACATGTCAGTGACTTGCGGCAGGTCGGTGGTTTTCACCGGGTACTCCGGTTTCCTCCACGATATAACTGAAATATTGTTAAAAGTGGCATTAAACACCATAGGCCAAATCCAAACCAAAACCAACTATAATGGTTCACAAAAGAGTTGAGTCTGTTTTTACCAAAACCAACTATAATGGTTCACAAAAGAGTTGAGTCTGTTTTTATTACAGTGACTATCAATAAAGATACCTCAATGACTGATATAGTTTATAGTTAAGTCAAATGGCCATCTAATCCTTTATTAAGAACATGGTTAGTTACTTTCTTAAATATAATAAAGAACAACAAAATCAAGCTATCTAACTGGTCGAGGGCACTTTACTATATGTTTTAAATACAAAAAGATATGTAATACAGCCTTATTATTAAAGAGATTCGTGGTTGACCGAGTTTAACCTGAATTATATTATATTGTTTCTATTTCATTACCGCATTATATGGAGTTCAAAGGTCATGTATACACATATATTATGACGTAACCTACAATGTTCCATATTGATTATGTATTTATGAAATAAAACTATTATGACGGACATTATAAAATAAGTAATATGCTAGAAAACTACCTAAATTGTATTTATTGACAAAATGTTTAAAAGATGACGAACGCAGTAGAAGACAACATGAACACCCTTTACTTTTAATATTTATTTTTTACTTCAAACCATTACACAATGGCTGTTATATAAAAGTAAACTGTGTCCCGGTTAAACCTTATATTGTTTATATAAGTACTTATGTGTTATAGCTACAGACAAGGCCAGCTTTAAATATTTACTTAAACACGTATACATTTCAAAATGGTCATTTGTAATCTACAGGTGAGTAAATTTGAATTTATGAATACTATTGTAGCGATCAAAGCTAAAACAAAAGATTGTAAGATATTTTATACAATTAGGCCCGCAACAATTTTGTTCCGATGACCCATCATCACAACAAGTGATTCAAAAAATGAAAATTTAATTTGATTTCTAACGTTGATGGGAAAAATACAATGGAGTCTGCCAAGTACCCACTCATGTTCAAATGCTTGTCCCGGTATTGTTGACGCGTCAATTTGTTGTTTTTTTTAAAGTTTTGAATAAACAAAAGAGAGACAGAATTTTGAACTTCTTAAAGCACACGGAAACGAGCATCTGACCGACAAATTTTAATGTTTAAATTGGATTTAATATTTTAATCTTATTTTCTATCTTAAATCTATAGACATATATTGATCCAACTGACAGCGCCAAGTTCAAGGCCAACGTCTCAATTCACATAAAACAAGGGATTTTAAGAATCAAAGAGCTAAATTTTCAAGAAATGTGAAAAGAAAATATGTTGTAGAACTTGTATTTCAATGTAGATAACTTGGAAGGCAAGAAACAAAGTTAAATATGACAAAATTTCAATCAGAATGTACTTTGTAATACATGTATATTCAGGGGAGGATCCAGAGACTCTGTTGACGGGGGGAGGGGGAGGGGGGAAGGGGGCGCTCAGTTATGGAGCAATATTTTCAATAATAGATGGAACCAACTGTAGTCCCAAAGCGGTTTTGCCGTGTAGGTCGGTAAACCTTGTTTTCATTTCATTTAGCGCATAGTCGAGAAAAGGTACAGTTATTGACTTCCTAAAGTAGTCTTCCGGACTCTCTGTTTCTGGTGGTTGAATTGTTCAACATTTGATCTGCAATCTAATGAGCTCTGAACTAAAGCTACGCTTTTTAAGGCTCTACCTTAATGTCAAGTGATCTCTCTTGTAGTGATTTCTTAAAAGCCAGGCACATTTGAACAATAACAACAATGGTTACGACAAAATCAAAGGTGCAAATGGAATACAAGAAAGAAGTTACATCAGCTGCTCTTGGTCTGGTGTATATATGTGTATTTTGGTAGTTTTGTAAAGTGCTCAAGGGTCTGAGCAATAGCAGGGGAAAACCTAATTAGTCTATAGCTATTTCATTTCTAATAAATTTTTATTATTTTATAATGTATTTATATTTTCATTTAGAGTTTAAAATATGCTGTATTCATATATTTTCAAAACGGAAACTCATGTATTTGTTTTTTAAATACAGCAACAATTGCGGTTAATTTTATTTGTAAAAATAAATGTTATTTAAAAAGGAATTCCATTCAAAGAGCCTCAATTTACAGGTGTTAGTGGTTATACCTATATGAAATTATGACACTAGACATGTTTATATAACGGTTTAAGATAATACCGGATTAATTGGTATTTTGACAATACATTCATACAAACTTCAAATAAACTCGAAAATATTGATTTAGCATAATTACTTACTCTTTGAAGATTAAATCAATACAAAGAAATTAATTTGTATTTTGTTTTACTTTCATCACACAGATCGAAACCATTCGATTAAAAGTCATACCGTGACGTTATATAGCCTTGAAAAGCGTATGTTAATATATGCGCTCGACTTTTTCGACGGGGGGCTGAAGCTCCCAAAGCCCCCCCCCCCCCCCCCCTCCCCCCCCCCCCCCCTTGAATCCGCCACTGACATATGGAAACAGACTTTAAAATTTGAACTAACAATTTTGCTAACGGCCAATTGTAATGATACAATACTTAAAACCAAAATCTTGACAATTCTATCAGTGATTAGTAAGTAGTTATAATATATGAGTACAATGGATGTATGTAAATGTTATAACAAATTATGTTGAAGCTATCATAAAATGCCGATATAGATTGACTTACATGTTGATTTTATAATTGATAAATTTAGTTGTATTTTTGAAATAGGATCATGTGGACTCTAATCTCTTATTAACCCTGGATAAGAGATCTATTGTAAAACAGGGAACCATAGATAATTGTTTGCTTACCTGGGCATCCAAGGTGTTTTGTTAACAGGCGAGTCAAACAATAAAGTATTATGTTATTAGGAAAAAAAAATGTAGATAACTTGAAGTCAAATACAGTTTGTAATTGAAGAAAAGTTTGAAGATACCATAGGTAATTAGAAGCCGTAAATCGAAGGACAGACAATAAAATGGCCAGACAATATAGAACAAAACGATACACAATTATATACAAAACACCACACAGGTGCACCTGTCGTGTTACTCCTAATGAGCCATGACTGAGGAAAGGACCGGATTATGATAACGATAAACGAACCATATCCGTGGTCATTTGTGAAACAGATACTCCGTAATAGTTAAACAAGTCATGGTGGCGACCGTAACACTTTCGAAGTGATGACTTCAACTTAATCACTAAGAACCTTTGATTCAGTAACTTCCCCTCTATCAAGGAATGATGATAGGAACCACAAACTTTGGAATATCGTTTCAACTGAGACAAATATAACTTCATATGCAGGTTCTGCTGGGATGTTGCTACCTAGCAATGAAAAGTTTAAGATGGGAAAATTGAAATCATCTCTTTTGTCATAAGGCTTCGTTTTTGTGTATGTCATGGTATGAACCATACCTAGATAAGCTCAATACGATAGATGCGATCGACAAAATCACCAAACTTAGCATTACTTAGTGAAAAGACAACATCTTCATAGCGGGAAGTGTAATTAAAGGATCGTACTAGCTAGTATGGAGAAAAATCTTTCCATCAATGCTATATTTAACATTATATAATAACTGTTCAGAAGGTGTGGAATTTAGTATTATTCATTTATTATAATGATAATGATATATAATAACCGCAATACATAATTGTATATACATATCATTCAAATTTCAGAGATCTAGTCAAAAGAGATAAACATTCTTTTTTCTATGGGGGTTTTGTTCAGAATTCTGACATGTACATGTATATATTTAAGCCTGACGTACACTTGAGGACTATTTTAATATTTTGTTAGCAAAGGCTCTGGCAACCTGTAAATAGTTTTAACTTTTTTTTCAATTGTCATGTGCAACCTCTGACATAATTCTTCAATTGTTGAATTTTGTGGAAGTATAAGTAAAAATATCATAAAAATAGTTAAGTCTTACAGAAATGTTTCTTTGCTGAATTATAGATCTATGATTGCCCAAGCAGTAAGTCAACTCAACTCAACGTTGCTACTAAAGTTGAGTATTATAAATATGCTTTTTAAGGTTGATGTGCTCAAATATAATTTTAATGACGCATAATTCACATCTTATCTCTCTGGAAATAATTATAGAAGAAATGAGATGATGATGATGATGACGTCATCTTTATAAGAGAACTACACGGTGGGTTGATTTTTTTATAGTGTTAACTCATTGAAACAACGGTCCACGAGTAGACATTTCGCTTATGTTGCTTTACTTGGACACATTATAAGTACACATCAATTAAACATCTGATAATAAGATATAAGTACATATCAGCTAAACTTGATAATAAGGTTAGTACATATCAATTAAACATCTGATAATCATGTTTTATGCACCATCTGTATGACACATTATATACTGAAATTTATCTGATAATCAAGTTTTCGCAACCATCGGTATACGATATTATATATACTGAAATTTATCAAATAATCGTGTTATATGCCACATCAGTATACCATATTATATACTAAAATTTGTTCGATTATGATGTTTCTCCACCATCGGTATATACCACATTATATACTGAAATTTACTTGATAATCATGTTATATGCAACAGGCTGGATTGAAAGCTGACCTTGAAACACTGAAATTGTGTGTCTACCCCCATTAGTTAAAGTATTACACAAAAGGCTAGACAAATCTACGTATTCACCTAACATTATTTTGTGTTTAATGTTTTGAGCAACATTTCTAGTTATATCGTCAGATGCTTTGCAAGTTTCAAATGATAATTCATTTACATGCATATTACCTGCATCACACTGCCAATCTAATCCAGTACTTGGCTGTGGGACAGTTAGTCCAGCCGTAATTACAGGAATCTGCTGTGAAACTAAACCAGTACTTGGCAGCGGGACAGTTTCTTCAGCAGTTATTACAGGAATCCGCTGTGGAAGTGTAGACATAAGTGGCATTTGTCCTGTTACTCCAACGGTTGAGGTAGAAAGCGTCTGAGGAACCCTGCTATAAAGTAGCTCTGGAAATCCTACGGCTGGCAAGGTTGACATGACCGCTGACGACACACTTGACGATGTAACTGCTGGCGGACTACTCCTCATAACCTTTTTCCTTGCGGAAGCACCTTGACCTATACTTGCAGCGATTGGCACCCGCTTTCTAGTGGACCATCTCAACATTACCTGAAACTCAAAGCAGAAGTATAAAAATTCTGTCTTTTTTTTATTGAACAACTACCACACAATGCACCTCAAAGTTAACAGGAAATAACAAAGAAATCAGATAATCATATGTTATTAATCATGGTAATCATGTGCTAATCAATAATATAATCAATAATCACATAAGCATGGCAACAGTAGGTAGCATCAAGTGGTTAAATGTGATTGCATGTGACCAAGGCAGGAACAACAAGTGACTCTGTATTCAGAATTTGGAATGTAATGACGCCGCGAATGCGATCATGCAATACGACAGTTCAGAATTAGGGGAAGAGTTATGTCCTGTGTCTAGCTCTTTGCCGTTAAGAGTACATAAGATGTACATCCGGGTCTCATTTTCGGACACTTTTTAGCTCACCTGACCCAAAGGGTCATGTGAGGTATTGCCATCTCTTGGTGTCCGTCGTCCGTCCGTCGTCCGTCCGTTAACTTTTTCATATTTTAATCTACTCATCTGAAACAACTGGGCCAAATGGAACCAAACTTGGCAGAAAGCATCTATATAAGGTCCTCTATAAAGTTTCTTCATTTCGTCCCATTCCGCCAACAAATATGGCCGCCAAGGACAATTCTTCTTTCTGATTGGCTAATGTTAAAAAAATATTCTCCTCTGAAACTGCTTGGCCAAATGGAGCCAAACTTGGCAGGAAGCATCTATGTAAGATCCTCTATAAAGCTTCTTCATTTGGTTCCATTCGGCCAACAAACATGGCCGCCAAGATTAATTCTTTTTTTCTGATTGGCTAATGATAAACAAATCTTCTCCTCTGAAACAGCTTGACCAAATGGAGCCAAACTTGGCAGGAAGCATCTATGTAAGGTCCAAACCTGGCATAGATGGTCCCAAGGTGTGTCCCTTTCAAAAGTGTGTCCGACAGCCCCACCTTCCATTCAAGATGGCTGCTGTTTTTTTAAGGTAATGATTATCTCCCTTTGAAATTTGCTTCAGTATCAATCTATTGTCAGGTGAGCTGAGCCTCTAGTTTAAGATGGCTGCGCCCTCTGTTACAAATAACTGTCATTATCAGCAGAGAAAAAACTTTCCCTTTTATACCTTACTGGGTAGTGGTTGCGTGTTAATTTCATATTCTATGTTATCACTGATCATTGCCTGGCTAGGTTAGGATTATTCATCAGAAGCTGAAACTGCAGATAAAGAAACTTTGCTATATTGTGCAGTATCGCCGCATCGAATGTAATGACAATGTTCAAATTTAGTTACTGTAGATGACACTGAACATTTCAGGTGTAAAATTACCTGCTTTATGAAAAAAAAATTGAGCAGACTATATTTAATGAAAATAATTGACATTTTATGATTTTAGTTGTCGCATTAAAAGAAACATACTTCTTTTTTTTACGAAGGTATTTTCCCTGTATCAATGTTAGATTTATAGTAACATAATACAGACAAACCAATTATTATTTGTCATATTAGAAAGAATACATAAATAGCTGTGGGTATTATTTTTTTAATATGTTCCTGCATCAATATTCAATTCAAAGGAACATAATACAGAGTAAAACCCGCCATTTTGAATAAACGTCCAACGGCGGGAAATATAATAGTACCATTCTACCTCCTTCATAAAAGACTTTCTAACTCCGAACTCCCGTATTGTGTATCAATTGGTAGCCAGATGAAAGCAATACATGAAATCTAAAATAACTGAACATCTTCATAGGTCTGATAATTGAAATGCAATCAATTAATCACAATGTTATCAATTAATCATATTGTAATCAATTAATCACAGTAATCACATAGACAAAAAATAATAATCGACTAATCACAGTAATCACATAGACAACATGATAAACAAAGCGACCCGTCTTTTTACCAACACGAGCGAATTTACATTAATTTATATGCATTTCCAATGCAAGTGTAAACTTCGCCAACTTAGGTCAGGCCACTGTGAAAGTTTGATCTCGTGCATAGATCATAAATTTTCCAAACATGTGCAGCAATATACCAGCTTCTCCTGCATATGGCGAGGGTGTTTATCTAGCTTGAACCCGAGATCGAAGTCGGTAACTGACTTACACTCTAGTGATATTGTTTATATAAAATATATAATATCAAAAATATTGAATTTACTTGTACATATTAAATGCAGCCGTCTTTGTCATCGACAAGTCACTTGAACACCTGGCACAGTGCGGAGGTGGTTCAAGCTTGAACACCCGACACAGTGCCGAGGTGGTTCAAGCTTGAACACCTGGCACAGTGCCGAGGTCAATCGCAACTACTCGGCCATTCTCGCTACCCTGCAAATAACCTCGTTCGTACATAGGAGAAATTCTTCTTAAATTGTTTGCCGGAAGTTAAGATAAGTTAAGCCGCACAAAAATATAGTCCACGAAAATCCAATATGGAAGACATACTATGTAAAATCTAATCATGCAAAACTAATTAAAACTTTAATTGAAATATAGAAAATTGCTTAAAATATAACTTTATCAAACTTTAATGTAACTGACATGTGAAAAGTAGTGCGATTTATACGCCTAATGCATACGAGGTTATTTTAACCAGGGTAGCGAGAATGGCCGAGTAGTTACGATTGTGCCGAGGTGTTCAAGTGACGTCACTATTTGTCCTGGGCCTAAGATACGTGCGAATTCTTTTGACAAATAGGTATTTCCAAAATTTGAATACCTAACGATAACAATAGAACTAGTGTGTAATTACGCATAATTCCCTATACATGCTGTGACCGGTCAATGATCGAGACTTGTAACACGTGTGAACACAGTATCGTTTGATGACGAATTTAAATCGTGCAAACATCATGTTTAAAATTAAACATCCACAGCAAAAACAAGTAAATATCAAATCCATTGATGTTTGTTCCCTTTTAAATCACTAAATGATACACGTATTACTAAAACTTTGGCTATTTGATGTCCTTATATCAATTTGGTGTCCTTCCTTCATGATGGCGAATTTTGAAAAGGAAGTACGATGGCCAAGCTACAACTAACTACCCAACTAATTACGACAAAAACGACAACGCACCGCTATGTACCTAAAGAATTAGAACCCTTCGGATAACCGGAAATCCTTTTAACTACACGTGTTTACTGACCTGCTTGCTTACATGTATATATTATCGTTATCTGTTGCCTGTGCTAAGTCAGGATCTATATTTCTAAAGGCTTGACTGTTATCTTCTTTGATGTATTTTGGAGTGTGTGGTATGGCGGCAGAGTGGTTCGTATTGTTATGACCGGTTACTTTGTCTACCACTAGTGTTTAATTGTTTGTTGTTGTTTTTTTTACAATTTTCAACGATATATTGATAAAGATTTACAATAATAATCAAACAATTTATCTCTAAATATAGAAACATTTTATGATGTAATTTCGTTATTTCAGATAAGGCAAAATGTCGCTTGATTTCCTGGGACCAATCAGTATTCTATATGGCGATGTCCAAGGGAATTATTCCAGTGAAAAGTGAGTCTATAAACATTTTCTTACAACTTTTACATCAATTTGTAATCACAAATAATCTGTGTATGTCATCTTATTTTATTTCAATAGTAAACGGATTAAAACACGCACCTATTCAAATACAATCTTAGCCAGATTTCCCGTTCAATGGAACCTATATTTTGGATACGTGACTTGCATTTTGCATATGTTGTGAAGCAAGATATATATATATATATACACACACAAATATCGATGCAATAAAGACAAGATATAATTTTGTCATAATTCATAATGATAATTAAATATTCATTGACTTGTGTATAAAACCCATTCTAATAATCGGAAAATAACAATCGACTTTCTTCTTCTATTCTTTGCCTCACAACATTTGATCTTCTCATGTCCGACTTATGGATGTATTGATAAAAATGTTGACCACTGGATCCAATTATTCACGCTTTACCATAAGAATGGAATAAAAAATACAACAAGTTTCTAAGCTTGTTAATAGCACTAGTGAACATATTACAAAGATAAAAAGAGTTTGAAGATACCAAAGGGAGGTAATCAGAATCCGTATATCGAAGAAGAACAGACAACACAATGACCAAAAGAAAAAGTACAAAAGGACAAACAACGATCTACAAAACATAAAGATCGAGTAACACGAACCCCACTAAAAACCGAGGATGAACTCAGGTGCTCCGGAAGGGTTAGCAGTTCCTGCTCCACCAGTGGCACCCGTCGTGTTAATTTAGTTACAAACCCGGTGATAAGTCATGAATGAGGTCATTTGTGACACAGATATTCAACCAAGTCATGGTGGTGACCGTAACACTTTCGAAGTAATGACTTCAACATAACCAAGAGGAACCCTTGGTTCAGTAGCTTCCTTGTTAGCAACAACCCTCTATCAAGGAAATCCTGATGGAACCGCAAGCTCTGGAATATCGTATCAACTGAGAGATATAGACTCCATATGCAGGTGCTGCTGGAATGTTGCTACATATAAATGGAAAGTTCACAATGGGAAGTTTATTGGGAAAAAAACCCAGTAAAAACAGAAAAATGCCAAACCAAATGAATTAACCTTTTGGGTAGATATATATCAGATCAAGATTGGTCGGATATATACTTGAAATCTTACAAATTGACATCAAACTCCCAGCTTCAGTCATTTCAGTTCAAGCTTAACCATGGAATTGTGAATGAATATGATTTTTATTCTCATTAGCTAACAGCATAGTAACAGAGAACATATATACATCAATATACATAATAAATAATAATAAACATGTGTGAACAGTTGTGTAATTGTCAACTCACTTGCACATATATAATTTTGATGAACCTATAAAGTTTTTCTAATATTACCTGACTGCATGATTTAAATTCACAAGTATGTATTTGGATTATAGGTACAGTAATGTGGTAGTGATTTCTTTCTTTCATCTTTGAATGTACTGCATGACATGACATAATGATATTCATCACCGATTGTTTATACACATAAACTGCCAATGAAATATAAATTATCTAAAACATCTCTATGTACATTTTGTAATGATACTGTAGAAGATATTGAACACCTGTTTTTGACTGCCATTATACAGATAATATACAGATTTACCTGTTGTGTCTCCGGATAAATTTTAATTCATAGATAAAAAAGGGTCCTTTTTATTTGATGTTGAACTGTTATAATGGAGATCTTTCAGGATGTGTTAATGATGTTTTTAGCTGTTGATAAAATACATTTGTATGTGTTATATAAAAAGAAACATTTTCTAGTGTCGAAGGGTTAGTAAAAGTGTTAAATATTATAAAAAATATAGATTTAAAAACATGTTGTATGTTCTCCACGGCAAAATCAAACAACGTAACTGAAATGTGGGTGTGTTCTTATTTTATAAATTATATTCACGAGCTTTAGTATGTTGCTATGATATATTTCAATCTTCTGTTGCTAGTAAATACCCTAAATTAAATGTATAATATGTAATATTACATATTATTCAACTGACATTTATTATGGACCCCGACAGGATGTAGTTTATTCCACCAAATCAATCACAAATATTGTATTAGATTTGTATTTGAAGGACCTTAATCAATCCACAAGTTTACATGATTATATGACTTGTTTCAGACCACCATGTACATCAGTGATTCCACATGACACACTATATCAATTTTTAATTCTTCCAGCTGTAAGTAGTTGATATTCTAGTTATTAATTCAACCATGTTTTTTTTCATAACTATCTATAGACTTTTAGCCTCTAGTTAGAAAATCAATAGAGTTTGTCATTCTTTCTTTCATCAGGAAATAAGAATTTTTTTATCATTTTTTTTAAGAAATGTATATACAACTGCCTAGGAGTAGACCGGACAAGGGAGCGGAGGGATATTTGGTTCAATATGTCCACACAAAAAAAATAGAAAAAAATAAACAAGTAAACAAAAAGGGCTGTGTTACCCTTAGTTCCGTGGTTCACTGGATAATAATATTTTGTCTTGCTTCCGTGCTAAAAGTTCAGGTTTACGTCCCTGGTTTATTGGAGATAAGCGTATGTGTATTACTTATATTATTTGACGTTATGCATGTATATATAGTGCAATATCAGCCGTGGAGTGAAAGACGAAGCTTTTAAATGAGCATTAGCGAACGAGCCAATCAAGTGACTGGTATTGTATTTGTGTTTAGTTATGTCATAATTATTTGTCATGATGATAGTCAGTATTTACTTTAAGTTAATCTAATATAAAATTTGTTATTTTACAGGTTGCTTGTACTTTAATATTAGCATTTACTGAAAAGCGAGTCCATAGATGTCTGGAGTGTTTGTCAGGGAGACCCGGTGTGATTTTGTAAGTATTCTAAAATATGCTTTAAAATGTCATACTAACTCTGAGTATTGTTAAAAACATTACCAAAATCAGGAGGTCTAGTGATTTTTAATTCAAGGATTAAGAAATGTTGTATAGCACTTTTTGAATAGATGACAGGATAGCGAAGATGGGACTTCGCATAATTTAACGGCTGACCCCATTTTCTAGTTTACAATAAAAATGTTATCACACTAAACGAGAAGACCAAGATAATAATGATCCAGATTTGTTCTGAAAATTGTTTTTTTTCCTGTGTCCCTTTATTTTAGGTAAACGTATGCCAACAGATTGCCACATCTGCACAGCATGTATTAAATATTTAACAAAATTTGATTAATTTTTCATATAATTATTACTGACTTTCTGTTATTCTATTTATGTCAATATGAATTTCAGCCCCATGGATGTGATGGGAAGGTCAAACAGGTTTTCATACGCTGCTGCCTTCGGAGCCACTGCTTCTTTGTGTGCTAATGTGATATTTTATCAGCTGTATGCAGTTCAAATAAACGGTCCTGCATATCTCAGAGGTATCTATAAGTAATAAAATGAAAAACAAAAACATCCACGCTGTAGGATCAGCCCCAAAAATCTAATAGAAAAATCATAGAAACAGAGGTTAAACCCACACCACAGACACACACATTCACAACAAAACCCATACCACAGACACACACATTCACAGCAAAACCCACACCACAGACACACACATTCACAACAAAACCCACACCACAGACACACCCATTCACAGCAAATCCAACACCACAGACCCACACATTCACAACAAAACCCACACCACAGACACACACATTCATAACAAAACCCACACCACAGACACACACATTCACAACAAAACCCACACCACAGACACAAGCATTCACAACAAAACCCACACCACAGACACACACATTCACAACAAAACCCACACCACAGACACACACATTCACAGCAAAACCCATACCACAGACACACACTTTCACAGCAAAACCCACACCACAGACTCACACATTCACAGCAAAACCCACACCACAGACACACATTCACAACAAAACCCACACCACAGACACACACATTCACAACAAAACCCACACCACAGACACACACATTCACAACAAAACCCACACCACAGACACACACATTCACAACAAAACCCACACCACAGACACACATTCACAACAAAACCCACACCACAGACACACACATTCACAGCAAAACTCACACCACAGACACACACATTCACAGTAAAACCCACACCACAGACACACACATTCACAGCAAAACCCATACCACAGACACACACATTCACAGCAAAACTCATACCACAGACACACACATTCACAGCAAAACCCACACCAAAGACTCACATTCACACATTCACAACAAAACCCACACCACAGACACACATTCACAGCAAAACCCACACCACAGACACACATTCACAACAAAACCCACCCATACCACAGACACACACATTCACAACAAAGCCCACACCACAGACACACACATTCACAACAAAACCCACACCACAGACACACACATTCACAACAAAGCCCACACAACAGACACACACATTCACAACAAAACCCACACCACAGACACAAACATTCACAACAAAACCCACACCAAAGACACACACATTCACAACAAAACCCACACCACAGACACACACATTCACAACAAAACCCACACCACAGACACACACATTCACAACAAAACCCACACCACAGACACACACATTCACAACAAAACCCATACCACAGACACACATTCACAACAAAACCCACACCACAGACACACATATTCACAACAAAACCCACACCACAGACACACATTCACAACAAAACCCACACCACAGACACACACATTCACAACAAAACCCATACCACAGACACACACATTCACAGCAAAACCCACACCACAGACACACACATTCACAGCAAAACCCACACCACAGACACACACATTCCCAGCAAAACCCATACCACAGACACACACATTCACAGCAAAACACATACCACAGACACACACATTCACAGCAAAACCCACATCACAGACACACACATTCACAACAAAACCCACAACACAGACACACACATTCACAGCAAAACCCACACCACAGACACACACATTCACAGCAAAACCCACACCACAGACACACATTCACAGCAAAACCCACACCACAGACACACATTCACAACAAAACCCACACCACAGACACGCACATTCACAACAAAACCCACCCATACCACAGACACACACATTCACAACAAAGCCCACACCACAGATACACACATTCACAACAAAACCCACACCACAGACACACACATTCACAACAAAGCCCACACCACAGACACACACATTCACAACAAAACCCACACCACAGACACACACATTCACAACAAAACCCACACCACAGACACACACATTCACAACAAAACCCATACCACAGACACACACATTCACAGCAAAACCCACACCACAGACACACACATTCACAGCAAAACCCACACCACAGACACACACATTCACAACAAAGCCCACACCACAGACACACACATTCATAACAAAACCCACACCACAGAAACACACATTCACAACAAAACCCACACCACAGACACACATTCACAACGAAACCGACACCACAGACACACACATTCACAACAAAACCCACACCACAAACACACACATTCACAACAAAACCCACACAACAGACACACATTCACAACAAAACCCACACCACAGACACACACATTCACAGCAAAACCCACACCACAGACACATACATTCACAACAAAACCCACACCACAGACACAAATATTTACAACAAAACCCACACCACAGACACACACATTCACAACAAAACCCACACCACAGACACACACATTCACAACAAAACCAACAACACAGACACACACATTCACAACAAAACCCACACCACAGACACACGCATTCACAACAAAACCCACATCACAGACACACACATTCACAACAAAACCCACACCACTGACACACATTCACAGCAAAACCCACACCACAAACACACACATTCACAACAAAACCCACATCACAGATACACACATTCACAACAAAGCCCACACCACAGACACACACATTCACAACAAAACTCACACCACAGACACACACATTCACAACAAAACCCACACCACAGACAACACACATTCACAACAAAACCCACACCACAGACACACACATTCACAACAAAACCCATACCACAGACACACATTCACAACAAAGCCCACACCACAGACACACACATTCACAACAAAACCCACACCACAGACACACACATTCACAACAAAACCCACACCACAGACACACACATTGACAGCAAAACCCACACCACAGACACACACATTGACAGCAAAACCCACACCACAGACACACACATTCACAACAAAACCCACACCACAGACACACACATTCACAGCAAAACCCACACCACAGACACACACATTCACAGCAAAACCCACACCACAGACACACATTCACAACAATACCAACACCACAGACACGCACATCCACAACAAAACCCATATCACAGACGCACACATTCACAACAAAGCCCACACCACGGACACACACATTCACAACAAAGCCCACACCACAGACACACATTCACAACAAAACCCACACCACAGACACACACATTCACAACAAAGCCCACACCACAGACACACACATTCACAACAAAATCCACACCACAGACACACACATTCACAACAAAACACACACCACAGACACACACATTCACAACAAAACCCACACCACAGACACACACATGCACAACAAAACACACACCACAAACACACACATTCACAACAAAACCCACACCACAGACACACACATTCACAACAAAACCCACACCACAGACACACACATTCACAACAAAACACACACCAGACACATATTCACAACAAAACCCACACCACAGACACACACATTCACAACAAAACCCACACCACAGACACACACATTCACAACAAAACCCACACCACAGACACACATATTTACAACAAAACCCACACCACAGACACACACATTCACAACAAAACCCACACCACAGACACACACATTCATAACAAAACCAACAACACAGACACACACATTTACAACAAAACCCACACCACGGACACACACATTCACAACAAAACCCACACCACAGACACACACATTCACAACAAAACCCACACCACAGACACACACATTCACAACAAAACCCACACCACAGACACACACATTCACAGCAAAACTCACACCACAGACACACACATTCACAGCAAAACCCATACCACAGACACACACATTCACAGCAAAACCCATACCATAGACACACACATTCACAGCAAAACCCAAACCACAGACACACACATTCACAGCAAAACCCACACCACAGACACACATTCACACATTCACAACATAACCCACACCACAAACACACATTCACAGCAAAACCCACACCACAGACACACATTCACAACAAAACCCACACCACAGACACGCACATTCACAACAAAACCCACCCATACCACAGACACACACATTCACAACAAAGCCCACACCACAGACACACACATTCACAACAAAACCCACACCACAGACACACACATTCACAACAAAGCCCACACAACAAACACACACATTCACAACAAAACCCACACCACAGACACACATATTCACAAAAAAACCCACACCACAGACACACATTCACAACAAAACCCACACCACAGACACACACATTCACAACAAAACCCATACCACAGACACACACATTCACAGCAAAACCCACACCACAGACACACACATTCACAGCAAAACCCACACCACAGACATACACATTCCCAGCAAAACACATACCACAGACACACACATTCACAGCAAACCACATACCACAGACACACACATTCACAGCAAAACCCACACCACAGACACACACATTCACAACAAAACCCACACCACAGACACACATTCACAACAAAACCCACAACACAGACACACACATTCACAGCAAAACCCACACGACAGACACACACATTCACAACAAAACCCACACCACAGACACACACATTCACAACAAAACCCACACCACAGACACAAACATTCACAACAAAACCCACACCACAGACACACACATTCACAACAAAACCCACACCACAGACACACACATTCACAACAAAACCCATACCACAGACACACACATTCACAGCAAAACCCACACCACAGACACACACATTCACAGCAAAACCCACACCACAGACACACACATTCACAACAAAGCCCACACCACAGACACACACATTCATAACAAAACCCACACCACAGACACACACATTCACAACAAAACCCACACCACAGACACACACATTCACAATGAAACCCACACCACAGACACGCACATTCACAACCAAACCCACACCATAAACACACACATTCACAACAAAACCCATACAACAGACACACATTCACAACAAAACCCACACCACAGACACACACATTCACAGCAAAACCCACACCACAGACACATACATTCACAACAAAACCCACACCACAGACACAAATATTTACAACAAAACCCACACCACACACACACATTCACAACAAAACCCACACCACAGACACACACATTCACAACAAAACCAACAACACAGACACACACATTCACAACAAAACCCACACCACAGACACACACATTCACAACAAAACCCACACCACAGACACACACATTCACAGCAAAACTCACACCACAGACACACACATTCACAGCAAAACCCATACCACAGACACACACATTCACAGCAAAACCCATACCACAGACACACACATTCACAGCAAAACCCAAACCACAGACACACACATTCACAGCAAAACCCACACCACAGACACACATTCACACATTCACAACATAACCCACACCACAGACACACATTCACAGCAAAACCCACACCACAGACACACATTCACAACAAAACCCACACCACAGACACGCACATTCACAACAAAACCCACCCATACCACAGACACACACATTCACAACAAAGCCCACACCACAGACACACACATTCACAACAAAACCCACACCACAGACACACATTCACAACAAAGCCCACAACAAACACACACATTCACAACAAAACCCACACCACAGACACACATATTCACAAAAAAACCCACACCACAGACACACATTCACAACCAAACCCACACCACAGACACACACATTCACAACAAAACCCATACCACAGACACACACATTCACAGCAAAACCCACACCACAGACACACACATTCACAGCAAAACCCACACCACAGACATACACATTCCCAGCAAAACACATACCACAGACACACACATTCACAGCAAACCACATACCACAGACACACACATTCACAGCAAAACCCACACCACAGACACACACATTCACAACAAAACCCACACCACAGACACACATTCACAACAAAACCCACAACACAGACACACACATTCACAGCAAAACCCACACGACAGACACACACATTCACAACAAAACCCACACCACAGACACACACATTCACAACAAAACCCACACCACAGACACAAACATTCACAACAAAACCCACACCACAGACACACACATTCACAACAAAACCCACACCACAGACACACACATTCACAACAAAACCCATACCACAGACACACACATTCACAGCAAAACCCACACCACAGACACACACATTCACAGCAAAACCCACACCACAGACACACACATTCACAACAAAGCCCACACCACAGACACACACATTCATAGCAAAACCCACACCACAGACACACACATTCACAACAAAACCCACACCACAGACACACACATTCACAATGAAACCCACACCACAGACACGCACATTCACAACCAAACCCACACCATAAACACACACATTCACAACAAAACCCACACAACAGACACACATTCACAACAAAACCCACACCACAGACACACACATTCACAGCAAAACCCACACCACAGACACATACATTCACAACAAAACCCACACCACAGACACAAATATTTACAACAAAACCCACACCACACACACACATTCACAACAAAACCCACACCACAGACACACACATTCACAACAAAACCAACAACACAGACACACACATTCACAACAAAACCCACACCACAGACACACACATTCACAGCAAAACTCACACCACAGACACACACATTCACAGCAAAACCCATACCACAGACACACACATTCACAGCAAAACCCATACCACAGACACACACATTCACAGCAAAACCCAAACCACAGACACACACATTCACAGCAAAACCCACACCACAGACACACATTCACACATTCACAACATAACCCACACCACAGACACACATTCACAGCAAAACCCACACCACAGACACACATTCACAACAAAACCCACACCACAGACACGCACATTCACAACAAAACCCACCCATACCACAGACACACACATTCACAACAAAGCCCACACCACAGACACACACATTCACAACAAAACCCACACCACAGACACACACATTCACAACAAAGCCCACACAACAAACACACACATTCACAACAAAACCCACACCACAGACACACATATTCACAAAAAAAACCACACCACAGACACACATTCACAACCAAACCCACACCACAGACACACACATTCACAACAAAACCCATACCACAGACACGCACATTCACAACAAAACCCACCCATACCACAGACACACACATTCACAACAAAGCCCACACCACAGACACACACATTCACAACAAAACCCACACCACAGACACACACATTCACAACAAAGCCCACACAACAAACACACACATTCACAACAAAACCCACACCACAGACACACATATTCACAAAAAAAACCACACCACAGACACACATTCACAACAAAACCCACACCACAGACACACACATTCACAACAAAACCCATACCACAGACACACACATTCACAGCAAAACCCACACCACAGACACACACATTCACAGCAAAACCCACACCACAGACATACACATTCCCAGCAAAACACATACCACAGACACACACATTCACAGCAAACCACATACCACAGACACACACATTCACAGCAAAACCCACACCACAGACACACACATTCACAACAAAACCCACACCACAGACACACATTCACAACAAAACCCACAACACAGACACACACATTCACAGCAAAACCCACACGACAGACACACACATTCACAACAAAACCCACACCACAGACACACACATTCACAACAAAACCCACACCACAGACACAAACATTCACAACAAAACCCACACCACAGACACACACATTCACAACAAAACCCACACCACAGACACACACATTCACAACAAAACCCATACCACAGACACACACATTCACAGCAAAACCCACACCACAGACACACACATTCACAGCAAAACCCACACCACAGACACACACATTCACAACAAAGCCCACACCACAGACACACACATTCATAACAAAACCCACACCACAGACACACACATTCACAACAAAACCCACACCACAGACACACACATTCACAATGAAACCCACACCACAGACACGCACATTCACAACCAAACCCACACCATAAACACACACATTCACAACAAAACCCACACAACAGACACACATTCACAACAAAACCCACACCACAGACACACACATTCACAGCAAAACCCACACCACAGACACATACATTCACAACAAAACCCACACCACAGACACAAATATTTACAACAAAACCCACACCACACACACACATTCACAACAAAACCCACACCACAGACACACACATTCACAACAAAACCAACAACACAGACACACACATTCACAACAAAACCCACACCACAGACACACACATTCACAACAAAACCCACACCACAGACACACACATTCACAGCAAAACTCACACCACAGACACACACATTCACAGCAAAACCCATACCACAGACACACACATTCACAGCAAAACCCATACCACAGACACACACATTCACAGCAAAACCCAAACCACAGACACACACATTCACAGCAAAACCCACACCACAGACACACATTCACACATTCACAACATAACCCACACCACAGACACACATTCACAGCAAAACCCACACCACAGACACACATTCACAACAAAACCCACACCACAGACACGCACATTCACAACAAAACCCACCCATACCACAGACACACACATTCACAACAAAGCCCACACCACAGACACACACATTCACAACAAAACCCACACCACAGACACACACATTCACAACAAAGCCCACACAACAAACACACACATTCACAACAAAACCCACACCACAGACACACATATTCACAAAAAAACCCACACCACAGACACACATTCACAACCAAACCCACACCACAGACACACACATTCACAACAAAACCCATACCACAGACACACACATTCACAGCAAAACCCACACCACAGACACACACATTCACAGCAAAACCCACACCACAGACATACACATTCCCAGCAAAACACATACCACAGACACACACATTCACAGCAAACCACATACCACAGACACACACATTCACAGCAAAACCCACACCACAGACACACACATTCACAACAAAACCCACACCACAGACACACATTCACAACAAAACCCACAACACAGACACACACATTCACAGCAAAACCCACACGACAGACACACACATTCACAACAAAACCCACACCACAGACACACACATTCACAACAAAACCCACACCACAGACACAAACATTCACAACAAAACCCACACCACAGACACACACATTCACAACAAAACCCACACCACAGACACACACATTCACAACAAAACCCATACCACAGACACACACATTCACAGCAAAACCCACACCACAGACACACACATTCACAGCAAAACCCACACCACAGACACACACATTCACAACAAAGCCCACACCACAGACACACACATTCATAACAAAACCCACACCACAGACACACACATTCACAACAAAACCCACACCACAGACACACACATTCACAATGAAACCCACACCACAGACACGCACATTCACAACCAAACCCACACCATAAACACACACATTCACAACAAAACCCACACAACAGACACACATTCACAACAAAACCCACACCACAGACACACACATTCACAGCAAAACCCACACCACAGACACATACATTCACAACAAAACCCACACCACAGACACAAATATTTACAACAAAACCCACACCACACACACACATTCACAACAAAACCCACACCACAGACACACACATTCACAACAAAACCAACAACACAGACACACACATTCACAACAAAACCCACACCACAGACAACCGCGCATTCACAACAAAACCCACACCACAGACACACATATTCACAAAAAAACCCACACCACAGACACACATTCACAACAAAACCCACACCACAGACACACACATTCACAACAAAACCCATACCACAGACACACACATTCACAGCAAAAACCACACCACAGACACACACATTCACAGCAAAACCCACACCACAGACATACACATTCCCAGCAAAACACATACCACAGACACACACATTCACAGCAAACCACATACCACAGACACACACATTCACAGCAAAACCCACACCACAGACACACACATTCACAACAAAACCCACACCACAGACACACATTCACAACAAAACCCACAACACAGACACACACATTCACAGCAAAACCCACACGACAGACACACACATTCACAACAAAACCCACACCACAGACACACACATTCACAACAAAACCCACACCACAGACACAAACATTCACAACAAAACCCACACCACAGACACACACATTCACAACAAAACCCACACCACAGACACACACATTCACAACAAAACCCACACCACAGACACACACATTCACAGCAAAACCCACACCACAGACACACACATTCACAGCAAAACCCACACCACAGACACACACATTCACAACAAAGCCCACACCACAGACACACACATTCATAACAAAACCCACACCACAGACACACACATTCACAACAAAACCCACACCACAGACACACACATTCACAATGAAACCCACACCACAGACACGCACATTCACAACCAAACCCACACCATAAACACACACATTCACAACAAAACCCACACAACAGACACACATTCACAACAAAACCCACACCACAGACACACACATTCACAGCAAAACCCACACCACAGACACATACATTCACAACAAAACCCACACCACAGACACAAATATTTACAACAAAACCCACACCACACACACACATTCACAACAAAACCCACACCACAGACACACACATTCACAACAAAACCAACAACACAGACACACACATTCACAACAAAACCCACACCACAGACACACACATTCACAACAAAACCCACACCACAGACACACACATTCACAGCAAAACTCACACCACAGACACACACATTCACAGCAAAACCCATACCACAGACACACACATTCACAGCAAAACCCATACCACAGACACACACATTCACAGCAAAACCCAAACCACAGACACACACATTCACAGCAAAACCCACACCACAGACACACATTCACACATTCACAACATAACCCACACCACAGACACACATTCACAGCAAAACCCACACCACAGACACACATTCACAACAAAACCCACACCACAGACACGCACATTCACAACAAAACCCACCCATACCACAGACACACACATTCACAACAAAGCCCACACCACAGACACACACATTCACAACAAAACCCACACCACAGACACACACATTCACAACAAAGCCCACACAACAAACACACACATTCACAACAAAACCCACACCACAGACACACATATTCACAAAAAAACCCACACCACAGACACACATTCACAACAAAACCCACACCACAGACACACACATTCACAACAAAACCCATACCACAGACACACACATTCACAGCAAAACCCACACCACAGACACACACATTCACAGCAAAACCCACACCACAGACATACACATTCCCAGCAAAACACATACCACAGACACACACATTCACAGCAAACCACATACCACAGACACACACATTCACAGCAAAACCCACACCACAGACACACACATTCACAACAAAACCCACACCACAGACACACATTCACAACAAAACCCACAACACAGACACACACATTCACAGCAAAACCCACACGACAGACACACACATTCACAACAAAACCCACACCACAGACACACACATTCACAACAAAACCCACACCACAGACACAAACATTCACAACAAAACCCACACCACAGACACACACATTCACAACAAAACCCACACCACAGACACACACATTCACAACAAAACCCATACCACAGACACACACATTCACAGCAAAACCCACACCACAGACACACACATTCACAGCAAAACCCACACCACAGACACACACATTCACAACAAAGCCCACACCACAGACACACACATTCATAGCAAAACCCACACCACAGACACACACATTCACAACAAAACCCACACCACAGACACACACATTCACAATGAAACCCACACCACAGACACGCACATTCACAACCAAACCCACACCATAAACACACACATTCACAACAAAACCCACACAACAGACACACATTCACAACAAAACCCACACCACAGACACACACATTCACAGCAAAACCCACACCACAGACACATACATTCACAACAAAACCCACACCACAGACACAAATATTTACAACAAAACCCACACCACACACACACATTCACAACAAAACCCACACCACAGACACACACATTCACAACAAAACCAACAACACAGACACACACATTCACAACAAAACCCACACCACAGACAACCGCGCATTCACAACAAAATCCACACCACAGACACACACATTCACAACAAAGCCCACACCACAGACACACACATTCACAACAAAACCCATATGACAGACACACACATTCACAACAAAACCCACACCACTGACACACACATTCACAGCAAAACCCACACCACAAACACACACATTCACAACAAAACCCACATCACAGATACACACATTCACAACAAAACCCACACCACAGACACACACATTCACAACAAAACCCACACCACAGACACACACATTCACAACAAAACCCACACCACAGACAACACACATTCACAACAAAACCCACACCACAGACCCACACATTCACAACAAAACCCACACCACAGACACACATTCACAACAAAGCCCACACCACAGACACACACATTCACAACAAAACCCACACCACAGACACACACATTCACAACAAAACCCACACCACAGACACACACATTGACAGCAAAACCCACACCACAGACACACACATTGACAGCAAAACCCACACCACAGACACACACATTCACAACAAAACCCACACCACAGACACACACATTCACAGCAAAACCCACACCACAGACACACACATTCACAGCAAAACCCACACCACAGACACACATTCACAACAATACCCACACCACAGACACGCACATCCACAACAAAACCCATATCACAGACGCACACATTCACAACAAAGCCCACACCACGGACACACACATTCACAACAAAACACACACCACAGACACACACATTCACAACAAAACCCACACCACAGACACACACATGCACAACAAAACCCACACCACAAACACACACATTCACAACAAAACCCACACCACAGACACACACATTCACAACAAAACCCACACCACAGACACACACATTCACAACGAAACCCACACCACAGACACACACATTCACAACAAAACCCACACCACAGACACACACATTCACAACAAAACACACACCAGACACATATTCACAACAAAACCCACACCACAGACACACACATTCACAACAAAACCCACACCACAGACACGCACATCCACAACAAAACCCATATCACAGACGCACACATTCACAACAAAGCCCACACCACGGACACACACATTCACAACAAAACACACACCACAGACACACACATTCACAACAAAACCCACACCACAGACACACACATGCACAACAAAACCCACACCACAAACACACACATTCACAACAAAACCCACACCACAGACACACACATTCACAACAAAACCCACACCACAGACACACACATTCACAACGAAACCCACACCACAGACACACACATTCACAACAAAACCCACACCACAGACACACACATTCACAACAAAACACACACCAGACACATATTCACAACAAAACCCACACCACAGACACACACATTCACAACAAAACCCACACCACAGACACACACATTCACAACAAAACCCACACCACAGACACACATATTTCCACAAAACCCACACCACAGACACACACATTCACAACAAAACCCACACCACAGACACACACATTCATAACAAAACCAACAACACAGACACACACATTTACAACAAAACCCACACCACGGACACACACATTCACAACAAAACCCACACCACAGACACACACATTCACAACAAAACCCACACCACAGACACACACATTCACAACAAAACCCACATCACAGACACACACATTCACAACAAAACCCACACCACAAGCACACACATTCACAACAAAACCCACACCACAGATACACACATTCATAACAAAACCCACACCACAGACACACACATTCACAACAAAACCCACACCACAGACACACACATTCACAGCAAAACCCACACCACAGACACACACATTCACAACAAAACCCACACCACAGATACACATATTTACAACAAAAGCAACACCACAGACACACACATTTACAACAAAACCCACACCACAGACACACACATTCACAACAAAACCCACACCACAGACACACATATTCACAACAAAACCCACACCACAAGCACACACATGCACAACAAAACCCACACCACAGACACACACATTCACAACAAAACCCACACCACAGACACACACATTCACAACGAAACCCTCACCACAGACACACATTCACAACAAAACCCACACCACAGACACACACATTCACAACAAAACACACACCAGACACATATTCACAACAAAACCCACACCACAGACACACACATTCACAGCAAAACCCACACCACAGACACACACATTCACAACAAAATCCACACCACAGACACACATATTCACAACAAAACCCACACCACAGACACACATTCACAACAAAACCCACACCACAGACACACACATTCACAACAAAACCAACAACACAAACACACACATTTACAACAAAACCCACACCACGGACACACACATTCACAACAAAACCCACACCACAGACACACACATTCACAACAAAACCCACACCACAGACACACACATTCACAACAAAACCCACACCACAGACACACACATTCACAACAAAACCCATACCACAAACACACACATTCACAACAAAACCCACACATTCACAACAAAACCCACACCACAGACACACACATTCACAACAAAACCCACACCACAGACACACACATTCACAGCAAAACCCACACCACAGACACACACATTCACAACAAAACCCACACTACAGACACACATATTTACAACAAAACCCACACCACAGACACACACATGCACAACAAAACCCACACCACAGACACACACATTCACAACAAAACCCACACCACAAACACACATTCACAACAAAATCCACACATTCACAACAAAACCCGCACCACAGATGCACACATTCACAACAAAACCTACTCCACAGACACACACATTTACAACAAAACCCACATCACAGACACACACATTCACAACAAAATCCACACCACAGACACACATATTCACAACAAAACCCACACCACAGACAACACACATTCACAACAAAACTCACACCACAGACCCACACATTCACAACAAAACCCATACCACAGACACACATTCACAACAAAGCCCACACCACAGACACACACATTCACAACAAAACCCACACCACAGACACACACATGCACAACAAAACCCACACCACAGACACACACATTCACAACAAAGCCCACACCACAGACACACACATTCACAACAAAACCCACACCACAGACACACACATTCACAACACCGCTCAATCTCCCATGTCAGAATATAGTGGTTTCCCCAATATCACACGTTTACCAACCCGAGACTTCCATATAATCCTGAGAGCTCCTCTTGACTGACTACAATGGTTGAGGGTTGATGAAGGTGTAATATTGAAAAGGACATGACATATGCAAATTATCATATATATGTACTTAATACGGACGATACAACTGTCACCGTGACTGATATTGATATATCGTCACGAATGATTGATATGCAACCATGATCCGCTTGCGATATCACCACAGGTGATTGATATGGAACGATATTTTTTATTTGCATCTATTTATTGGTATAAACTCCTTCATTAACAAGGGTCCGATGTGGTTGTGAACGTATGGTAGTTGGATTTACAACTACATGTGCAATCAGTGCCTATCACCACTAAAGTTGTGAGTTCGCACCCGGTTCATGGCGAGGTGTACTCGATGCAACAGTATGTGATAATGTTTGTCAGTGACTTGTGACAGGTCGGTGGTTTTCTCTGGGTACTCCAGTCTCCTACACCAATAAAACTGACCGCCACGATATAACTGAAATATTGTTGAAAGTGGCGTTAAACACCATAAGCCCAAACCAAAGACCCATCTTCGCCAGTCAAGGTTTGCGATCCACCTCCACTTCTCTTAGGAGGTGGATCGTAACCTTTGGCTAACGAAGATGATAAAAATCATGTGAATATATTACGTTCCATGGAGTCCATAAATTGTACGTTTTTCTTATTTTAAGATTGAAAGTACCATAGGTTCACTATGCAGACTTCTCATTCGGTAGTGAAGTTTGATAGTACATCATGATAAAAATTATTGAAATTAAAATAAAACACTGGAAAATTAACAGGTTTTTATTATTCCACTGTAAATGTCATAATTCCATTGCTTTAGTAATTTAATTATCATTTATTCATGTAATCCGTTATTGTTGCTCTCATAGATCTTACACTTACATATGTGTACTAAGATGTGAATATCAAAACATTTTATTCTTGTTTCAATCTGCATAAACTATACCGTAAAACCTGTATATAAAGAACACTCAAGGAAACATGAAAATTATGGACAGGTTAAAATTATATACACTATTCATTAATGGGAAAGTGAGACGGATCTTTATAGACAATGATTTGTCATATAGAGGTGCCCTTTAAGGCAGAGTTGACTGTAAGTTTGCTGTTTAATTACATTTGTTACAGTTTCTATGCAATCTTTCATTATGAAGATATGCATGCGGTTATTTATTGTTAAGGTTACCATCTTCTATCAAACCTATGCATTTTACTTGCTAGATCTTACAAAGCAAACTGTAATATTTCTTGTACACTCAATGATGATATTATACAATTAATGACTTTTAATGAGGTGGATACAAGGATTTATTAACCCAAGAATATTATATTTACCGAGGCCAGGGGCCGAAGTAAATATATTATTCTTGAGTTAATAAATCCTGGTATCCATCGAATTGAAAGTCATTAATTGTTTTATTATATGACACATTTTATGTTTCTTTCACCCTTAAAATAAGTTTTTATCACGACGTTTTCTTTGGCTTAGCTTGGTGGAAGACGTCACGCGAGGTGAATAAATGTTATATTCACCTCGCGTGACGTCACGCGAGGTGAATATAACATTTTATCAAAGAACGTTACTAGGGACGTCAGCCAATCAGAAAAGACATTATCTGAAATCATATAATAAATATGTATGTCTAATTCTATGCAGTACTTTGAGCACGTCTATACAATGACAACGGTTACATAAGTGTTGTGCTACACATCACTTACCTACTGTATCATAGATTTCTTCCACAATGACAACGGTTACATAAAGTATATCTTTCAGACACAGACATTGATTTGTGCAGGACTCTGCTCGCCTAGATTTTTTCATGAAATTACTGCAGTTTGAACTTAGTGATATCTAGCTTGGTTGATAATGATAACATTGTCTCTGACTATATTTTGATTTGATTTGATTTATAGTGTTTAATGCCACTTTCAGCAACATTTCAGCTATATCATGTCGACCAGTTTTATTGATGGAAGAAGCCGGAGTACCCGGAGAGAACCACCGACCATGGGCAAGCAACTGGTAAAGTTTATCACTTGCGGATGCGAGTCGAGTGTACCCTTTTTTGTAATTTGCAAAGCCGTATTGGTGATAGGCTTGTATGACTTGTTAGATAATCCAACTACCTAACTCATTGAGCCACCCGGGCCCTCTCCCTGACTAGACTATAGGTCACCTCTTGATTTAAAAAGTTATAATTGTTTCCAGAAATCTTATATTCGAAATTTGTAAGAGCAAGCTAGTATTGTATGGTATTGGTGTTGATGATTACTTTTATAACTTTGTCAGCTATATCATGACTTTTAGACTTATTGGAGGAAGGGAAGATATAACAAACTGTAACACGAATATTTTTGAAGATACCAACGAGATAATAAGAAACTGTAAATTGAAGAACAGTCAACACAAGAAATAGTAGAAAAGTACAAACAATGATCTACAAAACACTACACAGAAAACTAAAGATTGAGCAAACAATAATAGGACAAACACTAAATGATTGAACATTCTCTAGTAAAATAGTTAAATACCAATTTTACAAATAATAACCTTCCTCTGTTTCAGTATTTACAACTTTGTTGTCCATGTTGATATATGGATTGGATTATCTACCCCTGTTTACAGCCTTAACTGCCAATTCGACATTAGGATATGGCATAGCCACTTTGTATGCATGGGGACTGACAACAATTACCTTTATGAGAAATTTCTGGTGTGATTTTACAGTGGTAAGTTTCTCATTGATACGGTAAAATATAAATTTTATTTTATGATGTGCATGTCAGAACCATTAGTGACGACCATTCGCGGCACGGTACATAATGAAATTGTCTTATTTGGCGCTGCATTGATTTATTAGCTAGTAATGTTATCGACTTTCATTGGCTGTAAAAATCCTAGTATTACGTGCTGTTCAGTAGGGGTATAAATAGTCCTGTGGGCCTTGATATTATCCATATCATCCCATTTCGTGATATTGTTTAATCAAGTAATTATTATAAATGATATGTATCCTTCAAAAGCGATATATAGACATTATTGACGTGGCACTATGAAGGCTTCTGTAAAGAAATTATCTTCCCCTTTTCTTAATATCAATCGATCGATCAATCAATCAATCGATCAATCAATCAATCAATCAATCAATCAATCAATCAATCAATCAATCAATCAATCAATCAATCAATCAATCAATCAATCAATCAATCAATCAATCAATCAATCAATCAATCAATCAATCAATCAATCAATCAATCAATCAATCAATCAATCAATCAATCAATCAATCAATCAATCAATCAATCAATCAATCAATCAATCAATCAATCAATCAATCAATCAATCAATCAATCTATCTATCTATCTACCTTCCCTATTTCAGACAGAAGCATTGATTGTCGTAGCACGTAATCTACCAGAGCTTTTGTGTCATTTGTATTTATCAGTAAGTTGTCCGGTACGATTTGTCAGATCTATATGGAGAAAAAGGAATTATCGACTAGCCGTTGATGTCGAAGACGACGAAGATATATTTGAAGCAATAAGACGATCGTACCAAGGACTTCATGTTAGAAATCTTTTTAAACCACCCCCAGAACCACCAAAGTAAGTATTAATACATTTAAGCGAAAAGACAACTTAAGTTACTGATATTTTCCAATTTGATGGCATTTTGAATTTAGCAACTAAAAGAAGTAAAATGCTCACAAAATTGTAAAATAAATCAATAACTAGCTTGTGTCAATGTCACCATCGTCTTTGTAAACTACGGCACCGGAAGACAACAATTATAAACCAAAATCGATAGATGGTTGTCTTAAATATTTTTTCCGAAAAAAAAATGTTTAGAAACAATACACAATTTTTTAATGTTTTATATATGCATCACGGTCCTGTATGAATACGTAAGTTTACTTAGGAATGATGTTTGTGATTTGTTCGTCAATACGCATTGTGTGAATTAAAATATATCGGAAGTTTTATCACAGTATTATTTATATAACCAATGAAGGACGTCATGTTAGAACTTGTATTATATCTACCTTAATGTAATGTAGATTACATGTGTGCAGCAAAATAGATGTGTCGTTAATAGCGACGTTTCAATTATTTCATGTGAATCACGTTGTACATATACAATTGTTAGAATAAATAGCCGTATAACCTCATCATATTTTAAGCAAAAGAGGTTGAAATACAAGGTCTAATTGCATTCATCTACTCAACAGTTTTACGTCAGTTTAGACTGTGTTCTTGCTGAACAATTTAATTCGAATAGACTTGGATAAACTAGCATTAATATCATATGTTGATATTTGGTTGCCTAGAGTCCAGTGGAAAATATCTCATGCACGTTCTGAACAAGTTCAACAATATATAAAAACAGATATAAGAGTAGAATGGCACGACGAATATTCCCTCCACTGGAAAAGTATGGAGAGTTAAGTATGGACGAACACATAACTTGTTGTAGCGGCTGCAATGTGCCTTTATTCTTTTTTAATCTACGAAGGGATCTTGAACATACAAGAATCGTGGCACTATGAAGAGGACAACCCTTATCCGCTATATGGGGACATGTTTGGCAAGAACCGTGGAAACCGTCACCAGAATCGAGATATACGTTCTTCATGGACATCTCAAGAATAAATACAGCAAATTAACCCAAACCTTTAATTCCAGCTTCCGCTATATAAATGATGTTCTGTCGCTGAATAATTCAGTAATTATCTGCATCTCATCTATCAAAATGAGCTAAAAGTAAAGGATACAAACGACACTTACAAGTATGCCTCTTGCCTTCCCATTGAAATCGACAATGGAGTAAGATTAAAAGCAAAATTCTACGATAAATTTGATGACTTGACTTTTCCAATAGTCAACTTTCCATTCATAAGTAGCAATAATCCAGCAGCACTAGCGAGTATAATTTACATTTTACAACTCATGCATTATTCTAGAGCCTGTGCTCAGCTCAGTCGCTGATGCAAAGCTGGTAAATTAAGGCTAAGGTGCTCCTATTTGAAGTCGTCACTACAAAAAAATCTACCATCGCCATTATAAATTAGTTAATCGTAACGAACTAGCCATTTCACAAATGGCAATGGAACTTTTCCGTTTACGTAGATTTGTTCTTTCCTCTATCACCGACAAGACTTGACTATAAGTAACATTGTATTTGTCTTATAAGAAACAGGAACTGCTTACCCTTTCGCGAGTACTCGGGTTTATCCTCGTTTTTTGTGGTGTTCTTGTTGCTCATATTCTTAGTTGTCTGTGTTGTCTTTTGTTTGTTTGTTTGTTTGTTTGTTTGTATTCGTTCTGTGTCTTTTGGTCAATGATGCCTGTGTCTCTAGCTATGTATTGTTCATTCTGGATTGCCCCTTAGGTTTTCTCTAATCTTTATTTGATATTGAGATGCCGTTAAATTAACCTGTTGTAAAGCTATTTGTTTGGTTCAGAGAAATCAGGTTGGTTCACCAATAAACTTACATTTAGAAGTATTTTTTTTCAGGCCAACAACTGGAGTAAAGGAGAAAGTAAAATCAGTCATAATTGCAATATATCATAAGGTGTTTTATAAGCGACTCGCTAGTAAGTATTGCTTTGTTATAATAATAATAATAATAATAATAATAATAATAATAATAATAATAATAATAATAATAGCAATAATAATAATAATAATAATACATGTAATAATAACAAGGATAATAATAATAATAATAATAATAATAATAGAGGATGACATTGTAATCAGTATTAGGAACTAAAATAAGCTTCTATGACATATAAAATATGATACGCCTGTATAAAATCACATAATTCTCGTACAGTGAGAATGAAGCGTATCAAAATGTATATAGACTCCCCGACAACTATCATCTGTAATCTGAAACACCATTACGACAGCCTTTGTTAGCAACCAAAGTCTAAAAGCTTTGAAACGTCAAAAAAGTCAATCATTAGAAATATACAGACCCGCAGTCCAATATCCTTAATAATCTAATGATGTTTGAAAATGTTGGTAAAGACAAAGTGGAAGTTATTGGGCAACATGTTCAAATCAGGCTTTTGTTCATGGAACAATTTAATAATCTTGCAATGAAAACGTAGATAGCAAATATAGTGTGCACGGTGGGTTTCTGGAATAACCTTTCTTGGGTACGCTCAAAATCGAAAGAATGGAAAGCCAAATAATTTAACGTTTGGGGAGCAATAAAACCAAAAGGCCAAGGTTTGCAGAAAATAGGCCAATACAGAGTAGCATTACCTTGCCAAATTTTAACAACATACTACTTTTCATGGGATAAAGTTCCATCACTATGCAGCAGCAAAATTAAAAATCGTCAAAATTTGATGGTACCATATTGTCCTCAATTCTACACTTTGTAAACAATTATTGAAATTTGGTCAAAACCAACTAGAATTGTTGTCGGACTTGTGGATGGACGACGGTATAATATATAGCGTGTCGTCTATCGAAATATTAATAAAAATACAACACAACTCGTAGCAATGTCAGCAAATGTGTGAAAGTGAAACTGTCTGTTCATCTGTAGATATCACGAAAGCTTAGATAAGTACAATGGTAATCTTTAAAAAAAAATCAAACGACAACGTTACAAACACATGTTGGATATACAAAATTTATATAAAGCTGTTGGGAATAAAAACTGATCCAGGTTTGCTTTGTTGTAGATTTCAGGTATTCCACGAGAATGTTGTCAGTTTCTGTTGTTGGATTTCTTCTTATATATGAGGTATGATAATGTTTATAAATCAAACAGATAATATTGTTATTATTTTAGATGGAGTATTATAGATAATATTTGCCAGAATGCGATTTTTATACCGTTATATCATCTTTGTATAAATAAACGTCAGAGCATGTAATCAAGAATGGACAACGCAGAAACACATGCAACAAGACACAGAACGAAGACCCATTTAAATCATGAATATTTAAAATCTGTGCTTCCAAAAAATATTTAAAAATAATCACAGAAAAGTACATAGTTCTCGCTTCTGACGTTCTGTTGGTAAAAATTTCATCAAAATCGAACAAGAGTCGACTTTGGAATAATGTTTATAAAAAATGTGGTTTTACATGAAATATATAGTAAAAAATCACAGTGACCGAATACTTTTGGCACGTCTCTGTACCTCATTGCTTTGGTTACTGACATAACTACATTTTTGTACATGTACAAGATACCGGTATGTATGATTATAAACTTTTGCTGTAATTAGTGTAAACCTTTATTGTGTTATTTTATTTTATTTCAATGTTTGAAAATCACTTAAATCACACTAATCATTGTAACAAATTAATGATGATTTTTCTGTTCTTCGGGGCGTCTTGATTGACAATAAAGTATTTGTTTGTTTGTTTGTTTTTGACACAAAATTTAACAATGAATGACATTTAGCGTCACACTCACAGTATTTTCTTAAATCAATTTGGATTGCTCATTCATATATGTAATTCTATTGACTAACCTTACTGTATATTTCTACCTTCTAAACACGAGGTTTTTGTATGTTCGGGACATCAAAGAAATTGTTAAAATTGTCACAAAACACCAAAATGATTTGAATTTTGGTAGGAATTCAGACTCCGGAAATAGCAATAACTTTTTATTATCGAATCGTTGACGGACACAATGAATTTCCGCATTGTATGCTATTATTTGACAAATCTAATAAACGATCCACTCAGCTTGAAACTGCAGTGATCAAAATCTAATTCAAATATGACGAATATTTATGAGGAAAAGTACTTCTAATTTTTGGATAATGGTAATTTTATTGCAAGTAATTAAATCTTGGAGATACATTTGTATATTGCCTTCTTCATCACGTTCTACTAAGTTCAGTGGAAAGAAGAACGATTAACGATCAAGAGGCCACCGATACGATCCTCGTACATGGCGTTTTTAATATGTTTTTTTTTTATTGCTATAAGAATAATAAGAAATAAGAAAACTTTATTTGAATTCGGTTTTTGAATAACAATAAACACAAGCTCTCAGGAGCTTTTTACCGAATATACATATATAGTAGCACAAGATACATACAAATATTAACATAATCACATACACACACATATAAAGCACATACAGTTAGCAAATGCAACATAAAAAGCACAAAAATAAAAGACATACTAAAACATGCTGAACCAATATCAAGCAAACATAAAATAACTAAGCAGCATTAAAACTTGGAAAAAGCACTAGAAATAAAACAGAAAGCTGAATATGTTATCTGCATGCAGAACAACGACATACTGAGCCATTCCAGGACTGAATCAAACTTTTAAAGTGGTTGAAACTGTTTTCAGTTCTGAAATGGTTCGGAAGGTCGTTCCACAGAGTTGCAGCTGCAAACATGAATGATTTTTTGCCATACCTTGTAGTTCTAACTTGAGGTACATCTAATATGTTCGAATACCTCTTTTATTTCGTCAAATTTGTACCGAAGGCTGTTGATGTTCAGGTGTGCTGCCATGAAATTTTTGGGATAAGATCTCCGGACATCTCTAAGGTCTTTAAACGTGTGTTTGTTTATATTTACACCGGAAGTAACAGTGGGTGCGTTTGATTTATCCTCTACATCTTCAGTATTAAAAAAGGAGTTGCTAAAAATAGGCAAAATACAGTTTGCACAATACCAACTTTCAGATGATGTTGATAAACGTTGGTATTCGTCTATCGGTAGGTCAATACATTTAATGTGATACCAATATGTACAGTCTTCACAATAAATTCCACGTTGATTTCGTTTTACTGGTTTGGAACATTTCCCACAAGGATATTTTACTGGACCAGGATTAGTTGAAATGTCTCCTGATAGCAAAATAATTCTAATTATTGATTTATATGTTGTTGTATTTTGGTTTGGTAAGTATTTGTAGTAACGTCTATTTGTATAATGGCGGATCTTTTCTGAGACGATCCTCGGGTATAATAAATCTAGTGAAAAGTCATAGCAAGATGGTTTTGGTTTCGTTCCCGAGTATAATCCGAGATCTTCTACCATGTATTCGTTGTCTGGGAGATCAATTTGCGTTGGAAATGCAAGGATTGATATACAACTATAGCCAGTTGTATCATCTTAACGCAAAAATGTAGCTTTATAACAACACAACTTAGTCACATTTTTTACTGATGAACCTGGAAATGCAAAAAGTCCTTATCAACCATGCATTTTTAGAATCAGGAGATCAACTACTATCAAATTCAAAGTCATGTCTAGAGAATACTTTCCAATTTGAAAAATTCACTTTTTAATTAAGATCCTTTCCCTTTTCCAGGGAAATACCTTAATGATTGGTGATAAGTACGTACGGTTGTTTGACAACGACTTGCATATAGCGTATTCTGAAATACGTTACCAGGACGTAATAATTACGTTTGAGTTTTTACGTTAGCATCAAGACCATATCCGTACGTAATAAAAGCGTTCAAACTACAGTGTCACAACGACTTGCATATAACGTATTCTGAATACGTTACCAGGACGTAATAATTACGTTTGAGTTTTTTCGTTAGCATCAAGGCCATATCCGTACGTAACAAAGACGTTGGAAAGTACGTTGTCACAACGTCTTGGATATAACGTATTCTGAATACGTTACCAGGACGTACACATTACGTTTGAGCTTTTACGTTAGCATCAAGACCATATCCGTACGTAACAAAAACGTTGGGGCATACGTTGTCACAACGACTTGCATATCACGTATCTGAAATACGTTGTGGCAACGTAATTTTCACGTAAGAAAGGGACCTGACCAAACAGCAACCAAACTGCAACGTTGTGAATACGTAGTGTGCTAGCTGGGACGAACCCCACCAAAAAACATTAATGTGTTCGACCAGACTATGGCAGATTGTGTCTTCTGGATTTCTGCAACATAAATGCACACAGATAAATAGATTAAATATATCAATATTTAATAGAAAAGTTAATTAATTCATTTAGTACAAACAACACGTTTCTTTAGGAGCAAATAATCCAAAGAGCCTCAACATGATAGACAAAATCTACTAAGGTTACTTATGCCTGAGTCTTGATCAATTATATTATTTACGCACTGTAAATTTATAACATATATATATCTAATACACCATGTCAATTACGAAGCACTGACTACTTGGCGGATGAAACTCATGGTGAATAATGTTCCATCAGTAGAAGCATCGCCCCAATTAAAACATGCATAAGAAAAACGTCACGTTTCTTGAATAACCACCCTGGTCTAAATATAGGTTAACTTCAATCACTTACAGTACATTTGTTATTATTAGACATATGTGAGAAGAGTTTGAAGATACCAAAGGGGTAATCAGAATCCGTATATCGAAGAAGAACAGATGGCCAAAAGAAAAAAAGTACAAAAAAACAAACAACGATCTACAAAACATACATATAAAACTAAAGATCGATTAAGAGATGAATTTTATCATTCATAAAAATTGTTTCAGTGAGCTAGGACTATAAAAAGAATCTAACTCAGTGTGTTGGTCTATGGAAAACCAGATATCATTACCGTCTCATCAAACAGTTACTTGCACTCTCCATGTTATGGCTGCAAAATTGCTATATTGGTGTTAAATAAGAATTATGCTCTCATGATATAGATGATTTTGAATAATTTAAGCACAAACAGTATGTTTCGTAATATTTTTATTTATAGGCATATGTGGAGTTAATCGTTCTTATTGTTGGTTATGCCCATCTTATTTTCTACGTTATTGATGAGACCATGAGCGTAACAGATGACGAACAAACAATATTGATATTTGGGATTGCCTCTTATTTTCTTTATGCAATTTACAGTAAGTAAGTTTGGATATTTTAAATGCAAGTTAAAGTTTTTACATAAATGTAGACTGAGATAGGTATTTTAGAATTATAAAAAGCAGATTCAAATTATTCTATTTATCATACAGAGATGATGTTTATAAACATTTCACATATTTAATTACTGTTGTGTGACCTGAACCTGAAAATGGCAGAAGTTTGTTCTAGATATCTATTAATTATTATCTATTCAACATTTGGCGATCTTGATCCACTACTTTTTTTTAAGTTGTTAATAAAAATGAGAAAGTTGAAGTTTTGTGTTTAAGGTCACTTAACTACTATAATATTTACTATTGTTTGACGAATTGGTTGTCTCGCAGTTTGATTTGTCCAAGGTCTAATAAAATGACAAACAAAATAGTCCACATCGTCAGAATAGTTCCAATATCCGGTCGGAAAATCGTAAAAATTGACTAAATCGACACCTCTAGCTCACACATATATGACCTCTTACTCTCTTGGCTTAGTACAGCTTACAATAAAAGGTGGCGAGGTTAAGCTAGTTTTATGGGTCCAAACTTCCTTAATGAAAAGATGTGATCCAAACCGCTTTCCACATGTGAGTAAAATCCAAATCATCACATAATTTCGAAATTAATACATAATACAGGGTGGGTCAAGCAAATGTTACCCATTCTGATTGTACACTACTTTTTAAGTATGAATACTTTTAAAAAAAAATTACAGAAATATGTCACAGAAGCATGAAATGTTTGTTTGATACTAATAGTCTCCTATTTTGTCACCATTTCTGAACACAGTTCAATAATTAATGATTTTCTTGGTGTTTCCTCCAAACGTCGTCTCAGAATCTCAATATTGTTAGCTGTCCTTGCAGATCGTGGCCGACCACTGTGTCCTTTATTTTTATCCCCAACACTTCCTGTTTCCCTGAACTTTTCCAGGAAATGCCTGATTGTGACTTTGCTGGGAGGATTTCTCCCGGGAAAGTCTCTCCTGAATTGTCGCTGAGTGAGGACTACCGATTTCGTTGCAAAATATGCCTCCACAATCTTTCCCCTCTCTTGCATAGTGTATCGAGTTGTTGGATCCATTGATGCTTTGGGATGAAAATCTAAGGCTTTATCTATGACTTATCTGAAAATGAGAGAGATATGTTAGTTATTGTGGAACTGGCAAGAATCTAATAAGGGTAACATATTTTGGCCCACCCTGTATATTTATTCTTTCTGATGCTAAATTTGTCATATGTATAATACTAGTTCCCAATCATGTCAATGTTGGATAGTACGTAAGACTATCAGACAACACAACAAGACTATCAGACAACACAACAAGGAAACAATGGTTCACTGTCAGTTGCATGTTGCATGTAGCAGAATACTTTTTCAAAAAGGTGTTGACATCTTTCGAAAGACCTGGTCTTAAATATATACCATAATATGTCGTTTGTTTGTGTTAGTCTTTAGCCTAGTATGGTTTCAAAGGTTTCGGGGTTTTGTTTTTCTGATGTTTCGAAGGTTTTGTAATGTGTATTTGTGAATACATTATTGTATGCTATGAATTAGAAGACAGTGAAATAAGTCATTCAGATAATCCCAGCACTGTTAATTCTAAAGCAGGTATTTATAGAGAAAGTAACGTAAAATGCTTTGAAACACACATTGATTAATGCGCTTATAACTCTTATTGATATTGTTTTTTGTAGTTAGCCTATTAACTTCCATGACAATAGCATTCGTGGTAGGGTGTATCATGATACTTCACACGTTAGCATCATACAGGTGAGATCTTGTCATATCTTGGTTCTATTCATTCTCCAGTGTCATTATATTTCTTTAAAAAAAAATGATATTTATCAATAGATTAATACTTGAGTAGTTAATAATAAAATGAAAAATAAAAAATACCACAATGTCAGAACAGAAAAATCGTACAAAAACACACAAATGCAAGACCGGTCATTTTCCTGGCGTGCAACAGGAACTTTAAACAAAAGTGGCGGGGTTAAGCCAGTTTTATTGACTTAGACCTCTCCTCTTATTGAAATAATGTGGTCATACAAGTGTATTCCATATGTGAGTAAATATTATTCATAGATAGGTGGATACAGGCTCGGGTATTTGAGAGATGGGGGTTACTGAAAGGTTAAAGAATTCCAATGAATTCCAAATGGTATGATTGATATGACATTTTGTTGTAAATTGAAACAAATGAATCTCCTCTATTTTCTTCCTTTGTTTTCAATGTCTTATTTGTAACCGATGACTTGGTATTATTTGACAAATCTTTGTGAAATTTTGAAAATTTTAATGCTTGTTCTATAAAATTTAATTATGCATTTGGGAAATATGTGTTATTTACAGATATTATTTACAGGCTACACACATGTATATATTTAAGGAGTAGTAATATTATTGTACTAAATGACAGTTTTATTTTTAAATAGAAATTTACTTCTTGGGTTATACAAGGGAGACAATGGACATCTTACACCGAAGAGTGAAAAGTCAAATTCAACACTACTGGTAAAATATAATATAAATATTATTTATATATTGTTTGTCTTAAATATGACTTCACGTAACAAGTTCCCAGTTAGCACAATGTTATTGCGGTCCATAAGACAGGAATATTCTCAAACTTAAGTGTATATGCTTCCAACAATTAGTAGTGGTAAATAATTCCACTAATATCAACAAAATGAACAACGACCTCTCACCTCAAATAATTGAGCACAAAACATATACCGATAGAAATACAGGTCGTGCCTTGGGACAGGCACAAAAATGTGATGAGGTTTAAATGGTAAAATTGTATCCTATCTCTTCCACGAAGACAGACCACACACTATCACCAAAATGAATGACAACATACACATGGACAGTTTCTATGTTGTATTTAACAAATCACAGGAACAATTCAACAAAATAGTGTTATTTAATCGATCTCATTATCTGATTAAAAGCAAATCGCTCACTTGCTCTGGTTACTGATATGTGGTAGCATTGGAGATCTGAGAAAACTCCATTACGGGTCACATGCAAGTGGCCTTTTGTCACGAATATATAATGATATGCTAAATACGATTATGTCCTTTTCAACCAATGGATTTGCTCTTAACATTCAAAGCAGTTTATGCTCTCGCAATCGCTATTTTCATTGAATGGTTCATAACGTCTTTCGCAAGTGACAGGTAATGGGGTTTTCTCAGATCTTCCACGCCCCTACATACATTTGAAGATACCAAAGTGGTAATCAGAAGCTGTAGATTGAGGAAGGACAGACAATGCAATGCCAACAAAACAAAAAGATCTGCAAATCACTACACAGAAACAGGGAGCAAGTGAGAGATCTGATTTTAATCACAAAAACAGCTCGACAAAATGGATGCATTATTATTCATTAGATTTTCCTCAAATTTTTGAATAAATGAAATAATATAAAGTTCTAAGCTTAATATAAATGAGTAACTTATACTGTTATCTCTACATCTCTACATTTGTAGGTTGGTAGTATGCGGTACGCTGGTTATCAAGTAGCTTATGTAGCTTGGGGTAGGTAATGGGTCTTCATCATCTAGCAACTGTTCTATATTGTTGATTTCTTCTTTAAAACTTCCACCATTGCAAGATAAATCTGATTCCGGATGTTTTAAAATATTGACCGTGAGTGGGTGTCTGATATGCACAGTGTATATGGATGGGTGTTATTTAGATAAGCAAAGTTTGAAGAAGCCAATTGGGTAATCAGAAGACGTAAATCGAAGGACTGATAATACAAAGGCAAAAAGAAAAAAGAAAAAAAGGACAAACAATGATCTAAAATACACTAGGCAGACAAATAATGATCGACTAATTTTTCAAATATGTTCCTTGAATTTTGAATGTATTTCAGCAAGTACAGCATTTGTAATCACGATTAAAGATTTCCTACATGTATCTGAATATACTGTGTCAATGGGAAGATAGCATTGTGAACAAATACAAAGTAATATATATAGTACTGAGGGTTTTTTAACCAAACAATTATATTAAGTTCTCATTTATCACATATGTGTTAAGATTTAACAAAAACAAAATAAACGAATAATATCTGATAAATCGTGAATATTTTTTACCAAAATAAAGCGTGAATATGCTTGTATGTCACGTTTACCTGTATACCAGAAATTAATGGCATTTTATTAATTAGGGGGCCATACTACCTATGGAATCAGTGCCTATCACCACTAAGTTGCGAGTTCGAATCCCGCTCATGGCGAGGTGTAGTCGATACAACACTATGTGATAAAGTTGGTCAATGACATGCAGCCGGTCTGTGGTTTTCTCCGGGTATTCCGGTTTTCTCCACCAATACAACTGACAGCCACGACATAGCTGAAATATTGTTGAAAGTGACGTTAAACACCATAACACTAACCCTGAAAGTATTTGATGTTTTACAGGTTATTTCATACAGTTTCTGGTACTTTTCCTGGTGGTTATTATTTTAGCTGGTATTATTATTCTTGTAATAAATGGATTCTACGATTGGTTATTGACAATACTTAATAATGTTTGGTAAGTTTTTTTTTTCTCAGACTCATTTGTGTCATTTTCAAGTCCAAAACGCAATAGGCTAGATGCCAAAACCAATAACACAACCACAAGAACAATATCACTATCATGGTAATAGAAAAAATAAATCAGAAAATCTCTCATAAATAGGTCGTTTATGTATAATCCGAAAAAAGCCTAAAGGCTAGATTAATGTATTACCACAATATAGCGTGATATAGAGTTTTTAGCATTTGATATGTTATAGCAAGTGTGTCAGTTATTCTATACATACATTCAAAATATCTACATGTAGCATAATGATTAAGAAATAGCTTTACAAATAATAAATGTACGATTAATATGGTAAATGAGATTATTTATTTTAATTTCGTAATATAACTTTACATCTTAGTATTCTTTATTTTGACACACTATTTTATTGAACTATATAAGCAGAATTATTGCTGTAAATGAACATGACAATATCCCACTGATACAAAAAATCAAGTCGGTTTTACAAATTTACTTTGATGATATTTAAGTTACAAGCCCAGACTAGATGCCTTAGCCCCATTTTTGTTAATATGATTAAAATCATTTTAATTTAATTTCAGGCCAGTATTACTTACCAGCTTAGTAGTAAACATAGTACAGAAATTAATGGCAATATTTGCATTTTTACAAAATAGAGGGAAAGTGTTGGCCCTCAATAACAGGTAAATATTCTACTTGTTTGTGTACTAGTTTTTGTTGTTAATGTATGTGGTATAGTGGTTAGTGTTTTCCCCTCGATCGCGGTAGATCATTGGTTCGAGCCCTGGTCCGGAAAAACAAAAACTATGCAAATGAAATTTGATGCTTCACTGCTAAGCATTCATCTTTGAGGGGCAATAGCAAAGTATTAGTAGAAAGCTTAAACAGCGATGGTGAACAATTGCACCAATGTAAACAAAATGAACTCTCACCTCAACAACAATCACCTCTCACCTCAACAACAATCACCTCTCACCTCAACAACAATCACCTCTAACCTCAACAACAATCACCTCTCACCTCAACAACAATCACCTCTCACCTCAACAACAATCACCTCTCACCTCAACTCATTAAATATAAAAAATACCAGGGAATATGACGTTGAACATTCATGCCTTGGTTTAGGACATCCACACAAGGGTGGCGGTGTTGGTTCGGAATCGCGATAATTCCTACAATTGGAGCGAAATGTCTACCCTTGTACTGCTGTTTCAGTTCATCAATCTGTCACTACAAAAATCGAACTAAGTTTTTTGGTCTGGTGCAAATCGGACATCATCATAAAACATCATCATCATCATCATCTCATCATCTCATTGAAATGTAACTTGGCGTTAAACAACAACATTAAAGTATGTATCATATATTAAACAACAACATTAAAGTATGTATCATATATTAAACAACAACATTAAAGTAGGTATCATATATTAAACAATAACATTAAAGTATGTATCATATATTAAACAATAACATTAAAGTATGTATCATATATTAAACAACAACATTAAAGTATGTATCATATATTAAACAATAACATTAAAGTATGTATCATATATTAAACAATAACATTGAAGTATGTATCATATATTAAACAATAACATTAAAGTATGTATCATATATTAAACAATAACATTAAAGTATGTATCATATATTAAACAACAACATTAAAGTATGTATCATATATTAAACAACAACATTAAAGTATGTATCATATATTAAACAATAACATTAAAGTATGTATCATATATTAAACAATAACATTAAAGTATGTATCATATATTAAACAATAACATTAAAGTGTGTATCATATATTAAACAACAACATTAAAGTATGTATCATATATTAAACAACAACATTAAAGTATGTATCATATATTAAACAATAACATTAAAGTATGTATCATATATTAAACAATAACATTAAAGTGTGTATCATATATTAAACAACAATATTAAAGTATGTATCATATATTAAACAACAACATTGAAGTATGTATCATATATTAAACAATAACATTAAAGTATGTATCATATATTAAACAACAACATTAAAGTATGTATCATATATTAAACAACAACATTAAAGTATGTATCATATATTAAACAATAACATTGAAGTATGTATCATATATTAACCTTGCAAGAGGATATTTCTAACAATGTAATTGTTGATAATGAGGCAGTTATTAGTTATCAGGTATTTTTTTGTTTTATAAGTGTGGACACAGAAATGTGCTGTCCAAAAGGCAAGTGTGGATGTCAATATTTCATATTATTAACTTTAAAAAAAAAATCATTGACACAGGGGTCCTGGATTTTTTAAATAAAAAACTAATCCTGGATTATTATTTTTGCTTAAAGTCCGGTCCTGTGTTTTTATTTCAAATTTTCATCATAGCCCCCCCCCCCACCCCCCCCCCCACCCCACCCCCCCCCCCCCCACCCCTCTCCCTCCATCTCCCAAGGGATATAAAATTGTATAATTCATAATAAATTAATAAATAATAAATTCAGATTTTCTATTTAAAATAAATCTCATTTACAAAACCACTGATATTTGTTCAATTTTTAACGCTGATGTAAGCTTTAGTCGCAACAAATTTTTATTTTTCTCTTTAAACTGTCGAAGCATAACATTTATTTAACTGTAAAATTCACAAATAAAATTCACCCCCCCCCCCTTTTTCCCCTTTTGTTTTCTTGTTTAAATCAATGATCAACAATATTCTAGAATCAAACAAATGAATAAATATAACATAGATTTCTTTAACATGCATCTTTTTGTTTTACATTATTATATCAAGAAAATAGTGGCTGTAACATTCATCAAATTCAAGTGGGGGTAGGGGTTTTCAGGTGGGTTTCCGCGTAAGATGGTTCCGTTTCAATGTTAAAAATCCGGTATTTTCCTTTCCTATATGAACCAAAGAGTACATTTATAGCTGTTTTTCTTTTTAAAAAATAATTATATTTAAAAAATAATAACATTTTAACCTTTAATTCACTCAGTAATAAGCTTTTCCTCGCCGTAGAGCAAAAATACTTACATGGATGGAAAGCTAGAGATGCCAAGATTCTATATTTATAAACTATTGACCTGAGTAACCTTGCTAAACCATGCGGAGTCAGTGTGTTTTAAATCGGTCATCCAATCAGGACGCTCATTATTCTTGTCCAAGATAAAAAAATACATCGCTAAAATTACCTGTGGGTGTTTCCCCACTTCAACTCGTAAATTTACATAGAAATCGGAGATATTTCGTCATAAAACTTCGCACATGGTTTTGTCTATCATATTTCTTGAAGACAAACATAAAATTGTATTGCATTTATCATTATTTTATGAGTATCAACAGTTTTTTCAACACCATTTCTGTTTCTCGATACAGCCGCCCGATTACCATGCAACTCACAGTGACCCGTGACCCACTTTAGCACGTTCTACCAGTTTATTTTTAATATGCTGTCAAGGTTAACCTTTGTGTTTGAGGATTCGACAAACACACCTGAAGTCATTCAATTGAGACTATTCACAACGATACTTGCTATATAGATTTGCTTCTTCTTCATCATCATTGATAAAATCAACAACTTAAAAATTCCCAGCATCCATTTACGGCTTCTAACTACACCTTTTGGTATCTTCAAACATTTCTGCAGACAACATTTCCCTCTTTTCAGGTGTTGATATCTTCCGAACAAAGGCAGAACGTGCGCTTATATTTTGGACGTCTGTTCATAGTCCACAGAACCGCATCGGTGGCGTAATAGTTAGCGTGCTCGCCTCGAGTGCGGTAGATCGTGGATTCGAGCCCCGGTCGGGTCAAACCAAAGACTATAAAACTGGTATGTGTTGCTTCTCCTCTAAGCATGCAGCATTAAGGAAAAAGAGCAAAGACTGGTTGGCTCGGAATCAGAATAATGTCTCCGAGTGGAGTGACATGTCTACCCACGGACTGTTGTTTCAGTGCGCTAGCACTATAAAAATCCAACCCAGCGTGTTGATCTAGAACAAAGCGGACGTAATAGAACTCTTAACAATAAGAATACCTATTTGTTTTGTAATAAGAATACCTATTTGTTTTGTAATAAGAATACCTATTTGTTTTGTAATAAGAAATCCTATTTGTTTTGTAATAAGAATACCTATTTGTTTTGTAATAAGAATACCTATTTGTTTTGTAATACGGATACCTATTTGTTTTGTAATAAGAATATCTATTTGTTTTGTAATACGGATACCTATTTGTTTTGTAATACGGATACTTATTTGTTTTGTAATATGGATGCCTATTTGTTTTACAATTACGATACCTATGTGGGTTTTTTTTTTACAGACGTGTATTCTTCGTGGTAGTGTACTTCATGTTTTTCTATAATATTTTCCTGGGATTGGTATCCTGTTTGCTGAGAATTATAAAAGCAATGGTATTGGGAACGTTATTTCTACCTCGATTAGATCACAGTACTCTTCCAAGAAAATTCCAGTGGTTTGATCCAGGTAATTGATTAACAAGAGACTTGATTTAATTAAACAAACACGCCATGTGATTAAAAATAAAACAAGAAGTGTACATAGTTATCTCATCTAAAAGGTAATACAGGTATAATTACTGAATGTAAGACTTGTGATGACGTGATGATTCCCAATTAACACATTTCAGACACCATTTACCTCTAATCAGCTGATGTCTCGCTGTATAAACAACATACTGTCAAGTATTTGTACTTATGGATCAGCCTGTCAAAATTGTGTGATTTTTCATTGCAAAATACTCTGAAATACACATAGATTAATTTCTTGCTTCTATTTGATTTTAATTTTGATACTCTGCTTTGATTTAACAACTTTAATCTAAGGATAATATATATCAAGGTATTAAAATAATGCCATCAGCCACTAGATGGATAAGAAACGCGATTTGACGTATGGTTTGGTTAATTTAGGCATTTTTATGTGAGACAGGAAATAACCTGTCCCGGATTCTGAACTTTGAAAAACTCTTTGTCTTTTCTGACAAATTCTTCTAAATGCAACTAATCCTGCATTGGATATCATTGACACTTTTTAGGAAAAAGAGGAGAAGCAAACGTCGTTCCAATCTTCTTCAAGGGTGTCCCCTGTCACGCCCGCACTAAACTGTTATTGTTGCTTTCCACTAGCTATACTTGGAACATGTATCATGAAATTCTTATAATTGCACTGGACAAAAAATCAAATGTTCATTTACATATCTTCATCGTACAGCAAATATAATGATTACAGGATAAATTACAGTACAATTATGAAAGGTAAATAAATATGATTAGTTTTTCTATCATTACCAGATATGAATAACAATTGTTATCTACTGCTGTATTATGAATTATTCTTTACTTTTGAACACATTTTTTCATACAGGGTTTGATGCTTTTTGTGGCTTTATGCATATGGAGAATGCCCATACACATCCTGTTGTCTTGTCATTTATCAGTCTCGTTGAGGCTGAAATCATAGAAAAAAAGAGGGCGAAGAAAGAACAATCTGTAGAAACCATTGAAAATGGTTTGTATATAGTCAAAAAAGGAGTATTTTATTTTTAATTTTGTATAAGGAAAAATTACAAAAGATTGCACGGGTGGACACGATATCTCTCATTCCAAACCGTACGATATGATATATAGTTATTCCACTTAAATACCAACAATGCAGGTGAGTTGTGGGTGACTGTTGTTTAACACTAAGTGAGCTCAGCTGTATTCATTTAGATAAGATAATGATGATGTCCACTTTGTACTTGACCAGCATGATGATGTCCACTTTGTACTTGACCAGCTCCTTAATTGGATTTTTTATAGAGCTAGCTCACTAAAGCAGTTTACAGATAGACATACCGCCCAACTCGGACATGTTATCTAGATTCCGAGGCAACCTGTCTTCTACCAAATACTTACCGCCTTCAAAGGGTTGAAGATTATGTTTTCGATTGATCGATTAATTGGCTGGTTAGTTGTTGTTTAATCTCAAGTCAGCAGTATTGCAACTATATTCATGATGAGATCACATGTACAAACAAGGAATGCTTTAGCCAATAAATGATGGTTGGTTGGGTCATAAGAAGGAGATTTGATAGATGTGGTCAGACATCTTTGTCTTACTATGGAATTCCACCGACCACTCCTAATAGACTGTCGCTCAAAGTATATTGGCATTCCAAAAACATAGAGCACCCATTAATGTCATGTCCTAAGGGCTAGCTCTATATAAGATACGTCCCGTACAACTAGCGGACCCTCCCCCCACACTTTCGAAGGGTTGTATCTTGCATCGGAGAAACTACATGTAGGTCGTGTTTCAGACACCGGGTGTTCCTCGGAGGTAATTTCTAAAATGTATTGGGAGAAAGCTTGACACCGATTAATAAAAAGAAATCCTTTATTGACTGACTGGTGGTATAACATCTTGTAAAAACATCTAAACATATATATAACTTTCCTTTTTGTGAAGCTTTGTAAACTGAATGACATTTTGAGGGGTATGGTGTTTAACGTCACTTTCAACAATATTTCAGTTATATCGTAGTGGTCAGTTATATTGATGTAGGAAACCGGATTACCCGGAAAAAACCCACCGACCTGCCGCAAGTCATTGGCAAACTTTATCACATAATGTTGTATCGAGTATACCTCGCCATGATCGGGGTTATAACTCACAAATTTAGTGGTGATAGGCATTGATTGCACATGTAGTTGTAAATCCAACTACCATATGATCACGACATTTTGACAGTTAATATATTAATAACCCAATCCCGAACGTATGTTTGGAATAACAGAAAAATGTAAAGCAAGTTGTGATTTGAGGTTGTCTTGTGTACGTTGTGTCAGACAAACTTATGAATTTATTGTATAATAATTATTTATTATGTGTTTTTTTTTTCAAATCTAGGAACAATGATGACAAAGCATAAAAGACGTATAAACACAGTGGCTAGATTTAAATGGAAGCTAGCCTATACACTTATAAAAAATCCTCAATTATTTATAAACCGGAAAGATGCTCTGATGCAGATATTCAAACAGAAAGAAGTTGAAGTGGACAAAGAATTGGCTTTTACCAGGATATAATATTTAGGGAGGACATTGATGATATGATGGTGATACATTTAAGGTGCTGTCAATGATCAATATGACTTTCTTTTCCATGACAACGATCGACTGTGTTTGTTTTTCTGTGTCGTGCAAATTCTATACTAAGTAGGTTAATAGGTCAGTAGTTTTCTACAACAATGATTGTACTTATATTTGTCCATGTCAAGGTTATCAATGATTTCTTTTAGGGTGTTTACTAACAATTGTACTCGAGGTTTGTCTATGTGTTTGTGTACTATATACTGTTCATCATCTTGACAAACAAACGTGCTACACCAACTTGACGATCATGGAATGTTAAGATTAGATTTGCTGGTTGAGCTAAGGATATCATGATACTTCGATTAGGGGATTATCTTTCAATATTTGCATTGATTTGCCTTATTTTCTCAGAAAGTAGGTTTATTTTTAAATGCTTTCGAGCGCTGTTGATTTGTGCTATATTTGGCTAGTAACGCTGTCATATTATCCATATGATCTGATAGCAGTTTCATAGTCGCTCTAATAAGATTTTTGTACAGATGTAAGATGGTCTAATGTATTTAATCGGAAATTGTCAGTAGTGCTATGAGATATTAAGGAGGCATTGCAGCGGTCTGTCTTCTTATGTATTTGATTGACAATTTCTGACAGTGCTATCAGATATTAAAGAGGTATGACAACAGTATTTTCTTCTTACGTATTTAATGTACAATTTCTGGCAGTGCAATATGATATTATGGATGTATGACAACGGTCTTTCTTCTTACGTATTTAATGTACAATTTCTGGCGGTGCAATATGATATTATGGATGTATGACAACGGTCTTTCTTCGTATGTATTTGTCAATTTCTTACAGTGCTATAAGTTATTTAAAAGGAATAGCAACGGTTTGTCTTCTTGTGTAATTAATTTGTCATCACTGCATGACAGTGTTTTAAGGTATTAAGGAGATGCTCAAAATGTCCCTTCCTTCAGTACCTTCAATAGACATTGTTTATATCTTGAGAGTTTCCAGAAAAAAAAATCTTTCTATGTTTTCATATATTAATGAAGTCACTATATACTATTGATTTGAGACATGCAAGATGTTTCTTTTGGTTTATCTAGAAATCATGGGTTTTTTTAAATTATTTTTGCTGTGTCTTAAACAATTAATAATTTTTTTGAATCAATTCAGTTTTGTAAAGATTTTAAGCCACTACGATTTTATTTAAACGCCATGCTATATGTAATTATTTAAAATGTTATACGTTATCATTTTAAATCTAATGTTTAATTCTTAATACATAAACTCTATAATATCTAGTTCCCTTTTAATACATAAACTATATAATATCTAGTTCCCTTTTAATACATAAACAGTAACGTGAAGTAACAATTGTATTATTTTATGTATATCAGTTGTTACAATAATATACATTTTGTATTCTATTGATTTTAGAGATTTTTAAGATAACTATAATTAATTTATAACTTTTTTTTTAATCATATTTAGATGTGGTACAATTAGTAGGTGTCTACAGCCTATGGAAATGTACCTCTAATCTAACAGGCCCATTGCTTTAATACATTTAATTTGTAGCTTTCATAATTTAATTGGACCATTGCTACTGAAACGTTATTATCCTGAAATTGAAAATATGACTATGTTCTTGAGTGTAATGAATTAAAACTTAAACTAGTTAAATGATAAATAAGTATTTGTATTTAACAAATAACATTTTTCCAGTGGTATTTCCAATTTTTCGATAATTCAAATTAGGAATCATGTTGACAAGCAAAATAATTTTAAAATCTTCACTTGGAAATACTTGGCACAGTTAATACTTAATATATACCAAATTTAATCAGTTGATGGCAAGTAGAAACCCGGTGAGCTTCTCGTTTAAATGTTTGTTAAAAACTATATTGCACTTGTGCAAACTAGAGAGATTAGGAACTGTACACACGGTGTTGTATTCTTTGTTTTATTTCTTCATCATCGGGCTATCCAAGTCATACTAAAACAATCCCCACCAACACCGCCACCATTTGAATACACATTTCTTCTGATTTATTGTAAAATGTAATTCATAAATTGGATTAGTGTGGAAGTTGCATATTAATTTGGATGATCAGTTATTGCAAATATGTCTGAATGTATGTATTTTATGGCATTGTGTAAGACATGTTCTGTCACAAATAAAAGGTCTTGATGTGTCCAGCAATAGTCATTTTATCACCCATAACCAAGTATGATATTAACTTACAGTTTGTAAGACATGTTCTGTCACAAATAAAAGGTCTTGATGTGTCCAGCAATAGTCATTTTATCACCCATAACCAAGTATGATATTAACTTACAGTTTGTAATTTAGAGACAATTCATTAATATTACAAACGTTTTTTGTTTGCTTGTTTGTTTTGTTTTGTTTTGAATCATTCTCATGTTTTTAACATTATATTACTTTATGCACCATATTTTTGTGTTTTAGCTGTATATTATTTAGTCTATCCTCATTAGAACAGGTATTAACATTCTATTTTTGAATATTCAATTTGAAAGGTGTCAATCTGGTTAAATTCAGATCTCTCACTTGCTCTCCTGATATACAGATCTCCCACACTCAGCATATCAGGTGGGCAAGTAAATCATCTGTTTTTATTCAGATTGGAAATGTGTAGAACAATCACAACATTGGTCTTATATAAATGTTATTTTTCGTATTAGGTACATATTGAATTTGTTCTAAGGACAGACTCCTTATTTTAAATAATGGACAAGCTACATTTTACATAGGGCAGAAACGGCTATATTTTACATAAGGGACATGTCACATTTTACATAGGGGACAGGCTATATTGTAGATAAGTTACCAGATATATTCAATGTAATCATATTGTTGTTTTATGTCTGTTATTGTTATTTTCTCGTGTACTTCCTTTTTTTTTAATATATATATATTTGTTTCGTTTTCAATTATTATAAAATTGTGGTATTATTATAAGATATTTGATATCATTAGTAAAACTATCACAACATGTTTACTGTTGCACTGTATACCTTCGTATTTTGTTTGAAATCTTTATACATTTTTTATATTTTGTATAACAAAATGAAAATAATAGTAAAAAAAATGTCAGTTGTGTTTCTTGTTATTTGCCTACTGGTTGTTTTTTTTTTTTGTTTGTTGTTAGTATACGTTTCTATCCTCACCACAACTGCGTATACATGTACAGGGTCAAGACAAATTTGTGGCAATGTTCCTTTATTGGACCTTGAGAATTGGTGATTTTTGTGACGATCTGAAATTAAACTGGGCCGGCAGAGCCAATGACTCATTTTGAGTGGCTGATCTTCAAATTATGAACAGAAAGTTTAAACAGTGATGGTCAACAATTCCACCAATATCAATCAAACACGTCAAATAATTTAAAATAAGAAAGGCTGTGACGTATGATGTTAGAAATCCATAGCATGTCACAAACATGTGGCGGGGTTAAGCTTGTTATAAACAAACTATAAAAAGATGTACAGGTTCGTTTCCATAACTCTATACAGGGTATTATTAGGTGGTCTCTTTTTACAGCGTTTTGTGGTTCGGAAATCCGAGATCGTGGCTATCTATATAACCACAGAACAACTGTTAACACAACACTATATCTGAGAAAATGTTTCAGTATTCCTCTCTTAAACCACTGAATTATTTCAAACAAACTTGACAGACATGTTTCTTCTATCATCCTATACAAATGTTATATTTCTGATGTTGATAAATCATCAAACAGTGTGGGTTTATCAGAACTCGACTAAAAAAATATTTCTCAGAAATCATAGTCTAGATTGAACTCCAACTTTACAAGTATAATCGTTTGATAATAAACATCGGAGAATACAAAAGGGGCAATCAAAAATGGACAACCCAGAGAAACTGGCAACATAGAGTACACAAGACGTAGAAAAACAAATCAAAAACAACCCAGAGAAACTGGCAACATAGAATATACAAGACGAAGAAAAACAAATCAAAAACAACCCAGAGAAACTGGCAATATAGGGTACACAATACGAAGAAAAACACAACAAAAACAATCCAGAGAAACTGGCAACATAGGATATACAAGACGAAGAAAAACAAATCAAAAACACAACCCAGAGAAACTGGCAATATAGGGTACACAAGACGAAGACAAACACAACACAATACGTGTTGGATACCACAACACGCAAACAAATACAAATAACGTAAATAAGACACGAGTACCCCACAAACAAACGGTATTTTTCTAGCCTGCAATTTGAAAAGGTGTTCTGATATCGTCTTGAGTACTCTTCACCAAAATAACATCCAAATAGAAATATAATTTCATAATATTAAATGGTATTTCCGAATAAAGGATGTAAATTTTGAATGGTCAAGTGATTTGTCATGTCGTAGTTACTTTTCCCTGATTTAAGATTTATGACCTCTCCACTGGTGCCAACAATAGGGAAGACGAAGCATTTGGTCCCATTCTTGGTTTTCTGTTGGAGGTTGTGTTGGGCATGCCTTTAGCCTTCCTGTCACGAAGGTTCGTGTGAGCTATTGTCACCATTTGGCTGTCTTCTCCCGTCGTCTCTTAACAATGCACAATTTAATCATTTCCTCTTTTAAAACCATAGAAACCAAATGTGTTCTATGCAATAATACCTCATTTCCTTCTTATCAACATGACAGCCACAAGCATTGTTTCTGATTGAAGAATGCTAATACAAACATCTTCTCCTCTGAAACCACTTGGCCAATTGGAACCAAACTGTGCATGAATGGTATATGGAATTCCCATAACAAAAATACTTCTAACTAGAGTGTCGAGCAATTCTAGTTTTCTTATTACTCAAATTAAAAAGAAAATCTTCTCTGAAGCAGCTTAGCTATTTAAACCAAACTTTCCCGAGCCGATTTTTGAAGGATCCTATAAAAATCTCATGTCGTTTTATAGGACAACAACATGACAATTTTCACTTTGTTACTAAATTGTTAAAAATTGCAATTTTCAGGTAAGCAATACATGTAGATTCAGCCCTCTGAGCAGCTGGTTTCTGTTTCCTTGTCAGGCAATCTTTACCTTTGTCTTGTTGTTATAATATATTCGGAATGTGTCTTTTCTGAATATTCCTTAGATTTTAACTTGTGTAATATGTTTGTCCTTCAGCACTCATCAAAAATATAAAGTAAAAAAAAGCACGATGATGAGCTTTTCGGATATAACAACATACTTTAGTGAAGGTAAGAGAAAGAAGAGTTTGAAGATACCAAATCAGAATCCGTATATCGAAGAAGAACAGACAACACACAACACAATGGCCAAAAGAAAAACTACAAAAGGACAAACAACGATCAACAAAATAAAGATCGAGTAACACGTACCCCACTTAAAACCAGGGATGAACTCAGGTGCTCCGGAATGGTAAGCAGTTCCTTTAACATGTTGGCCTTAAAAATAGATGTAGCACGATTATGATGACAATATAGCCATGTTTGAATGCACTTTAGTTGGCACATTTTCGTAAAAACATATAACCGGGTTTATATATATGTATATATATAATTTAAAAAATAGACTATCTAGTGATCATTTGGTAGTATCTCATTGTCACTACTTAACTATCATGTAGACATGCGTTAATATCCCATGGCCACTACTTAACTATAATATTGCCATGTGTTAGTATCTCGTGGTTACGACTTAGTCTCTCATGGTCATGAATTAGTTATCTCGTGGTCGCGCAATAGTATATGTTATGGCCACTCGTTAGTATCTCGTGGCTACATGTTATTATTTCGTGGTCGCGCAATAGTATATGTTATGGCCACTCGTTAGTATCTCGTGGCTACATGTTATTATTTCGTGGTCGCGCAATAGTATATGTTATGGCCACTCGTTAGTATCTCGTGGCTACATGTTATTATTTCGTGGTCACGAGAAAAAAAAGTATGTCCTCTCTTATATAACTGAAGAACATCATTAAGCAAATTTTATATTTGAAATTTACAGTTCCAAATTAATGAATTTATTATTAGGGTCATTCTCTGACAACTTTTACAATAGTGATGGTCAAGACTGCAATTGTGTCCCATTAATATTACAGAAAAACAACAAACATAAATTACAATAAAAGCTGATATGTCGTTTGTTCATGTTAAATTGTATTTATTTCATTAAAAGATTAAAAAAATACATTAAGGGATAAGGCGAATAATGGATTTACACATTCTCTTTTTAACCGTCACATATAGAATAATACACGTGACGGTAATGTCTCATAGCAGGGATGATTATATAAAAGAATAATTAAACCTTCAAAAATGGTGTTTCTTTATGTTTTAAAGGTTTAATCATACCAGTAAACATTAAATAATAATATGTTTAAAAATTTATATATTTTTTATGTAAAATATTTCCTTTATTTACTCTGAAATGTGTGTCCTATGAATTTCTGTCTTTACCGTCACAAAAATTTAACGTTGCAGAACGTCTAATATACATGTGACTCTTGAGATCGTAGTCACGTTGGTGCTTTCCTTTCTACTTCATCGATGTAAAGAAACAGTATCGTGGATCGACTGCATGTCAGCATGATTCAATGAAACAAACCAGTATCTCCATTAAAATGCATTAGTACTTTTATTCAACGTCTTTACCAAACATAATAGAAGTTCCTCTGTTCACCTATTACAACATTTTAATCGTCATGTAGAAATAAAACATTGTTCCCGATAGCAATGCACATATTTCATCTTTAGAAATATTTTCTGTAATACACGGAATCAATACCGAAATGCGGAATTGTCTTTACCGTAACAGTCTTTGCCGTCATAATGTCATATTGCAATCGTGACGGTAAAAACAACCACATACTTTTAATCACTTTTACTTAGCAGCAGGAATGTTTTTGAGCACGGTTAAAGGTGTTATATTCAACATCGTGCTTTTGATTTATGTTGGTAGTTGTTATTATAAAACACAATGTCTTTACCGTCACGCACGTTTTCTTTACCGTCACAAATATTCCTTTCCGTCACGAATTCAAAAACGTTTTTTGCATATTATATTTGTAATTATACAACATATGTAACCTTAAATGACGCTGTAGTAGCACATCTATAACCTAGTTCAGTTATTTGTTTACCATTGAGCACTAGTTAAAGAATATAGCAAAAAATATAGTAAAAAATATATACATCCCGGATCTCAACACACAAACCTTTTAAATACTCCGTAGATATATGAAAAAATAAATAGGTAATTCTACATATATCAACAGAGCAATTTATTCGTTTATATTCATATCGGTTTTATGGTTTATGTTGAAGAAAAAGTCAGAAAATGTGCGTTTAAGGTATTGTGACGGTAAAGACAAATATTTACACCCCACGGGAGTAAAAGACGTAGAAAAATATATTTTTGATAAAACAGCTTGCCAAACACTTAATTCTGTCTCAAGAATTATTAATTAAACGAACTGTAGCAAATGAAACGTTTGTGACAAATTTTCCTTTCATATTGACACAGCTCTATATTTTGAAAGGTTGTCAGAGAATGACCCATTAAAGCTAAAGTTAATATCCCGGAGACATAGGCAACCTTTGTCGATTTTGTGTATCATGTTCAGGCCTTTTGACTTTCTTGCCCACAAAAGCTATTAAATTGTACTAATTGACTTTCCAATCTTTTGACTAACATATTTGATGAAAATTGTTCCAGAAACACTTAATTAGATATACGTTACTTTCCAATCTTTTGACATAGTTTGATGAAGATTGTTACAGAAACACGTCGTGCACACTTGATTAGATATACGTTACTTTCCAATCTTTTGACATATTTGATGAAGATTGTTCCAGAAACACGTCGTGCACACTTGATTAGATATACGTTACTTTCCAATCTTTTGACATATTTGATGAAGATTGTTCCAGAAACACGTCGTGTACACTTGATTAGATATACAAATGTACGTTACTTTCCAATCTTTTGACATGTTTGATGAAGATTGTTCCAGAAACACGTCGTGCACACTTGATTAGATATACGTTACTTTCCAAACTTTTGACATATTTGATGAAGATTGTTCCAGAAACACCTCGTGCACACTTAATTAGATATACGTTACTTTCCAATCTTTTGACATATTTGATGAAGATTGTTCCAGAAACACGTCGTACACACTTGATTAGATATACGTTACTTTCCAATCTTTTAACATAGTATGATGAAGATTGTCCCAGAAACACGTCGTGAACACTTGATTAGATATACGTTACTTTCCAATCTTTTGACTAACATATTTGATGAAGATTGTTCCAGAAACACGTCGTGCACACTTAATTAGATATACGTTACTTTCCAATATTTTGACATATTTGATGAAGATTGTTCCAGAAACACCTTGTGCACACTTAATTAGATATACGTTACTTTCCAATCTTTTGACACATTTGATGAAGATTGTTCCAGAAACACGTCGTGCACACTTGATTAGATATACATGTACGTTACTTTCCAATCTTTTGACTAACATATTTGATGAAGATTGTTCCAGAAACACGTCGTGCACACTTAATTAGATATACGTTACTTTCCAATCTTTTGACTAACATATTTGATGAAGATTGTTCCAGAAACACGTCGTGCACACTTAATTAGATATACGTTACTTTCCAATCTTTTGACTAACATATTTGATGAAGATTGTTCCAAAAACACGTCGTGCACACTTGATTAGATATACGTTACTTTCCAATCTTTTGACTAACATAGTTTGATGAAGATTGTTCCAGAAACACCTCGTGCACACTTAATTAGATATACGTTACTTTCCAATCTTTTGACTAACATATTTGATGAAGATTGTTCCAGAAACACGTCGTTCACACTTAATTAGATATACGTTACTTTCCAATCTTTTGATTGACATAGTTTGATGAAGATTGTTCCAGAAACACCTCGTGCACACTTAATTAGATATACGTTACTTTCCAATCTTTTGACATATTTGATGAAGGTTGTTCTAGAAACACCTCGTGCACACTTGATTAGATATACGTTACTTTCCAATCTTTTGACTAACATATTTGATGAAGATTGTTCCAGAAACACGTAGTGCACACTTGATTAGATATACGTTACTTTCCAATCTTTTGACATATTTGATGAAGGTTGTTCTAGAAACACGTCGTGCACACTTGATTAGATATACGTTACTTTCCAATCTTTTGACATATTTGATGAAGGTTGTTCTAGAAACACGTCGTGCACACTTGATTAGATATACGTTACTTTCCAATCTTTTGACATATTTGATGAAGATTGTTCCAGAAACACGTCGTGCACACTTAATTAGATATACGTTACTTTCCAATCTTTTGACATATTTGTTGAAGATTGTTCCAGAAACACCTCGTGCACACTTGATTAGATATACGTTACTTTCCAATCTTTTGACTAACTTATTTGATGAAGATTGTTCCAGAAACACGTCGTGCACACTTGATTAGATATACGTTTTCATTAATAAATATTCAAAATAGAGAGCATTTTATTCCATAACACAAACAAATACTGTGTTATAAAACCAATATAAAAAGGCATAGCTATTATAATTCTAAATTGTATTGTATATTTCGGCTATTTTTTTTTTTACTAATGTCATAGTCAGAAATGACAACTGGTTTGATTACACAGGCTTTCATAAAATATCACGGTATGTTAGCGTATCAATGTCCCACACTCATTCTGGTACTATTATACGATAATATTTGAACTTTAATTTGATACTATATAGACCAATATTAATTCATTATACTATCCAGATGATCATAGTTCCGTGACATTATCGGACACTTCATCTAAACAATCAAATATACAATTTACAATACCGAAATACTGCTACAAGGCCCAGGTATATTTGAGATCATTTTCATGGCAAAAGTATTGTAGTCCTGGGATTTATACCAAATATAAGGCTAAACATAAGATGTGTGTTTATTTCAAAGAATATATGTAGCAATATAACTTAGGTGTTTCTATCTTTTTATTTAACCAATAGTATAGTAGCACTCAGACGATTAAATAATTTTGATTTTCATGGATGCCGCCCTTTTGTGGAATTCTGGTACTGAACAGCACAAAAATTGCATTGTTCAACATCACACCATCTGTACCGGTTTCCTTGCGCTTATACCATATAACATTCGCCAACGACACAGATTCTAAAATAGCTAGAGATAAGCAAATTACTCGAACCACACATCCTTTTATTTTTGGAAGAAAATTAAAACAATAAAATTTAAGATGGCTTGTTAATGTTCTGAAAAATGATTGGGATCGTACGTAAAAGAGGGTTGGTTACGCTGTTGTTTCGGCGCTTCAATGTTGACGACTGTTAATTTCCACTGCCGGATATTCTAGCCCGAAATTATAAGTAAACTCATATAGCGTGATTCCCTTGTCATTAAAATAAATGTACAGTTTCTTGATTGACTGGAAAATGTATCGTGGTGATAACTGACGCTTGAATTAGCCGGAACAGACGGTATGACGTCACTACCTTTGTCAATATGGCAGCTGCCTTGCCGATGGGAAATTTAAAATATTTGATTTTAGCCATAACCAATTAATAGTTTTTAAACAAGAAAAAAAATTCTGCTATTTTTTAAACAAGAAAATATAGTTTATTACCTTTTTCATAACAGTACACTATGATTAGGTTTCTTTCCCTTTAATAATGCTGCCAAGTCAGGGGATACCAAGACATGACTCCTAAAGTTATCAATTAATAACAATAAAAAATGACGAACCATCTAGCATCTAAAAAAAATTTAAAAACGAGACACGCACAATCCACAAATACCGACTGAAACAGTCCCGAAAAGGCAACACGAACACCAACCTTCTTCTTCTCTTCGTAGTTTCCTCCACTGTGGAGCACCCATGTCACACAGTAAAATTATTGTGTTTTTTAAACCGGTGCTACGGAAGTGTGAACAGATCCTGCGCCATCAGTTTAAATTTCAACCCAATTATAACCCATGATAGCCATTCAGCTTGTTTCCAATGGGGTCTTTTTGGAAGTATACAATGTAAAAGATAAACCGAACTGATTAACTAGCTTGTGTTATTATTATGAAACGTACAATAACAACAAATTAGATAAAGAAATAGACTATAGACAAGTGCTTTGTTTATAATCGACTGTCAAGGTCAATTTAGTTTAGGCAATGGTGCATTTTATACCGCTGTTTCGAATAAACATATAAAATATTAATGATTTTTTAATATATTTGAATGTATATTAGTATTTTATGTGGATTATTAAATTTTAAATTATAATAAGAATTTAATGCTTGTTATTTTGCACTATTATAACAATAATTAACAAACTTTTATCATTAGCATATATCCAAAATGGCGATGGCTGCGGAAAGCTTGTGCCATAACGATCCAAATTTTGCCGTAATATGCAACTTTTGGGATAGATATGGCGAGATGATCGGCTTGAAAGAAATTTCGTACTCCGATCTTGAACGCTGGCTAGAAGACACGAAGCAGGGTAAGCAATAAAGGGCCATGATCTCTTGGTATACCTGTTGTAATGTCGAGATAAAGAAATTTCGACTACTGTAATCATATAGTTCTTATATAACTCAAAATCGTTTTGTGTGACAGTCATGCAATACTTAGCGGTCTGCCAGAGGTAGACAAGTTAACAATGAATATTGACTTTGAGGTTCTTTATTCTCTCGTTATCATGACCTGCCTAATAATATGATTATCACAGCATTTAGAACTTGATTAGTTTGGGAACTCGGCGCAGCATTGTTTCATTTCTAATTCTAGCAATGTTTTTAACAACTCTATGCACTTATATATTTAACTACTTTTGGACATTTATTCCTCCATTTCAGTTTTTTTTTTGCAATTTGCAACCAAACGCTAAACAAAAATTTCATAATCTGATATATTATCACTTTGAATAACTTTTTTCTTAAATTTCAGTAACCTACACATTTATATGACATTATGTAGGTTAATAAAATAAATGAAAAGTTCAAAGTGATTTTGAATTTTATTGAGACAGCTTTGTAAAAGATTGGTGGCAAATTGCTGACATCAAGAAATTTTCTATCTGTATCTCCATCCTAATCTCGTCATAAACCCTATCAAAGGTATTCTGGAAATACAAAATTTGTCTCATCAAAGACCATCAACATGGATAAAGGCGTTTGATTGCAATAATTAATAAAACATATAGATTTCAGGGCTAGAAATTAACTTTTTTTTTCCCACAAGCAAAACTTTGCTAGTTGAATAAAAGTCTACTAACAAATAGACTGACCTTACTAGTAACCAAATTTAATTAAACAATGTATGCCTTACAATGTATTATTAAAATTATGTTACACACTTGGACACATTATCCTAATTCGGTTATTCCGATCCAACCAGTCCTTGAAATTGTATATGTCCATTATAAATTTGCTTTTATTTCAAATAAATTGAAACTGTATTGTGTCTATTGATTACTGTATTTTGACCATGGAAATTATGGAGATCTATCATAAATGTTCATCAGACACTATTCCTAAATATGGGAATGACAAATGCTTTTCGATTTTTTCCACCTATATACCAAGAATATAACAAAATTCAAGTGAGATAACAAGTATTTTTTATTGAGATCATAGTCAGTTCAACAATCAGTTAACAATAAATGCACATACTCTCTCCATTCTTTCACCAAACTCTCATTCAAGTCGATATACTTCTTTACAATTTAACTTAAAATATGCTTTATGCTCATTAAAATACTTTTTTAATGATCAGGGCGAACGGACCCGATACCGTCTGGCCTTGCCATTGGTCGGATAAACGAAAATCTTCATCTTGTAAGCAGACAACTCGCATTCATATGATAGTGTAGCATCTGTCAAACAATGATTTTTACGCTTATTTCCTCTTAATCGTAGAAACACTATTATAAATCTACATGAAACTCGACTAAAGAATTTTTATTTTTGCAACTTCGTATCTGAAACTTTTCGCTTTGACATTGCGACTGGTAACTCTTAACTATAAAAACTGCAACCAGATCATGAGATGTAATTTTATAAATCGGGAACCAGTATGGTTGTTCGTATTTCTCGGACAAAGACATAAATATACAGGTACCATCATTCTCTCTGGGTTTTACATAGTGTCAATGTGTATACTCAGGTTTTTCCTAATTCATTATCAAGCGTAAATACATGATCTGATAAGAAAACAAATTTACACGATTTGTCATATAGTTCAGATACCATTCTGAACACGTCTTTTTTTACAACTAGCAATATTCTGCTAGGTCTAATTTTAATCACTAGCAAAATTAAGGCAAATAGAAATTTCAACTAGCAATTTGCCTGCTTGCTAGCGTTAATTTCGAGCCCTGGATTTAATTAAATTCAATCATCATTAATTAAATTTATAATTTTAATAAATAGATTAATAAAAATATAATAAAGCAAAAATAAAATATTCGAGCAAAAAGGAATCGCGGAAAGACAGTTATAAACAGTTGAATCACAAATATTACTTTTTTGATAATGATTTATTTTTGAAAAAAAGTGGCACGGTTTGGTAAAAAGTGGGGGTGTTTTGACCTGTTACCATCCATAATATCCATAAATCCAAAATTTAGGTCGAATTGTATGCCATTTTTTATGTTGTGAATTTTTAACTATAGTCCGTTTTTATGTTGTGAGTTTTTAACTATAGTCCGTTTCTCGATGTCAATAATTGGAAAAATTATTCAACACCTTTATAAAATCTGACATCCAGAATGAGGGAAAAGAGTTCTATTCAAGCAATAAAGAAGTTTTAATTGGTGAAGACAAAAGAATCTATGGCGATCTTCTTAAATTTGTACTGACAAAATTCCAGGTAAAAATTAAATGCCAAATATAAATGTTTCCTGTACGAAACTGCTTGTTGGATTGTGTTATATTTTTATTATTTTAACACAACTTTAGTTATTTGTAACTTTTTCAAAGATAAACAATCAACATGGTGGCAGTTTTATGGAAATAAGGGAAGAAAAAAACATTTTGATGACAAGTCATATAAATCTTGCAGATTTCAAGGCAAAAGGAATCAACAAATGTAAGATTAACAACAATAATACAATTACAAAACATGAATTTAAGGTTAAATATGAAGGATACTAATAAGATATTAGCCAATGCACACTTCAAATGGATTTTTTTTTAAATGATACGAAGAAATGACACATATTTGCGGAAATATGTCTCTATGAAGCTGTAGGAAATCTCTCTGTAATGCCTTCACTTCTCCCTCATGTTCTCTGAGGGAGAAGTCAAGTTTCTTTATTTTTTGGAAGTGTGATGAGGCCTGCAGTAAGATATAATTTACGTTTTCAGTATATATTACATGTACAAAAGGTATAAGTATATGAAGTTGACTTTTTATTTCAGTCCCAATGCCATTGATAGACATCCATGTGCGTCTTCTGAGGAGAATAGGAAAGACATCAGTGACAGCTAACAGATGGGAGAGATACATTATTAAGGTATATTATAAATTTTAAGAAGAATTCCATTTAATACATGTATAGTCCAGTCAATATTCGAAAAAACCCCGAACAAATTGCAACAGAAAAATAAAGTAGCCTATTATCTTTATATACATATGTTTTAAGAAATATAAAAAGTCGCCATCAAAATAGTATTGGGAAATGCATAAATTTTATCACGAAAAATTAATGATTTGGTCGTGAAAACTATTGACAGCGCCGTATGATATTATAAAATACGGAATCGTCTTGGGCATTGCAGACAATGAATAGAATTAAGCACATTGTTATTGAAAATTATTCATGAAATGTTAAGTATATATTAATATAAAGGAAAAAAACCATTACAGTCGAAATATGATATAATCAATGCACCAGAAATGTGCGATCTTTCCCATTTTACCGGATGGAAAGCAGACAATTTTTTTCCCGACCAACATATTTTTATAGAACGCACCTTAAACATGATTATTTAACAAAATAAACAATAAAATCTAAAACTTTAAATTTGCAATCATAGCTCATATTTTAAATAAATATAAACAAAATACAGATAAAACAATTGCAAAATTGTTTTATAAGTGCATTACGTTCAAATTTTTTCTGAAAATAATGGCAGCCCGTCATGGACATAAATAACGTTGCGATATGTTTAAAAGTTATGTTCTTTTATAAATGTATGACTAATACATCAACTCTTCAATTAAAGCTTATGATGTTTAACCTTATATGTTCCTATACAAGGGAAGCTATATTCAGAGAATAGGAAGGTCAGATCATATGGGTTTTTTTTTTAGTTTTTATTTAGATAATGCATAATAATTTGTTTTCTGCATGATTTTAAGGAAGAAAGTCTTATAACTGTCTGTGCATCATTAGGGCGTTATCCTTCTTACATTTACTTTCACTTCTGTTTCCACCAGAGCTTCAAATTCAAATTAATGCAATCATTTATGTAACTAATTAGTAAATTTTGTCAGGCATTGAGATTGACAAGAATAATTATAATTTTATTCTTATTCTTGTTCCATCCTGTTCTGCAAAGCATAATATCTTTTCAACAAAAAACTTTTGGCGAAAGCCGAGTTTCGGCCAATAAAGTCGACTTCTTAAAATTGGAGAATCCTACAAATGCTGTGACCGGTTGAAAATAGCAACAATCGCAATAAATATCAGAGAAAATCTCAAAATAGTGACCCGAAAGAGCTAACACATTTTCAATTGCTGATTAAATTATAAAAAAAAAAACATTTGAATTTCATTTTTGATGCTGATCGGCATTTGGCATTTAATACTTCTTTGAGTTTGATCTTTTTTTTTGGTCTGTTCTCAATTTGCTTTGCATACATACATTGCATAGCTCTCTGTCTTAATGAACATTAAACTATATATATAGCTATTAAACAGTCCATTTAAAATATTATCCAATCAGAACAATGAATAGCTCCTTACATACCACCTATAATTAATTACCAAAAGCATTACATTTCTTGTCAGTCACCATTCAGTTTTGTTTGGTAAATTATAATTAGTGGAGTTTCAGTTATATCGTGGCAGTCAGTTGTATTAGTGAAGGTACCCGGAGAACCAGTCGCAAGTCATTGACAAGCTATATCACATAATGTTGTATTGAGTGCACCTCGCCTGAACGGGAGTTGAACTCATTATTTTAGGGATGATAGGCATTGATTACACAGATGGTTTTAAATCCAAATACCATGTGATCACGACCACGATGTCCCCTATATATTGAACTTGTTCTCAGCCTGAAAATAGTTGAAATACTGTACGATGAACGTCAAACAATAATCAATCAATCAATCTTATGATAGGTTTGTTAAACCGCCCCAGGTTTATAATGTTTTTCATAATTTCACGAACGTTGAATAGGCCAGCATGCCATTATTTCGCTTTACAAGGTCTGGGTTATTTTTTCCCAACAAAAATCTACCATGACTACTGAAGCAGTCATTTTGTTTTATGTTTCAAATGAGAGGTTATACTATATTTTTAATAACCGATACGAACATCAGCAGTAAATTTTTTATTGTGATTTTTAAATCGAATACATTGTTCACTAGTGAGACATAGAAGTGGACCGGAAAGTGTAGGGGAGGACACAAACTTAAAAAGTGGAAGGCAAGTGAGGGAGAAAGCTTCAGAAGTGGACCAGGTAGTGGGTGGCAAGCATAAAATTGTGTGGGAGAATCTTCAAGCCATGACTGATTATGGTGTGATTTTCAAAAACTATCAAGCAAAAATGGGTCTTTTGGAATCAAAACTATCCAAAAACATCTTTGTTGACTGTACATTTATCAGTTCTATGCAAAAAATTCCACTTAAACAAAATTGATGCCAAGCAATTCACAAGTGCTACCCTTGAACACCCCACCCCATCCCAGCTCCTATACCCCTCCATTATATATTAATATAGTAAAACACCAGTTGCTGAAACCTGATCTTTTTTTCTTTTTTTTTTTATCTCAACCAAGTATCAGCAAAAAAAATATGTTTTATATTGACCTAATCTGAGGGCCCAAAAATTATTCATTTTTATAATTGAAAGTGACAACTGGTCAAAGCTATACAGCATGTGATATCTACAGTTAATATGAACCATTACTTATTGATTTCACAGGATTTTAGAAGAAGAAGTTTACCAAATTAAATACAACTTTTATCTTAACAGTTCATGTGATACCAATCCGACGATGCAGTCAGAAAAATCAGTTCAATGACAACTTGAGGTTCATCTGAGCCTGAATCGCTCACATGGTTATTCGTGCACTACTAATATTTGAGTTCACAAATGTTGTATTGTCGGAGACAAAAAAAAATGAGGAATCTTTATAGAGGACCTCCCATACATGAATTTGATTTACTTTAAAAATCAAATGGCCTAGCAGATTAAGAGGAAATGATAAAAATATGAAATTTTAAGGGTGAAAACGCATCATCGTAGCATAGGGGTTTCTCCTTGTTGTCATGGTAACTGCATGTTGCAATGTATCATCATATGGTAATTTTGATCAAGTACATGTATGATATTTAAAATAAAACCATATTTGTTTCTGAAGATATGCTTTAAAATAGATGATCATGTCAATATTATTTTAATATACAAATTTGTATGACAGAGCTGAAGAAGTTATCTCCCTTTTAAAGGTAAAAATGTACCAAATTATAAAGGCTAAAAAATATACTTAATCCTCAATATATCCATGGCAACTTTTTTTCTGTTAAAGGGGATGCGGTAAAGTTGCTAAAACAGCACTTAGAAATTCTGTTGCAATTTGTTTTCGGTTCAGCTATTATTATCATAGATTGACTGGACTATAGAGTAATTTCATGATAACATGTACATGTACTGTATATAATATTTTTGTGCTTACATGTGTATCTTTACTAAAATTTTCTTATGAAAAAAAAATTAAATATCTTTTTATTGGTACATGTACAATGACTTGCATCAGTATTCTTACAACTTTAATGCACCACTTTACATTATGATTGATTTTTCAATTTTAACTTTAAATGTAATGAAACAAACAAAACTGTCTAAAAGGAAATTATTTATCAATTTTATCAGGGATATTGATTATATTTAATTCAGAAATAATATTTTCTGAATATCTAATGGTGAAATTAAATACTTTTATTTTTATTTATAAATATGTTATTGAAATTACTGGTATACTGAAAATTTTAGAAAATAACTTTTTTGGTGAGTAGGAACATGAGATATGTCAAAAACATTTACAACAACCAAGCAAGGTTATACATGTATTACAGGACACATTTAAATTTTGGGAATATAGTGTGATGTACATGTATGGTATTTATTATATAAAAATAGGTACAGCAGTACAAATGTAGTTCTGTTTACATTTTTTAACTTGTATATGTACATTACTTATTCCATTGTAGAGGGCCGTCATGGACGTGATCATATGATAGTTGGATTTACAACTACCTGTGCAATCAGTGCCTATCACCACTAAAGTTGTGAGTTTGAAACCCCTTCATGGGGAGGTGTACTCGATACAACACTGTGATAAAGTTGAGACAGGTCGGTGGTTTTCTCTGGGTACTCTGGTTTCCTCCACCTATAAAACTGAATGCCACGATATGACTGAAATATTGTTGAAAGTGGCGTTAATCACCACGAATCTGAACCTATTCCATTGTAAGTGTTTTATAGGAATTTGATGCAAGAACAAATATACTACATGAAAAATACATATCCATAGACTTCCTTGTTAGACCAAAGTCAAAACCTGTGAATGATGCCATTTTTATGCTTTTAACAAATGAGACATATAAAATTTTAATTAATATTAATTGAAATATAAGTATTTATACCATGTTTAATGTTTTTATTTTATTTTCAGTTTTGTTACACCTATTCTGATGTTGATGCTTGGGAAATAGAAAAGTTTGGTTATAAACACAGTAAATTACCAACTAAGCTTAAGCTGTTAAAGGTGAGTTTAGAAATGATAAGTACACACTGATATGTACTTAGATTTTGTAGTGTGAAAAATTACCTTATACTCAATTATGAATCGGGTTAGTTACATTTTTTCAAGAAAATGTCCTTAAATTAATATGATGGGGAAAACATGAACAATACTTATCAAATTTTGGATGGCAATATTCCTAATGACTGCGTTCAATGGAAAGTATGGTTTTATCAGTTCCATGGGGTTACTTGAATTATTTGATTTGACTTCAGTTGATATATTTAAATTTAAATAATTTAATTTGATGTGAATACTGCAATCTGATTCGCTGATCTGCCTGGAGCAACATTGGTTATACTTGATAACCTGAGTTGATATTGTGACGTCACCAACAAATTCAAATAGTCACATGAAATAATCGTAATTAAAATCGAGGAATCATTAAATTTTGTTGCAAAAATTAAATTATAAGGAATATATTCAAATTTTGGAACAGTTTACACTTTTCATAAACCTTTTATTAAGTTTATTAAGGGCTATTCCAGAAAAAAAGTGTCTCCTGGGGGCAGAACGCCATCGATATAAAATTGTCTTGGTGGAGGGTAAAACTGCATTTGAAATTTGCTGGTTGGGGTGTAAACAAAGAAAAGGAATGTATTGGGGAAGGGGGGGGGGGGGGGCATTTTTGTATTCTTATCGGCAGGTGTGTATCGGTAAATCGCGTCTCGTTGCGTTTTATCGGCATTTTTGTATCGTTCGTTTCTTTTCCTTTTCATATTTTCCGGTCAGTAATTACATTTTATGGATCGCTCGTGAAGAAAATGACAAAACGCGCTTTATAAAAATCCATGTTGTTTCATTATTTTATAGTTAAATTCCTATCAAATAATTATATTTGTTTAAGCACTGGCCTTTTAATAATTATAGTGCGATAATACACCGGATTTTGGTGTATTTTGTTAATATAAAAGAAGTTCGTTTCATACGAAATTTTTATTACATGAAAATGGCATCAAGTAACCGTTTCTGGCCCGAAAATTCCCAGAGTTGGCGAAAATCGTCGGACCTGACCGGCAGAATAACGGTCGGTCCGATTAATTAATGAACCGTGTCTGTCCTAATGTCGTTACGAAAATATTACTTTGTTGTCGTCCAGTTATGAGTTAGCGATTGAAATTTATTCACTCCCAGTTTCCATTGCCAATGGCATTAAATTCCGTTTTCAGTTTATTAAAATGTCAGACAGAGACTTGAACTTTGTTTATTTATTCTGTCAGACCGACATGTTCCTCTTTGTAATCGAAACTCCTATAGGTAAATTTAAACATCCTTTTAGTAAATTAGTAGGAACGAACACCTGCAAAACGTGGAACATTAAAAGTGAAATATATTACTGAGCACAGAAATAACTTGTCTTCCACACTTCCCGAGTATCAAAGATTGTTTGTATTTAATTAAATATGTTTCGAGATGCTTATATATTGAAGATGACAACAGATTCATATTCTTAACTGAAATTAAAAATGTAGGTAAATCGGAAATTGACATTGATGTATAATATTCGGAACGTGATCGGACCATTAGATACGGATTGTTGGCTATATTTGCCTTATCTTTTTAGTTCTCCTGGACCAAAGATCCAGGTGAACTATTGCCATCACTTGGCGTCCGTCGTCTGTCGTCTGTAAACTTTTCACATTTCAAGCTTCTTCTCCGAAACGACTTGGCTGATTGGAACCGAACTTAGCAGGAATGTTCCTTGGATGGTCCTCTACAAAGTTACTGTTTTTCGTTCCAGTCGGATATTCAATATGGCTGCCAGGGCCAATAATATGCTCTGATTGGCTGAAATTTCAAAGATCTTCTCTGAAACTAATGAACTGACTGAACCCAAACTGTAAAGGAATGATCATTGGAATGTCCTTTACCAAGTTACTGTTTTTTATGCCGATCGGAAATCCAAGATGGCCGCCATCGCAGGACATAGATTAACATTGGACCCTATGGGAAAATGTTCAAATGCCTTCTTCTCAGAAACTACAAATATGATTAAAGCCAAACTGTACATGAATGTTCATTGGATGGTCCTCTACAATCTTAAGATTTTTTGTTCCGATATGAAATTCAAAATGGCGGCTACGGCAGGACTTAGTTTAACATTGGACCCTATGGGGAAAATGTTTCAAAATGTTTCTTCTCTGAAACCACTTGGACAGTTGAAACCAAGCTGCCCAGGAATGATCATTGGAAGGTCCTCTACAAGGTGTGTGTTTTTTATGCCGATCGGAAATCCAAGATGGCCACCACCGCAGGACATAGATTAACATTGGACCCTATGGGAAAATGTTCAAATGCCTTCTTCTCAGAAACTACAAATATGATTAAAGCCAAACTGTACATGAATGTTCATTGGATGGTTCTCTACAAACTGTACGTTTTTTGTTCCGATATGAAATTCAAAATGGCGGCTACGGCAGGACTTAGTTTAACATTGGACCCTATGGGGAAAATGTTTCAAAATGCTTCTTCTCTGAAACCACTAGGACAGTTGAAACCAAACTGCCCAGGAATGATCATTGGAAGGTCCTCTACAAATTTTATGTTTTTTATGCCGATCGGAAATCCAAGATGGCCGCCACCGCAATACATAGATTAACATTGGACCCTATAATGCCTTCTTCTCAGAAACTACAAATATTATTAAAGCCAAACTGTACATGAATGTTCATTGGATGGTCCTCTACAAACTGTACGTTTTTTGTTCCGATAAGAAATTCAAAATGGCAGCTACGGCAGGACTTAGTTTAACATTGGACCCTATGGGAAAAATGTTTCAAAATGCTTCTTCTCTGAAACCACATGGACAGTTGAAACCAAACTGCCCAGGAATGATCATTGGAAGGTCCTCTACAAATTTTATGTTTTTTATGCCGATCGGAAATCCAAGATGGCCGCCACCGCAATACATAGATTAACATTGGACCCTATAATGCCTTCTTCTCAGAAACTACAAATATTATTAAAGCCAAACTGTACATGAATGTTCATTGGATGGTCCTCTACAAACTGTACGTTTTTTGTTCCGATAAGAAATTCAAAATGGCAGCTACGGCAGGACTTAGTTTAACATTGGACCCTATGGGAAAATATTCAAATGCCTTCTTCTCAGAAACTACAAATATGATTAAAGCCAAACTGTACAAGAATGTTCATTAGATGGTCCTCTACAAAGTTTACGTTTTTTGTTCCGGTATGAAATTCAAAATGGCAGCTACGGCAGGACTTAGTTTAACATTGGACCCTATGGGAAAAATGTTTCAAAATGCTTCTTCTCTGAAACCACTTGGATAATTGAAACCAAACTGCCCAGGAATGATCATTGGAAGGTCCTCTACAAGGTGTGTGTATTTTATGCCGATCGGAAATCCAAGATGGCCACCACCTTAGGACATAGATTAACATTGGACCCTATGGGAAAATGTTCAAATGCCTTCTTCTCAGAAACTACAAATATGATTAAAGCCAAACTGTACATGATTGTTCATTGGATGGTCCTCTACAAACTGTACGTTTTTTGTTCTGATATGAAATTCAAAATGGCGGCTACGGCAGGACTTAGTTTAACATTGGACCCTATGGGAAAAATGTTTCAAAATGCTTCTTCTCTGAAACCACTTGGACAGTTGAAACCAAACTGCCCACGAATGATCATTGGAAGGTCCTCTGTTTTTTATGCCGATCGGAAATCCAAGATGGCTGCCACCACAGGTCATAGTATTAACACAGAACCATATGGGGAAAATACAGAAATATATTGTTCTCTGAAGCTATTGCACTGATTGAACCTAAACGGTGCATCAATCATTGGAAGGTCCTTTACAAACTTTGTGTTTTTTATGTTGATCGTAATTCCAAGATGACTACCACTGCAGGACATAGTTTTTACATAGGACCAATTGGTTTTTTTTATTACCAGGTGAACGATACAGGCTCTTGAGAGCCTCTGGTTAGATAAAAATATATATACAGAAAAACATTTAATTGAGTTGTTTAATGATCATGACTATAGGTAATCTTGCATTCAGTTCTGTATAAAAAACAAAATTTGACAGGTTATATACAATATTACAAAAAAATGGTGGGACAGACACAAAGCTCATGGGTAAGACAGAACCCCAGTTCCTGTCTGACCCAATGTCAGACAGAAAAAAAAAGTTTTCAATTCTGAAATGGCCTGGAACATTACAAGGACAAATTTATTGGTAAGTAACAATGTAAGATATGATGTTCAGGAAAAGGTCTAAGGTTTTGACACTGTGCCCTTGTATATATTGCTTGTGTTTCGACCGTCTGTGACTGTCTCTACCCTGAATATAAATTGACACCGGCAGAGGAAGATGCACAGTGTCGGTAGCACTGATGACGAGTGATGTGTAATAAGTATGTAATGAAGTGACAGAAAGGCAGCAGTTGTTGCCCAGCCCACGTGTAGATATATTAAATTGGGATAAAAGAGGGGGAGAGCAGGTGTCAGGTCCCCCAGTCCCATATATTCACTTGGTAGCCAGGCTAGGAAGTGTGTAGTTGTATGCATGATTAATGGTAACAAGATATGCAGACTGGGGAAGAGACAATGGCATTAGTTAATGCCCCAAGTCATATCGTGCATGTAGATGTATGCATGGTGATACAAAATAAAGATTGGGAAAAAACAAAGATATCAATTAATGCCTAAGTCCCAGAATGTATGTGGTTGTGTGCATGATTGATGGTTACATTGGATGTATATAAAACAAAGATTTGGTAAGAATGAAGATGTCAACACTATAAAAGTCCCAGAACGTACATGTGACACAGAATGACATTTGAATGACTCAGTATTCTCCCAAGGGCCATTAAGGGCTGTTCTCTACAGTGCTGTAATTTTTTTAAACCACAACATTATAATTTTGGGTATATGACTAATAACCAGTGCTATTCTGACTACCTCCGTGCTATTTTGAAATTAAGGGAGAACACCGTGACTTGCATGTTTGCACTCCTATTGAGCTGATGTTCTTATCAGTAGAACAATTTATTCTCAGAATGACTTTAATACATGTAGGTGCCCTTTTCAGTGTGTGGGGCAGCATATGCGAAATCAAACAATAATTTAATTAGGTCTCCCAAACAAAGTTTGGAGACTTATTGTTTTTGCTCCGTTTCTTATTATTATTATTATTATTAAATCTCCCAAACAACGTTTGGAGACTTATTGTTTTTGCTCCGTTTCTTATTATTATTTTTATTATTCTTATTCTTCTCCTTTCTTTCGGCGAACCATGAACTTGTCCACGGCAGATCTCAGGAACTACAGGACAGAATTTCATGAAACTTGGTGGAGTTATAGATATATGTTTCTAGTTGATCTTAAAGTTTTCAGATTTGTGGTAAAGGGGGTCAAAGCCATATTTTTGGGGGTTCAAAGGGAGTGGGGGTTACTATAGAATCCTATGGGAAAGTTGAAATTTCGTACATTAATGTTGATAACTTCTAACTGGATAATGATAGAGACATAAAATTTGACATAGTGATAGGTCACCATTAGAGGAGCAATTCTGCATTTTCAAAATTTTCAAAATGGCTGCCAAAACACGGCATAAAAATGGGGGGTAAAAATTCAACATTGTCTGATATCATCAAAATTTGATATGTGGGTAGAGTGTCAGTGGCCGGTTTGGGAGACTTCATAATCGTTAGATTATAATCATATCTTGTTATTATTATTATTATTATTATTATTATTATTCTCCTTTCTTTCTTTCCGCGGACCATGAACTTGTCCACGGCAGATCTCAGGAACTACTGGACAGAATTTCATGAAGCTTGGTGGAGTTTCTAGTTGATCCTAAAGTTTTCAGATTTGTGGTAAACGGAGTCAAAGCCATATTTTTAGGGGTACAAAGGGGGTGAGGGTTACTATAGAATCCTATGGGAAACTTGAAATTTCGTATATTAATGTTGATAACTTCTAAATAGATAATGATAGAGACATACAATTTGACATAGTGATAGGTCACCATTAGTTCTAATAATAAAACCCTAAATGCTCGCTTACTCGCAAGGGTTATAACGGGATCCCATTACACGTAATGGAGCAGCCGCCGAGATTTTTTGCGCTCGCTTACAGAGCTGATGACGCCTGCATTTATCAATAATAAGACATAACCTTTCCTTTTGTCCATTATTATAACAAGTTTTTATCACCTACCAGTATTTTAGAATGTAATTCCCACAAAATAAAAATCTTCTCTCTGAACTTTTTGAATTTCGTCATTTCCGGCCTCACTATTTGGATGTCGATACCATATTTGGCGATTTAGGCGTGAATGTTTACATCAGCATGTAGTAAGAAATACCATATTTAGAAAAGCTCCGCCTTCCGTAGTTTCCGGTTATGGAAAACGATCGATAAATTTGAACAAGGTTGTTGCTACCTTTGAAAAGCATATATTTCTCAGCCAAACCGATTTAACAAGGACTGGGATCATCAGATCAGTAATAGTTATAATGAAATGTTTGAAGCGTAAATAGTGAGTTTTTATGTTTCAACTGCAACATTTTTTTTTGCTCCATTGTGACGAACGGGACCGCGTTGTAGCTCTGCCGAGACACAAGTTTGTCACAGGAGCTACATTATTGCAGCTAGGTCACCATTAGAGGAGCAATTCTGTGTTTTCAAAATTTTCAAGATGTCTGCCATTTTCAAAATGACTACCAAAACACGGCATAAAAAATGGGTGGTAAAAATTCAACATTGTCCGATGTCATCCAAATTTGATATGTGGGTAGATAATGATGTCCCGAAATGATTCCTGACATTGAAAAATTTCTACCGGTCGCCATTTTCAAAATGGCCACCACTATACCGCAAAAATTCAACATTGTCCGATATCATCAAAATTTGATATGTGGGTAGATAATGATGTCCTGAATTGATACCTGACATTGAAAAATTTCTACTGGTCGCCATTTTCAAAATGGCCGCCAATATATCGCACTAATTCAACATTGTCCGATTTCAACGACATTTGATATGTGGGTATATTATGATGTCCCAAATTGTTTCCTGAGATCGAAAAATTTCTGTCGGTCGCCATTTTCAAAATGGCCACCACAATACCGCACAAATTCAACATTGTCCGATTTCAACGACATTTGATATGTGGGTAGATTATGATGTCCCAAATTGATTCCTGAGATCGAAAAATTTCTGTCGGTCGCCATTTTCAAAATGGCCACCACAATACCGCAAAAATTCAACATTGTTCGATTTCAAAGGTAGCTTTTGATTTATTTTTTAAACCTCTTGTCAGTGGCCAGTTTGGGAGACTTCATAATCTTTAGATTATAATCATATCTTGTTTATCATTTAATACAAGGCAAATTCAAATACAAGTTTTACTTCCCAGATGATCATTAACATGTACATTTTTCCCATTGATTTCGATTATTATGAGGAAAACTGATCATCTACCATTTCAGACATTATGTACATGTACACGTACACCTACATTGGACTATGTACATGTTGTAAGTATAAAGTGGTAGCCATGTTTGTTTAACCTTGAAAATATCTTTGGTAGATTTCACCTAAAAATATATTAAAATCATAGAAGTGTCTAAACATTAAAATCTGAAATCAGTAAAGAGCATTAGTACAAGGATGTAAATGGGTGGTTCCATTTGAATACATTCATTGTCTTTACAACTGTATTGCAATAAAAAGCTAAAAGCTAAAACTTAATTTTTTATTTAAATTTGTTGGTGGGGGGTTTATTCAAAATGTGAAATAGTTGGTGGGGGGTGTTTTTTTAATTTAAATCTATTGGTGGTACCCCTAAATTTCATGGGCGTTCTGCCCCCAGGAGACACTTTTTTCTGGAATAGCCTCAAGCATAAACTGCCCCAAACCAGGTTATATCACATAACCTGTTCAAAAATTAAAAAATATTCCTTAATTAATGAACACTTTAGTTTCTGTATAACATTCAATCATTAAATCTTTTACTAAATCTTAAAATATATAAGTCAGTACAGTATTAAAAATAATGTAGAAAAGTTGTATTTGGACAAATATTACTAGTCTCAAGTTAATATAATTAAATTTAATGAGTTATTGAATGGAGATAAACAATCAATGCTGAAAAATATTACTGATGTTTTTAATGCATCATATGTATAAACAAACATTTGACTTTGGCCATGATTGTTACTATGTGTTAACAGTTAGACAGAACAAATGACTTAGAGCTACCTGTTAGTGTTTAAAAATATATTGTATTTACAAGAGATTGTTCTGTACTTAAATCTGAGCTGTCTGGTTGTTCAGGTGTTAGTAAACTTCAAATATGATTTAGACAATACATGTATTAAATGAAATATGATGTTTACCAGGAGGAAGAGGTCTATCACTACCAATTTCTTTTCCAAGTAGAAACAGGAACCATATACTTAGCAGTCTTCGATCACCGATGGACAGAAACCAATTGTCAGTAGACATAAATGCTATCACGATGACCAGAAATAAAACAGAAACTCAAGATCTCTCTTTGGCTTATTACAAATTTTCTGACATTGTACTTGTGTATGTTGGAAATAAAAATATTCTCTCTTCAAATGCAAAAAATGAAAAAACTAAACTGCAAGTGTATATAATATATATATATTGTTGGAATATAGAATAGACTGAAGATTATAAATACCAGCAAGTGTATATAATAGGGATGTCAAATCGATTAAAACCTTATAACCGGTTACTCGGTCAGCTTTCCGATCGAGTACCCGGTTACTCGGTAGAGCATTTATTTTGTTCGGTTTAAAAAAGATACAGCTGGGTTCAACTTGATGACACTTCTGTTTTCTTCCTTTCTTTTCATTATTTCAAAGTTTTATATTTCAACTATGATTGTAAAGATTTAGTTGAATGGTAACAAATTTAAAAATATAAATTTATTATTTACAACACAGTACAAATTATTTACATACCAGGTTATGTCATGTCACATTCATGATTGTTATTTGGTCATTGTGATACAGAGTTTTTGTTAAGGAAAATAATTTGGTCGATGCAAGATGACAGTCATCGTCGGTAACCCACCGTTGAATCCGACACGTTACTCTCTCCATGGTGAGAGAGGAACGTATCGGAATCAACCGTGGGTTACCGACGATGGATGACAGTCTGTTGCAAAGCTTCGCAACAATCAAACCTGCTGCCGAGAAGATTCTTTCCGACGGAACAGATGTTGACGGAACAGCTAAATACCGGCGTGCAAGAACCGAGAGTCTTGAATATTTATCGGAATTATCTTTCCACCACACAAGAGAATCAGTGTCTGGATCAGCCCTTTCTCGCATAAAGACTGTAATTTCAGATTCAGCATTGTCCTCAGAATCGTCATCCAAAAGGAAATCAAGCACACGCTGTACCTTTGCCTTCTTTGGCGAACTTTCATTTTCTCTAGACCTACGTTTTAACATTGTCAAGGGCAGTTCCTCAAACACACTTTTATTAGTTCAATACTTTAAATTCGAATTGTGTTCATACCAGTTTAATCACTTTGTTTGGTTAACATTGTTAAACCTACAAGCTAGTGTTTTGCCAGGGGAATAAACAGATCAGAGATCAATTACCATTTAATTGACCAATAATTGTTATGTAAACATATGCCAAGTGCTGGTTTATGTGTACGATTTCTATTATATCTAACATTAATTATTTAATGTCCGGAAAATTTTATCATTATTTTCATAAAAAAAAGTTTTCCGAGTAACCAAATATCGATTTTGGTATTCGACAATCGGACGTTCAAGCGAGTACTCGGTTAACCGGGTACTCGTTGCCATCCCTAGTATATAATATATATATTGTTGGAATATAGAATAGACTGAAGATTATAAATACCAGCAAGTGTATATAATATATATATTGTTGGAGTATAGAATAGACTCAAGATTATAAATACCAACTATAGTATCATATGTTGCTTTCAAACCCCAATAGACAAAATAAAACTACAATTAAACTTATATACATTGTATTCAATCATCAAAGTGAAACATAAAATAGTGTACTTTTAGGAGAGTGATTAAAATGAACAAATCAGGATGAATTCTGTAAACATGTATATATTTGTATTGTAAATATTTGTTTTCAGTATATCTTTGTATTTTAATATAAAATTTTATTTTCAGAACTTACTTGAGAAACAGTTTGATCAAAACTCAACATTTAAAGAAAAGGTAAACAAGCTTGCACCAGAAGACATGAGATTTCAACCAATTGGAAGAGATAAGGATGGACTAGCCTATTGGTATATGCTGGTAAGTTTGACTATTGGTATATGCTGGTAAGTTTGACTATTGGTATATGCTGGTAAGTTTGACTTCTAGTGGACATTTGATTGAGTAGATATGCAGTCTTCACAGGACCAAATCCTATTTTTCTGGACCAAAATAAATAATAAAACAATTTATTTTCCATTATCAATAATGATAGGATTTCTAAATTTGAGCAGATATTTAGCAATCACTATTCAGTCTAGACTTTGATAAATTATCGTTAAATAACTTTGGAGATGTTCTCCATGCACAATTGTACCATTTAAGGTATCAAATGATTAAATAACAAACTAACAAATTGTACATCATTACAAACACATGAGAGCATTTCAAAATGACCACCATGTTTTCCAGTAAATTACTTTCCGGTAATAAATGCACTTCTCATTATGGACCATAGCAGACAATCTGGATCAACCAATCTTAAATAAGCTGTCATTTATCTTATGCGATTGAACTGTACATAGATAACTGTAGGACGCACATTTTAATTTTAGTAATGTTGTTTCTGTAATATACAAATTAACTGTATTTTCAGGATAATGAGTGTAATTTAAGAGTTTACAGAGAAGATCTAGATGATAATGATGCTGAAACATGGGAAATTGTCTGCAAGTAGGTCATCAATGGTAGTATTAATAGAGGAAAATGTAGAGCAAAATATAGGTCATCAGTGGTAGTATTAATAGAGTAAAATGTAGGGAAAATATAGGTCATCAATAGTAGTATTAATAGTGTAAAATGTAGGGAAAATATAGGTCATTTAGAGACACACATTGTAAGACTTTTAACTCTCCAAAAGTTTACCCTACAGGGACGTGAATCTGAAACATACTTTTCATCTCCCAATAGAATGTTCAATGTAAGACTATAACCTGAGTTCACACTAAGAAGGCACGATATACTGATTTTACACCATTACTTTGATTTGGTTTGGTTTTTTAGTTCACCTGGACCAAAGGTCCAGGTGAACTATTGCCATCACTTGGCGTCCGTCGTCTGTCATCTGTAAACTTTTCACATTTCAAGCTTCTTCTCCGAAACCACTGGGCCGATTGGAACCAAACTTAGCAGGAATGTTCCTTGGATGGTCCTCTACAAAGTTACTGTTTTTCGTTCCAGTCGGATATTCAATATGGCTGCCAGGGCCAATAATATGCTCTGATTGGCTGAAATTTCAAAGAGCTTCTTCTCTGAAACTAATGAACTGACTGAACCCAAACTGTAAATGAATGATCATTGGAATGTCCTTTACCAAGTTACTGTTTTTTATGCCGATCGGAAATCCAAGATGGCCGCCATCGCAGGACATAGATTAACATTGGACCCTATGGGAAAATGTTCAAATGCCTTCTTCTCAGAAACTACAAATATGATTAAAGCCAAACTGTACATGAATGTTCATTGGATGGTCCTCTACAATCTTAAGGTTTTTTGTTCCGATATGAAATTCAAAATGGCGGCTACAGCAGGACTTAGTTTAACATTGGACCCTATGGGAAAAATGTTTCAAAATGCTTCTTCTCTGAAACCACTTGGACAGTTGAAACCAAACTGCCCAGGAATGATCATTGGAAGGTCCTCTACAAAGTTTCTGTTTTTTATGCCGATCGGAAATCCAAGATGGCCACCACCGCAGGACATAGATTAACATTGGACCCTATGGGAAAATATTCAAATGCCTTCTTCTCAGAAACTACAAATATGATTAAAGCCAAACTGTACATGAATGTTCATTAGATGGTCCTCTACAAACTTGAGGTTTTTTGTTCCGGTATGAAATTCAAAATGGCGGCTACGGCAGGACTTAGTTTAACATTGGACCCTATGGGAAAAATGTTTCAAAACGCTTCTTCTCTGAAACCACTTGGACAATTGAAACCAAACTGTACATGAATGTTCATTGGATGGTCCTCTACAAACTTTACGTTTTTTGTTCCGATATGAAATTCAAAATGGCGGCTACGGCAGGACTTAGTTTAACAGTGGACCCTATGGGGAAAATGTTTCAAAACGCTTCTTCTCTGAAACCACTAGGACAGTTGAAACCAAACTGCCCAGGAATGATCATTGGAAGGTCCTCTACAAATTTTATGTTTTTTATGCCGATCGGAAATCCAAGATGGCCACCACCGCAATACATAGATTAACATTGGACCCTATGGGAAAATGTTCAAATGCCTTCTTCTCAGAAACTACAAATATGATTAAAGCCAAACTGTACATGAATGTTCATTGGATGGTCCTCTACAAACTTTACGTTTTTTGTTCCGATATGAAATTCAAAATGGTGGCTACGGCAGGACTTAGTTTAACATTGGACCCTATGGGAAAAATGTTTCAAAACGCTTCTTCTCTGAAACCACATGGACAATTGAAACCAAACTGCCCAGGAATGATCATTGGAAGGTCCTCTACAAAGTTTCTGTTTTTTTATGCCGATCGAAAATTCAAGATGGCCACCACCGCAGGACATAGATTAACATTGAACCCTATGGGAAAATGTTCAAATGCCTTCTTCTCAGAAACTACAAATATGATTAAAGCCAAACTGTACATGAATGTTCATTGGATGGTCCTCTGCAAACTTGAGGTTTTTTGTTCCGGTATGAAATTCAAAATGGCGGATATGGCAGGACTTAGTTTAACATTGGACCCTATGGGGAAAATGTTTCAAAACGCTTCTTCTCTGAAACCACTTGGACAATTGAAACCAAACTGCCCAGGAATGATCATTGGAAGGTCCTCTACAGAATATCTGTTTTATATGCCGATCGGAAAACCAAGATGGCAGCCACCGCAATACATAGATTAACATTGAACCCTATGGGAAAATGTTCAAATGCCTTCTTCTCAGAAACTACAAATATGATTAAAGCCAAACTGTACATGAATGTTCATTGGATGGTCCTCTACAAACTTTACGCTTTTTGTTCCGATATGAAATTCAAAATGGCGGCTACGGCAGAACTTAGTTTAACATTGAACACTATGGGAAAAATGTTTCAAAACACTTCTTCTCTGAAACCACTTGGACAATTGAAACCAAACTACAAAATTTATGTTTTTTATATCGATCGGAAATCCAAGAAATATATTCTTCTCTGAAGCTATTGCACTGATTGAACCTAAACTGTGCATCAATCATTGGAAGATCCTTTACAAACTTTGTGTATTTTATGTTGATCGTAATTCCAAGATGACTACCACTGCAGGACATAGTTTTTACATAGGACCAATTGGTTTTTTTTATAACCAGGTGAACGATACAGGCTCTTGAGAGCCTCTGGTATGGTGTTTAACGTCACTTTCAACAATATTTCAGTTATATCGTGACGGTCAGTTTATTGGTGAAAGAAACTGGAGTACCCTGAGAAAACCACAGACCTGTCACAAGTCACTGACTAATTTTATCACATAATGTTGTATCGAGTACACATCGCTATGAGCGGGATTCAAACTCACAATATTAGTGGTGATAGGTACTTATTGAATAGGTAACTACTATGCAATCACAACAGCCCCTATATATATAATCCATTAACTTTCACTTTACACTTGTCATTTTCTACACAAACAACAATACACTATGTTACAATTCAGTTGCAGACATTATGCAATTCGATGGGATTCTGAGTTTACAGGCTAAAACACATAAAATGGTAAAAAAAATCAACCAAGTGTCAATGTTGCTAGCGTTCAACAAGGTCTAAGGAAATCAACAATTTACAAAAGACAAAGTCCGTCCTACTTATATCTAGTATTTTTTCCGGAAAGCTGAAAATGTAAGGAAACAACAAAACAATTTAAGGGGAATTTTAATGTATATCCTGTATATAAACACACGAAATGACTCAGGAGTTTTGAACTCAATATATGCAACAATACAGGTATTTTTGATCTTGTTTATATAGACAATGAAGGAGGTCATATTAGAATTAATATTTTAGCACAGGTGTATTAGTATTAATATTTTAACACAGGTGTATTAGTATTAATATTTTAACACAGGTGTATTAGTATTAATATTTTAACACAGGTGTATTAGTATTAATATTTTAACAGTGTATAAGTATTAATATTTTAACACAGGTGTATTAGTATTAATATTTTAACACAGGTGTATTAGTATTAATATTTTAACACAGGTGTATTAGTATTAATATTTTAACACAGGTGTATTAGTATTAATATTTTAACAGTGTATTAGTATTAATATTTTAACACAGGTGTATTAGTATTAATATTTTAACACAGGTGTATTAGTATTAATATTTTAACAGGTGTATTAGTATTAATATTTTAACACAGGTGTATTAGTATTAATATTTTAACACAGGTGTATTAGTATTAATATTTTAACACAGGTGTATTAGTATTAATATTTTAACACAGGTGTATTAGTATTAATATTTTAACACAGGTGTATTAGTATTAATATTTTAACACAGGTGTATTAGTATTAATATTTTAACACAGGTGTATTAGTATTAATATTTTAACAGTCTATTAGTATTAATATTTTAACACAGGTGTATTAGTATTAATATTTTAACACAGGTGTATTAGTATTAATATTTTAACACAGGTGTATTAGTATTAATATTTTAACACAGGTGTATTAGTATTAATATTTTAACACAGGTGTATTAGTATTAATATTTTAACACAGGTGTATTAGTATTGATATTTTAACAGTGTATTAGTATTAATATTTTAACACAGGTGTATTAGTATTAATATTTTAACACAGGTGTATTAGTATTAATATTTTAACACAGGTGTATTAGTATTAATATTTTAACACAGGTGTATTAGTATTAATATTTTAACACAGGTGTATTAGTATTAATAGTTTAACACAGGTGTATTAGTATTAATATTTTAACACAGGTGTATTAGTATTAATAGTTTAACACAGGTGTATTAGTATTAATAGTTTAACACAGGTGTATTAGTATTAATAGTTTAACACAGGTGTATTAGTATTAATATTTTAACACAGGTGTATTAGTATTAATATTTTAACACAGGTGTATTAGTATTAATAGTTTAACACAGGTGTATTAGTATTAATATTTTAACACAGGTGTATTAGTATTAAAGCAATGAATGAGTAATCTTATATTAATTATGGAGTGAATTATTTTTTAGGACAAGAAGTGATTTGGCAGAATTAATTGGTCAATTAGAAAAACAAATAGAGGGAGGTGGAGAGGTCAAGGAGGAACCACTTTCCAGTAATAGTCAGTATCTGTATCTTATGTCTTATCATTGTCTATATAATACATACTTATAATATTGCTGTTTTTAGCTCACTTGGCCATAGGCCATGTGAGCTTTTGTCATGGGTAAGCATCTGTCGTCCGTCCGTCCGTTAGCTTTTCACATTTAAATCTTCTTCTCTGAAACCGCTGAACAGATTTCAACCAAACTTGCCAGAAATGTTCACTGGATGGTCCTCTACCAGATTTGTGTTTTTGGTGATGATTTGAAATCCAACATGGCTGCCAGGGTCCATAATGTGTTCTCATTGGCTGAAATTTTAAAAAATCTTCTTGTCAGAAACCACTAAGTCAATTGAATTGTGACTTTGCAGGAATGATCATTGGGTGGTCCTGTACTAAAATTGTGAATCGTTTGCCGATCGGAAATTCAAGATGGCCACCATGACTCGACTTAATTTTAACATAGGACCCTATGGGAATTTCACATTTTCATCTTTTTTTCTGAAACCACATAACAGATTTGAATCAAACTTGGCAGAAATGTTCATTGTATGGTCATATACAAGATTTTTGTTTTTGGTGCTGATCGGAAATCCAACATGGCTGCCAGGGCCCATAATGTGTTCTGATTGGTCGAAATTTTAAAAATCTTCTTGTTAGAAACCACTAAGCCAATTGAATTGTGACTTTGCAGGAATGATCATTGGATGGTCCTGTACTAAACTTGTGAATCGTTTGCCAATCGGAAATTCAAGATGGCCGCCATGACTCGACTTAGTTTAACATTGGACCCTATGGGAATTTCACATTTTCATCTTTTTTTCTGAAACCACAAAAAGATTTGAACCAAACTTGGCAGAAATGTTCATTGAATGGTCATATACAAGATTTGTGTTTTTGGTGCTGATCGGAAATCCAACATAGCTGCCAGGGCCCATAATGTGTTCTGATTGGTTGAAATTTTAAAAATCTTCTTGTTAGAAACCACTAAGCCAATTGAATTGTGGCTTTGCAGGAATGATCATTGGGTGGTCCTGTACTAAATTTGTGAATCGTTTGCTGATCGGAAATTCAAGATGGCCACCATGACTCGACTTAATTTTAACATAGGACCCTATGGAAAAAATGTTTAAAAGTCTTCTCCTCTGAAACCAGTAAGTCAGTTTAAAGCAAACATGGCATGAATGATCCTTAGGTGGTCAACTTTCAAAATTATGTCCTGTGACCCCGACCTCCATCCAAGATGGCCGCCATCAGCAAACATATTTTTAACATAGGACCCTATGGGAAAAATGTTTTAAAAAAATTTCCTCTGAAATCAGTAAGCCAATTTAAAGCAAACATGGCATGAATGGTCCTTAAATGGTCAACTTTCAAAATTATATCCAGTGACCTAAAACTCCATCCAAGATGGCCACCATCAGTGGACATAGTTTTAACATAGAACCCTATGGGAAATATGTTTAAAAATCTTCTTCTCTGAATCCAGTAAGCCAATTTAAAGCAAACATGGCATGGATGGTCCTTAAGTGGTCAATTTTCAAAATTGTGTCCAGTGACCCTGACCTCCATCCAAGATGGCCACCTTCAGCGGACATACTGTAGTTTTAACATAGGACCCTATGGGAAAAAATGTTTTAAAATCTTCTCCTCTGAAACCAGTAAGCCGATATAGCAAACATGTCATTGGTGGTCTTTAGGTGGTCAACTTCCAAAATTGTGTTCAGTAATCCCGATCTCGATTCAAAATGGCCACCGTCAGCAGACATAGTTTTAACATAGGATCCTATGGGAAAATTGTTTAAAAGTCTTCTCTTCTGAAACCAGTCAGCCAATTTAAAACAAGCATGGCATGGATGGTCCTTGGGTAGTATACTTTCAAAATTGTGTCCGGTGACCACGACCTCCATCCAAGATGGCTGCCATGAGCAGACATAGTTTTAACATAGAACCCTATGGTAGTATGGGATTTGAATAGTAACTTAGATGTATTCGGCATGCAGACATTCTTAAGAGGACTTATGTATGTCAGGTGAGCGATACAGGCTCACCTGAGCCTCTAGTTTTTATACCAACCTATATTTTGGCAATAAACAAGGTACTTTATGTCTTATCATTGTAAGGACTGTCATGATCATATGGTAGTTGGGATTTGTGAGTTCAAATCCCACTCATGGCAAGGTATTCTCGATACAACATTATGTGATTAAGTTTGTCAGTGACTTGCATCAGGTCAGTGGTTTTCTCTGGGTACTCTGGTTTCCTCCACCTATAAAACTGACCGCCATGATATAACTGAAATATTGTTGAAAGTGTCGTTAAACACCAAACCCTAACCTTTATTATACTGTTGCCTTTTATACCAACCTATATTTTGACAATAAGCAAGGTTGACAATAGAATGAGGGAGAAATTTGTTTGAACTTCATGAATTCTGGAAATTTAGACTTTGAAATTAAGTAGATTAAAGAGGGGAGGTAACAAGAATGTATTGTACTTCATTTTATTATTCTTGTGCAGTTTATAATGTTCCTTTATGTGTCTATATATTTCACTCACATGTAGACATGACATTATGTTTTAGTCTGAACAGAAGTCTTATGACAGTAAGAATCCCATCTACCACTCGCATGTAGACATGACATTATGTTTTAGTCTGAACAGAAGTCTTATGACAGTAAGAATCCCATCTACCACTCGCATGTAGACATGACATTATGTTTTAGTCTGAACAGAAGTCTTATGACAGTAAGAATCCCATCTACCACTCGCATGTAGACATGACATTATGTTTTAGTCTGAACAGAAGTCTTATGACAGTAAGAATCCCATCTACCACTCGCATGTAGACATGACATTATGTTTTAGTCTGAACAGAAGTCTTATGACAGTAAGAATCCCATCTACCACTCGCATGTAGACATGACATTATGTTTTAGTCTGAACAGAAGTCTTATGACAGTAAGAATCCCATCTACCACTCGCATGTAGACATGACATTATGTTTTAGTCTGAACAGAAGTCTTATGACAGTAAGAATCCCATCTACCACTCGCATGTAGACATGACATTATGTTTTAGTCTGAACAGAAGTCTTATGACAGTAAGAATCCCATCTACCACTCGCATGTAGACATGACATTATGTTTTAGTCTGAACAGAAGTCTTATGACAGTAAGAATCCCATCTACCACTCGCATGTAGACATGACATTATGTTTTAGTCTGAACAGAAGTCTTATGGCAGTAAGAATCCCATCTACCACTCGCATGTAGACATGACATTATGTTTTAGTCTGAACAGAAGTCTTATGACAGTAAGAATCCCATCTACCACTCGCATGCTAAGTTGTATATGTTCTTAATAATAAATCTCTCAAACATCAAGATCAACATAGGACATAAGTAAATTTTGTTTGCCATTGAAGCACCTTCACTCGCTTCACTCCAGCTGGTTACATTCATGCTTTGAAGACTACAATCAAAGTGCATTATAATAAACGTTGTGTTAATCAGATATGAAGAAAAATCATATACATGCTTGAAGGATACAAACCAAGTTTCAGTATAAAAAGCATTTGGCTCACCAACAATTTAAAGGTCAGAAAATGTAATAAAAATGGAAGATTTCTCTGTGTTCAATGAAAATATCTAGGCAACGTTAGACCGGGAGGAATTCTCCTAGCCTCAGGCCATCAGATCTAGAGTAATATCAAACCTTGTGCTTTTTTATATAGGACTTTATAATTGTGCATGGGAGGACTTGTTGAGTATGATTAATGCCCTAATATTAGGTAAACTTTGCAGGCATTGGCTGCTAAATAATGTTTTATGAAGATATATTCCTCAATATACCTAAATAGATATGTTTTGCTCTCATGATTTCAGCTGTTAGTTTGTTCAGTATTTGTAAAATACATCTTGAAAGTAATTTTTTTGAAAGGGGAAGGAACTCAATTACTTATATATATACTTGTTGAACTTTTTTTGGTTACTTCCCAAATAATTGTTATCTGAAATGAATTTTATAAATAGGTAATAGTGTCAAAAGTGAACCTGCTGATGATGATGAAAAGAAGTTGAGAACATCGGATGACTCACGAGATTCCCTTCCTGATGTGAAAAAAGATCCAGAGAAAATAAAATCTAATGCAGACAAGCATGATGAAGTCGATGGAGTTGTCATTGATAGCAAGGAAGGTGATGAAAAGAAAGATGTCAATATTGAAAAAAATGGAAGTGACGAAAAGAAAGACGTTATAATTGAAAAATGTCAAAATGACAGAAATAAAGACATTAAAATTGAAGAATGGGGTAATGACGAAAAGAAAGAAAATAAATTTGAAAAATGTGACAGCGACGAAAAGAAAGACAGTAAAGATGAAAAATGTGATAATGATGCAAAGAAAGATGTTAAAGTTGAAAATATTAAAAGTGAAATAAAGAATGATGTTAAAAAGGAAGATAACCATAGCGAAGAAAAGAAAGATGATGATGCTGTTGCTACCAGTGAATTGACAGTTAAAAATCTTAAAACCGAACCAGTTGATGATACAGTCAATAAAAAATCAGATGTCAAATCTGAAATTAAAAATTCAGCTGCTGAATGTGAAAAAGAAGTTGCTAAATCAAAGGTTTTACCAGAAAATATTTGCAAGAGTGAGGAGAATTCACAAAAAGAAAATGTAAAGAAAGATTCTTGTATAAAGCTAAGTAAAATGTCTGTGTCTAATGATAAGTCTAAAGAAACAACACAATCTCACTGCAATAAGGATACAACAGAAAGCATTCCTAAAACTGATACATCTGTGGAAGATAAAGATAAAATTCCTGAAAAAAATTTAGATTCTCAGAATGATAAAAGTGATTACATAATTAAAACCGAGTGTCTGGAAAAAGATGAAGCAAGTGAATCAATTAGAAATGAAACTATATTAAAAATTGATGATAATTGTTTAAAGAACAAGAGTGATTCATCTACTAAAATGGAAAATGTTTCCGACACCAACGACACAAAAAATCGTGAGGAAATCATAACAAATAGTGATAATAAATCAGCTACCTCAAATTTAAATGGTGCTAAATGTGATACAAACGATGAAAAGTTACGATCTTCTGATTTAACGGAGGAAGACGTAAAATGTGGTTGTGATAATGAAGGGGAGACAAATACAAAGGGGGGTAATCTGAAAAATAATTCAGTTGTCGTTAAAGAAATTGACGATAATAAATCTGAAAATAATGTGAGAAGGAGTAGTAGAGCAAGAACTGCACGAACTCAGTCACAAGATTCACAATTAAAAGAAGGGAAATGTGAGAAAGAGACACAGAAAACATGTAGTGTAGAAAATAACCAGCATTCTGAAAAAGATAGTGATAAACAAACAAACTTACATGGCAACATGGAAAAGGAAAATAATAAAACACCCAGTAAAAATAGATCAAAAGATAAAGGTAAGAAAAGACCTTTATTATTTGAAGACAATTCAACTGAAGATTCTCCTACAGTTGAACCAGAGTCAAAGAAATCCAAACAAGCGAGAAAAATTCTGACCAAAAAATCTCCAGTAAAAGTGAAATCTTCTTCTGATGACACTGATGATAGTGATGACATTCCACTCAGTCAGATAAAAGGAACACCAAAATCTTCTGGCAAAAAGACGCCAAATAGAACCTCTAAATGTACCCCTAAAGGAAAAAGGGGGAAGAACTCCAAGCCAACTCCAACCAGAAAAAGCTCTCGGCCAGTAAAGGTTTGTTTCAATGTTGAATTTATTGTCGATTATTCAATGACCGATGGTTATTTTTATACAGAAACTATTCATTAATATTGATGATGCTATAATTAATCGTGTTAAATACCTAGTTTTTTCTTTACCTCTGAAAGATTGGACGATTTTACACATAAAATTTTAAATAGCTTATATAATTTTATAGCCCTCACTAATTAAAAAGGTCAAGGAAGAGATGCAGTATAAATTTTAATCCTGAAAGATTTAGATAAAGCATCATCCTAGATTAATATATTTTGAGAATCAAATAAAATATAAACAAAGATCTCTGTAGGCTGAATCCATGATTTCCCCCAAACATGTACTTTTATCACAGTATGAATCATGTACAAGGAATTGCTGTTAAGTATTTCCTACATTGGAAGTTAATTAGAGTTAGGTTTATACAGGATTCTGGTTTATACAGGGTTAGATTTAGACTGGTTTCAGTGGATCTTTATTTTACAGGATTCTGGTTTATACAGGGTTAGATTTAGACTGGTTTCAGTGGATCTTTATTTTACAGGATTCTGGTTTATACAGGGTTAGATTTAGACTGGTTTCAGTGTATCTTTATTTTACAGGATTCTGGTTTATACAGGGTTAGATTTAGACTGGTTTCAGTGTATCTTTATTTTACAGGATTCTGGTTTATACAGGGTTAGATTTAGACTGGTTTCAGTGGATCTTTATTTTACAGGGTTAGATTTAGACTGGTTTCAGTGTATCTTTATTTTACAGGATTCTGGTTTATACAGGGTTAGATTTAGACTGGTTTCAGTGTATCTTTATTTTACAGGACTCTGGTTTATACAGGGTTAAATTTAGACTGGTTTCAGTGTATCTTTATTTTACAGGGTTAGATTTAGACTGGTTTCAGTGTATCTTTATTTTACAGGATTCTGGTTTATACAGGGTTAGATTTAGACTGGTTTCAGTGTATCTTTATTTTACAGGATTCTGGTTTATACAGGGTTAGATTTAGACTGGTTTCAGTGTATCTTTATTTTACAGGATTCTGGTTTATACAGGGTTAGATTTAGACTGGTTTCAGTGTATCTTTATTTTACTTTAATATGTAATTGATGTTGCAATATTTATTAATCACTTCAGAAAAAGAAGTTTGACAGTGATGAGGAGGAAGCAGAAACTCTCTCTAAATCTAAAAAGGCCAAAGGCAAGATGGAGGGTAGCACAAAGGATAAGTCTGCACAAAGTGATGATGAAGAAACTCCTCTCAAGTCATCTAAAAAATTGACTGAGGAAGTTATCAATGAGGAAGATAATGGAGGACGTCGGAGGAGCTCTAGGGTGAAGATCTTAAAGGCAAAGAAAAAAGAACCGACCCCTCCACCAAGTTTTAGTGAGGAGGAAGAAGGGGAGGATGATGGAGATCACAGTGAGTTCTCTATAGAGACAGACTTAGATGACTCTGATGATGAATATAACCCAACACCAAAAGGAAGGAATGCACAGAGACAGGCAGCTATACAAGGTATATTTAAAACATGTAAAACTGAACTGCAATATTGTTAAAAGTAGCATTAAATGCTCATAGCTCATAAAAATGTAATCATGTTTGTTAGAAGTCCACAAATCTCATAGCTCATAAAAATGTAATCATGTTTGTTAGAAGTCCACAAATCTCATAGCTCATAAAAATGTAATCATGTTTGTTAGAAGTCCACAAATTAAACTATTCTTGTCAACTACATTTGTACCTGTCATAGTCCTGTTTTAAAATGTACATTAGTCCCTCTCTTATAAGGCCACTCCCACCAAAGACCACCCCTCTTATGAGGCCAGATTTCAGATGTACTTAGATAGTGAAATACCACTAAATTGTCGCCCTCTAGAGAGGTGACCCCTCTTATAACACTTATTTCATTGGAGAAGGGTTGGCCTAGAGGGGAACTACTGTATTGTGTTTTACATATAGTTTTGTTTTGCAGATGTACAAGAGCAAACAGTGGAGATACCAAATGATACCCCATGTTTACATTGTCACCAGACAGATAGACCTGAATGGGTAAGTAAATACAAGCTGTTCAGTATAACATAGGTCATCTTGATCTGGTTTCTGATATTGTCAACTATTACTGTCAAAAGACAAGATTAGAATATAATTATAATTGAAGTTTGAAAGAAAATCCTTCTGAACTGTAATACAAATTAAAAGCTTGCCTTTAAATTATGTTGGCCTTGCAGGCCTAGTGCCAACAAATTTTATTGGCAACACTTTTTTAAGAAGAAAAAATAAGGCAAGAGAATCAAACCCACCAAATCCCTAACCCCTTAACACATTTTATTAAAGCTTTTATAAAGTTCTCTGACACATGTTTAAAAAAAATTAATTTACCATGAATTGATGGTTATTTCTATTTTAGATTATATATACTTCTATGTGATGATGGGTACCATACAATGACTGGTTCATTTTTCTGTTTTCAATTTCTCCTGGGTACCTAACAGTAGTTTGGTATTATGGTGTTTAATGCCACTTTCAACAATATTTCAGTTATAGTGTGGCGGACAACAACTGGTTCATTTGTCTATTTTCAGTTTCTCCTATGTATATAATGATGGGTACCATACAATAACTGGTTCATTTTTCTATTTTCAGTTTCTCCTATGTACATAATGATGGGTACCATACCATGACTGGTTTATTTTTTTATTTTCAGTTACTCCTATGTGATAAGTGTGATGATGGGTACCATACAATGACTGGTTCATTTTTCTATTTTCAGTCACTCCTATGTGATAAGTGTGATGATGGGTACCATGCAATGACTGGTTCATTTTTCTATTTTCAGTTACTCCTATGTGATAAATGTGATGATGGGTACCATACAATGACTGGTTCATTTTTCTATTTTCAGTTACTCCTATGTGATAAATGTGATGATGGATACCATACAGCATGTTTACGTCCACCTCTAATGATAGTACCAGATGGAGATTGGTTCTGTCCACCATGTGAACATGTATGTTAAAGTTATTTTGAATTTATAGCAACATTTGTCTTTAGGCCCATATATGTTTATGTGTAGCAGGAGGTGTTTAATGGGATTTGGTGTGAATACGTAGGTATAATTGTACCAAGTTGACCGTACCAAACCTCGTTTGGATCAATTTCTGTTTGCAATAGACATGTACAGGTGTTCATTTTATACAGGTTAAATTAATATAAAACAAATTCCTTCATTAGATCTTTATTTAACGTTTGGTTTATACAGGATTCAGTTTAACTGTACATGTATGTGATTTATTTCGTAGTTTATTGATGATAAGTTGGGCATTCATTTAATGGGCCATTTTACTATTACCATAATAAATTAATGTAATCTACATGTATATTAATGTATTATTATAGAAAGGTCTGTTAGAAAGGTTACAGTCAAGTTTAAAAGATTTAGACATCATAATGAAAAAGAAAGACCGGTTGATTAAAAGGTTTGTGTTGTAAATATATTTGTTTAATTAGGTGAAAGGATTCTGATATTGATTTTTATGACATTGTGTGTGAGGAATAGAAATAATTATTGTTAATTAGTTTTGAGAGGAAGAAAAGAGAAGAGTCCACATGATTTTAAGCAACATGTTTATTGCTTTTATCATCACTAAATGTTTTATCTATCAAAATCATTTTGCAGAAATGAAATGTTTATTTTTTTTATTATTTTTTTTCCTTCAATTGTAAACATATATGTATTAGAATGAAAAGATATGGATTTTAATGAACATGAGAGAGCAACCAATTTTACAATGTATTAGAATGAAAAGATATGGATTTTAATGAACATGAGAGACCAACCAATTTTACAATGTATTAGAATGAAAAGATATGGATTTTAATGAACATGAGAGACCAATCAATTTTACAATGTATTAGGATGAAAAGATATGGATTTTAATGAACATGAGAGACCAACCAATTTTACAATGTATTAGAATGAAAAGATATGGATTTTAATGAACATGAGAGACCAACCAATTTTACAATTTAGACATAGATTGAAGGAAAGGTACAACAATTCTACATACAGTGCTCCCTCGTTAAACCGCCACCTTCTGTGCAGTCGGTAGTTTGCCGGTATAACGAGTTTGGCGATAAACTGAGGGACATTGAAAACCGGAAGTTATGTGATCATATGAAAAGATAAACTTTCAACTCCACTGACATGCATTTTGCACTTGTACAAATACATAAGTATAAATAATACATGTTTAATAAATAAATAAATTAGAATAATTATATTCACATCGGAAAAGTCCTGTACAGTTTGCAGATCTTTGTCAATGTTGACAAATTCTTGAACTGTCATTTGTAGCTCGGGACATCAAGGTTATTATAAACATGTGACAGCAACAGTTCATCTTCATTTGTGGGGTTATTGGAAGATCCCATTTAATTGTCAAATTATCGGCAATTTGTTGTTATGTTAATTTTGGATTTTCCTTTGCATAACTTATAATTGCACGTTTTTGTTTGTCGTCTAATTGATTACACTTTCTCTTCAGGCACGACATTTTTATGACAAATTAAATTACAAATTTTACTCAGGATTAAAAGTACAAATGTAATCACTAGAAAAGTAAATACAGTAGTTATTCTAATCATAACAACTGATCACCTGTTCCGACCCTCAACTATGAGATCAATTACCGTGTCCGATGACCAGATTTGACATTCCATAATTACCGATCAATACACAGCTGTCAAAAGGTAACTGTGGGCGGTACTAACGGGGGAATTTAAATTGGTTTTACGACTTTTGTGTCTGAAAACCTGTGGCGGATGGCGGTAGCTGAGTTTGGCAGTATAACAGGGTATTTTTAATGGGGGAAATCGGGACAGACGAGAATTTTGGCGATAGGCGAGGTTGGCGATAAAACGGGGGGCGATAGACCGAGGGAGCACTGTATATGTATGTGTTACATTCTGGTATATACAGTAATTGTTCATAACTGGCGTGGAGTTCTGTGACGTTATTGAATGATTAAAAGACTTTCATCTGTTGTTAACTCTCTTTCAATGTCATTGTACCGTGTTTGCAATTCACTCGTATTTTCATACTGTAACTTTTTTTCCAGAAAAGAAAGATTAGCATTTGTTGGAATTAGCCTAGATAATATATTAAAAGATGTAAGTATAATTCAATAAGTATCTTGTATTCTTTTGTAATAACTCATAGAGATTGGTCAAATGATGAACAAGATTAGCATTGTTGGGTTAGTGTTTTGGGTTTCTAAAACCACTTTCAACAGTATTTTAATTCTATCATGGTGGTCTGCATCAACGGTGAAAGAAAGTGTTGTACTGAAAAAAGCCACCAACCTGCTCCAAGCCACTGACAAACTTTATGATACATTGTACCAAGCACACCTTGACCTTGCCATGTTGTATATCCAACTTCTAATTTTAGTTGTGATAGACACTGAGTGCATAAGTGCATAGCTAGCACTGTAAAAATCCTACAATAAGTGTGTTGGTCTAGTTCAAAGCAGACATCATCATCATTTCATCGAAATGTTTTTGCCATGCTGTAGATGAAAAATTGCTGACTTAACGTTCAATAACAACCACTCACTCACCAACTATAAGGGACCTACTAGAGTATTTGAGTTATCTGGGCAGATTGAGTTAATATTGTTGAACCTAGGGGGCTCAGTGTACGGTGTGTGAGTTTTGGTTATCAAACTCAATCTAACTATTGGTAGCATTTTACACCATTGGTAGCATGGTTGGTCTAAGGCACTGGTTTTATCCAAAGGATAAATGTTTATTATGACAAAAATTATATAGGTTCTTAACAAAGCAATTTATTATATATATTCAAGTACAACAATAATATAACTTCCCCGAGAGTGATAGTAATGAATATGAGGTCCCCCCTATGGAATTGTCAGTCGTCGTAAAGTCGTAGTAAAACATCTATGTCAGGTCGAAGTATGTGTAAATAAAGTGAAAACGTACTGGTAATGTACAAATATCCTGGTTACGGATTTAACAATGTCTCTTTTGGTCTAAAAATGGTTGTTCTGAGTCTATGGTAGTTGCTTGATCTAAATGAGTCTCTGGTGGTCTCTACTGACTCTATGATAGTCACTTGGGGGTCGCTCCTGTGGAGTGCAGACGATGCCCTTTTATATATACGCAGACTCCACACTTTTGGTTGTTAGTGAATCATCGTCGTTGATTGGTAAGTTTTTACGGAAGTTCCCACGGTAATTGTAACCGTTAATAGGACTGCAAACAGGGCCACATAAAGTGTGAGCGAACAGACATGCACACTATAAATTACACAGAGGATATAATGGCGGAAAGTATAAACGTAGTTTGTCATGTCAAGACGAAAGGGAAAACGGGCTTAATAAAGCTTACCCTTATGATAAACAAGCCCAAATACAATATATAAACCTAGCGTGAATGAATGAAATAGGTAAGAAAAATTTAAGAATAAATAAAAGTTGGGAAGTTGTCACAGGCCCCCCTTTTGGTCAATCAATGAGAACAAACTCTGTCCTAACTACATATTTTCCATATAAAATAACAACAATATACATACAATAAATATTTGCGATCACGATACCTGAAACAAGAATATTGTTCATTCAAGCATATCACAGTCACGACAGTTACTCAAGGCACCGGAATACGGCACGGTATCAACAACAACAAGAACAAAGTGAAAATGTGCCAGAGTAACAAGAATAAATAAAAGTGTCATATATATACATACATGTACATACAAACAATATTATCTCCTATGCCTTACATTCTATTCGTTACAATATTACTATGAATGGACCATATTTGATGGAAGAAAACAACTTACCTGAATTCAAGATAACAAGATTGTACTACATACATGTGTACATGTAGTGACCATGTTAAAATGATCATTATTGGATTTGATTGGTTTTAAATGAACTGTATGAACTGTATGCCTGATTTATTAATTTTGCAATGTACAGGTATATGATACATATAAAATACATTGATACTTAATTAACTATATATATATTAGAAATTTCACATAGACATTTTCTCTCACACACAAAAAATAATTCATGTTGTACTACCTTAGGAACACAAAGAGAATGTTAACCCAGCTGATTATGACCAGTGTAGTGGAGAAGATTATGAAGAAGAATATTATAAACCTAAATCTAAGAAAGGTTTTGTCAAAAGATCCTGTCGGTCAAGAAATGTTATTAGTTATAAATTTGATGAATTTGATGACATGATTAATACTGCTATCAAGGAAGATTTAGAGAATCCTCAGCCTTATAACCCAGGCAGAGGTAAGGAAGATTTAGAGAATCCTCAGCCTTATTACCCAGGCAAAGGTAAGGAAGATTTAGAGAATCCTCAGCCTTATTACCCAGGCAAAGGTAAGGAAGATTTAGAGAATCCTCAGCCTTATAACCCAGGCAAAGGTAAGGAAGATTTAGAGAATCCTCAGCCTTATAACCCAGGTAACGGTAAGGAAGAGGCCAAGTTTTATACACTTACATTGAAGTCATAGCCAATTTTATGGTATTCTCAAATATTCTCAAGATTTTTAAATGTATAGAAAATATGTTGTAAACAAATTAGTTTTCAAAAAGATATTTATGTATTAGCATGATTAGGACAGAATGTTTTTTTAAGAATAAAAATGTCAATTGAAATGATACAAGGTACAAATGTATAATACAAAATTTCCCAGATGTCTATATCTGACTTGCTTTTCCTGTATCATCAATGTCAAGCTTGAACATAGAGTGAATGATTGTTGTTTAACTGAAATTGTTGTTTTAAACTCAGCAATTTTTCAGCTATATCATGGTGAGAACAAGTTAATTTTCAATGAGATGATGATGATGTCCACTTTGTAGTAGACCAATATGCTTAGTTGGATTTTTATAGTGCTAGCTCACTGAAACAACAGTCACATTCTGACACGTTATCCTGATTTGCCAATCAGTCTTTGCTCTTTCTCCGTAATGTTGTATGCTTATTGGAGAAGCAACAAATACTAATTTTATAGTCTTTGGTTTGTCTCGAGCGAGACTCTAATCCACGATATACCACATTCGAGGCAAGCATGCTAACCATTACACCACTGATGCAGGTATTTGAACATAGAAGTAGAAATAATCCGTTCATATTACAATCAAACCATGTGACCTGCTATGAGGACATTGAAATAGGGTCACATAAGTTATTGCTTTATAGAGGTGGCCAAAAATTTCATTTTTTTGTTAGCTTGATTTACCCTAGAATGCAGACTTCTCTGTCCCTTTGTCTTCTTCAAAGTATGACTGTATATTAATCTTGCCAACGTTAATGACATTTCAGGTAGATCAAGAGGGAAAGACATGGCAAATATATATATGGCTGAGGGCCGGGAGTATGTCAGTGAAGATGAAGGTAAACCATCCCCTGTAGGAGGTAGTAAAAAGAAAAAGGGACGTCGCCTTACTAATCTAGACAGTGATGACCCAGCTGATGAAGATAGTGGGGATGAATATAAATGTTCTGAGTAAGTTGTGTAATGTTTCAGTTGGAGTATTTGTAGATTGTCTATATACTGATTGTCAATAGAAGTAATTTAGTAAATGATGAGATTATTATCACAAAAAGTACATTTCTGCCTTATTTCTAAGTCTTATAGAGGGGGCTGTCATGGTCATGATCGTATGGTAGTTGGATTTATAACTACCTAATCCTATGCAATCAGTGCCTATCACCACTAACATTGTGAGTTACAATCTCACTAAGGCGAGGCGTACTCGATGCAACATTATGTGATAAAGTTTGTCAGTGACTTGATACAACATTATGTGATAAAGTTTGTCAGTGACTTGATACAACATTATGTGATAAAGTTTGTCAGTGACTTGATACAACATTATGTGATAAAGTTTGTCAGTGACTTGATACAACATTATTTGATAAAGTTTGTCAGTGACTTGTGACAGGTCGGTGGTTTTCTCCGGGTACTCTGGTTTCCTGCACCAATAAAACTGACAGCCATGATATAACTGAAATATTGTTGAAAGTGGTGTTTAACCCCATAACCCTAACCTCCCCTAAGTCTTATCTATTGTTTGTTACAGTGACACCATATCTGAGCCCCACCCCTTAAGTCTTATCTATTATTTGTTACAGTGACACCATATCTGAGCCCCACCTCCTTAAGTCTTATCTATTATTTGTTACAGTGACACCATATCTGAGCCCCACCCCTTAAGTCTTATCTATTGTTTGTTACAGTGACACCATATCTGAGCCCCACCCCATAAGTCTTATCTATTGTTTGTTACAGTGACATCATATCTGAGCCCCACCCCTTAAGTCTTATCTATTGTTTGTTACAGTGACACCATATCTGAACCCCACCCCTTAAGTCTTATCTATTATTTGTTACAGTGACACCATATCTGAGCCCCACCCCTTAAGTCTTATCTATTATTTGTTACAGTGACACCATATCTGAGCCCCACCCCTTGAGTCTTATCTATTGTTTGTTACAGTGACACCATATCTGAGTCCCACCCCTTAAGTCTTATCTATTATTTGTTACAGTGACACCATATCTGAACCCCACCCCTTAAGTCTTATCTATTATTTGTTACACTGACACCATATCTGAGCCCCACCCCTTAACTCTTATCTATTATTTGTTACAGTGACACCATATCTGAGCCCCACCCTTTAAGTCTTATCTATTGTTTGTTACAGTGACACCATATCTGAGCCCCACCCCTTAAGTCTTATCTATTATTTGTTACAGTGACACCATATCTGAGCCCCACCCCTTAACTCTTATCTATTATTTGTTACAGTGACACCATATCTGAACCCACCCCTTAAGTCTTATCTATTGTTTGTTACAGTGACACCATATCTGAGCCCCACCCCTTAACTCTTATCTATTATTTGTTACAGTGACACCATATCTGAGCCCCACCCTTTAAGTCTTATCTATTGTTTGTTACAGTGACACCATATCTGAGCCCCACCCCTTAAGTCTTATCTATTATTTGTTACAGTGACACCATATCTGAGCCCCACCCCTTAACTCTTATCTATTATTTGTTACAGTGACACCATATCTGAGCCCCACCCTTTAAGTCTTATCTATTGTTTGTTACAGTGACACCATATCTGAGCCCCACCCCTTAAGTCTTATCTATTATTTGTTACAGTGACACCATATCTGAGCCCCACCCCTTAACTCTTATCTATTATTTGTTACAGTGACACCATATCTGAACCCACCCCTTAACTCTTATCTATTGTTTGTTACAGTGACACCATATCTGAGCCCCACCCTTTAAGTCTTATCTATTGTTTGTTACAGTGACACCATATCTGAGCCCCACCCCTTAAGTCTTATCTATTATTTGTTACAGTGACACCATATCTGAGCCCCACCCCTTAAGTCTTATCTATTGTTTGTTACAGTGACACCATATCTGAGCCCCACCCCTTAAGTCTTATCTATTGTTTGTTACAGTGACACCATATCTGAGCCCCACCCCTTAAGTCTTATCTATTATTTGTTACAGTGACACCATATCTGAACCCCACCCCTTAAGTCTTATCTATTGTTTGTTACAGTGACACCATATCTGAGCCCCACCCCTTAATTCTTATCTATTGTTTGTTACAGTGACACCATATCTGAGCCCCACCCCTTAACTCTTATCTATTATTTGTTACAGTGACACCATATCTGAACCCCACCCCTTAAGTCTTATCTATTGTTTGTTACAGTGACACCATATCTGAGCCCCACCCCTTAACTCTTATCTATTATTTGTTACAGTGACACCATATCTGAGCCCCACCCCTTTAAATCTTATCTATTGTTTGTTACAGTGACACCATATCTGAGCCCCACCCCTTAACTCTTATCTATTATTTGTTACAGTGACACCATATCTGAGCCCCACCCCTTAACTCTTATCTATTATTTGTTACAGTGACACCATATCTGAGCCCCACCCCTTAACTCTTATCTATTATTTGTTACAGTGACACCATATCTGAGCCCCACCCCTTAACTCTTATCTACTATTTGTTACAGTGACACCATATCTGAGCCCCACCCCTTAAGTCTTATCTATTATTTGTTACAGTGACACCATATCTGAGCCCCACCCCTTAAGTCTTATCTATTGTTTGTTACAGTGACACCATATCTGAGCCCCACCCCTTAACTCTTATCTATTGTTTGTTACAGTGACACCATATCTGAGCCCCACCCCTTAAGTCTTATCTATTGTTTGTTACAGTGACACCATATCTGAGCCCCCCGAGGAGGAAGAAGAAGATGAAGATATCAGTGATTATAGTGCTGATGGAGAAAGATGGAGGCCTAAAGGAACCAGACGTAGTGCTAGACGTAATAAAACTTGCAGGAGATACAGAGATTTTGGTAAACATTTAAAAACTGCACTTTTATTTATATTCCTTTGTTTTTTATTGATATTCAAATTTGGTTTAGGTTTATAGGTTTATGCTGTTTAATGCCACTTTCAACAATATTCAGTTATATCGTGGCAGTTAGTTTTATTGTTGGAGGAAACCAGAGTACACGGAAAAATCCACCGACCTATTGCAAGTCACTGACAAACTTGATCACATAATATTGTATCGAGTACACTTTGCCATGAACAAGGTTCGAACTCACAACTTTAGTGGTGATGGGCACTGATTGCACAGGTAGATATAAATCCAACTACCATTTCCATTGAAATTTGGTACTGTCATCATTTTGGTAATTTTGTTGAATATGACAACTGTTTTTCAAAGTTGACAGGAAAGTTTGATTAATAAATAATATAAATTTATATTCAAGTTAAAGCATGAAACATCACAATTGCTCAAATTTAGCTTGAAATTACTCTGGCAAATGAATAACAATGTTTAAAAAACACATTTAAAATAGTCAAAACATACAGAATTTTTTCCAAAGTTACCAAAAAATACCTTTTTTTTATGCTCTAACAATGTAGTTGAAAATACAGGGTGCAAATTATTATTATTAATGAAAAGTGAAAACGAGAATAATTAAAGTTGATTTCAAAACTGACAAAATATTGAGTGAGTGATAATTGATTAACATCAAGTGAGCAATTCTTCAGCTATATCATGGCGAAAACAAGTTACATTTCAGTGAGATGATGTTGATGCTAGCTCACTGAAAGAACAATCTGTGGGTGGACATGTCACTCCACCCAGTCATATTATCCTGATTCACTGAAACAACAGTCTGTGGGTGGACATGCCACTCCACTAAACAACAGTCTGTGGGTGGACATGTCACTCCACTCAAGTCATATTATCCTGATCCACTGAAACAACAGTCTGTGGGTGAACATGTCACTCCACTCAGTCATATTATCCTGATTCACTGAAGCAACAGTCTGTGAGTGGACATGTCACTCCACTCAGTCATATTATCCTGATTCACTGAAACAATAGTCTGTGGGTGGACATGTCACTCCACTCAGTCATATTATCCTGATTCACTGAAACAACAATCTGTGGGTGGACATGTCACTCCACTCAGTCATATTATCCTGATTCACTGAAAGAACAGTCTGTGGGTGGACATGTCACTCCACTCAGTCATATTATTCTGATTCACTGAAACAACAGTCTGTGGGTGGACATGTCACTCCACTCAGTCATATTATCCTGATTCACTGAAACAACAGTCTGTGGGTGGACATGTCACTCCACTCAGTCATATTATCCTGATTCACTGAAACAACAGTCTGTGGGTGGACATGTCACTCCACTCAGTCATATTATCCTGATTCACTGAAACAACAGCTTGTGGGTGGACATGTCACTCCACTAAACGACAGTCTGTGGGTGGACATGTCACTCCACTCTGTGTGTGTGTGAGTGTCATATTATCCTGAGCCAAGTCGTCTTTGCCCATAATCCTTAAAGCTGAGTGCTTAGCGGAAAAGCAACATATCCCAATTTTATAGTATAACCCAACAGAGTCTCGAACCGAGTATCTACTGCACTTGAGGCTACCACACTAACCATTACACAACTGACATAAATATAGGATTGTACAAAGTTAATTTTAAGATAATCATTATCTGTAAACTTTTATACATTTATGTTTGTTTGTTTGTTTGATGGTGTTTAACGCTACTTTCAACAATATTTCAGCTACCACATAATGTTGTACACCTCGAACTGATCGAAATTCGAACTCACAACATAAGTGGTGATAGGCACTGATTGCATAGGTAGTTGTAAATCCAACAACCATACGATCACGGCCATGACGGCCCCTATAAATAATAGGATAATCATTATATGTAAACTTTCATACATTTATATAATTTATCTTTTGCAGTTGTTGATGAAGATGAAGACAGTGACTTTGCACCAAGAAGAAAGTCTGCCAGAGCAACAAGAGCCTCCACACGGCAACGACGAAAATATAAGGATGTTTGGAGTGATGAGGAGGAGGAGGAATTGGAAGAGGAAACTGAAGAATCTGTAGATACAGAAGATTTATGTTCTGAAGATAGTGGACCAACTAAAAAGAAGAAAAATAGGAGAGAGATAGACAAAAAGGTACTAGGAAGAAAGAAAAAAGATAAAAAGAAAGACGAACATAGTGCAAAAAGAAGACGAATAGTTGATTCAGAAGAAGGTAGTGAAAGCAGTGGAAAATCCAGTGGTAATGGAGACGAAAGTGAATCTAAATCTGAAAGTGATGATAGCAGTGTAGACATGGGTAAAATTAAAAAGGCAGCAAAGAGAAAATTATCAAAACGCAGGTATTCTGAATCTAGTAGCGAGTCTGAAAAATCTGATTCTGAACCATCAAGACATACCAGGAGAAGTGCTGCCAAAAAAATTAACTATAAAGCAATCGCTGGTACAGATTCAGAGGCTACAGAAGTATCTGAGGAAAAAAGTGAAAGTGAAGAGGACAAGAAGTCAAAGAAGAAAAATGTTATTAGAGATGATTCTACTGATACTGATGATTATTATGATAAAAAGGAGGACAACAAGGAAGGAGACACAACTGAAGAGGATGAGAAACAACAAACAAAACCAAATAAACAAAAGAAAAAGGATGAAAAGGATGAGAAAGAATCTGATACTGAGCCTTCAGATGGCAGAGAATCTCCTGTAAAAGAAGTTAATGAGAAAATACCGTTAGTTTTAAAAGATGACGATTCTAACAAATCTCAAGACATTGATAGTGAATCTAAATCAGAAGAAGGTGTTAGAGATGTGGATCTGTCATCACAAGATTCTGTAAACAGTAGGGAGAATTGTGGGCAACCTTTGACATCACAATCTCAGTCAGAAAATGCTGCCCAGAATTTGAGTATGTTACAAAATAGTACTGGAGTCATAAGACCATGCCCTCAGTATTCTATGGGTCAAAATATACCAGAAGGGAACTTTCCACCTCAATATGGTTCGCAACAATTCCAAGTGAGATCACCACCGTATGGATCACCTCCATATGGATCACCACCACATAGACAATATATGTCATCACCACCTCACCAGTCTTACCACTCACAAGCTGGCCATGTCATGAGACCTGGTCAACCTCATTCACAGTCTTATCCTCCATCACAACAGTATCCACCTCAGGCAATGCATGGCAACTTTCCTGTGTCAAGTTCAGGACAACCTATGACACAAATGTCATCGAGCCAAGGCCCAGTTTCATCACCTCCATTTTCAACAATGCAGCAAAGGCCACAATATTCCTCTGGTGGACCTATACCACAAAGTCAAGATCAAATGTTTGGAAGGTCAGTTCAAGGTCAACCAGTGATTAGAGGTCCACCACCTGGCCAACAAGATGGAAGTCAAATGCAAAAAGGACAAAGACCAGAAATGTCTGGACCACCAGGCAGTTCATTTCCCCATCAGCAAGATGGTCAAATGATGCGTGGACCTTTTCCAAATCAGCCACAACTGATGCATGGTCCCTATCAAAACCAACAACAAATGATGATGATGCAAGGTCAATATTCAAACTATCAACAGGGCCAAATGATGAGAGGCCCACATCCAGGTCAGCAAGGAGGTCAAATGATGAGAGGACCTTATCCTAACCCAAGCCCTCAAGATATTCCAAGGGGACCACATCCTAACCAAGATGGAACAATGAAAGGTCAACATCCAGGTCAACAAGGTAGCAGTATTAGAAGCCCAGATCCAGCAAGTTCACATACTGGACATTCAGAAAGACCAATGATGCAAGCTCCATATCCCGGTTATCCACCAAGACATATGATGAGAGGTCCATATCCTGGACAGTCAGAGAGAAATATGTTCAGAGGACCTGTTCAAGGACAATCTGAAAGACCAATGATGAGAGGTCAAGACGGTCCATTCAGACCTGGTTTCCCAACACCTGGTCAAGTGATTCAAGGTCCACATCCAAACCAACAGGAATTTACAAATAGACCTCCTCATCCAGCGTCTCAAATGACGCATTCTCATCCACAGGTGTCTGGTCTTCAAGTCACTAGTCCTCCAATGTCAAGTCCTCCGATGTCAAGTCCTCCAATGTCAAGTCCTCCGATTATTCCTTCTGCGGCCAAAGATCAAATTCATTCTGATCAAGAAAAAAATGTGATAGCTGTGAAAAAAGAAAATATTGAAGCTAAAGTACAAGGTGAAAATCAAAAAGATTCATCAGTTATAAAAGAATTGTCAACCTTACAGAAGCATCAGACAGAAAATGAACCCGTTTCAAAACAAAATAAGGCCATTTCATTAAAACAAGAAGACAAGAAAACTGATATAAAATCAAACTTGTGTGAAAGTGATAACAAGATGGCTTCTGTTGATAATGAGGCTTCAGATGATGTTTCCAAGGAAACAACTCAGAAAGAGGCCAAAGAGAACAAAGATGATAGTAATGAAAAAGATGACAAGAAAAAAATAAATGAAGAAGATAAACAATCTTCTGTCTCCAGTGAACCAGAAAATTCAGACAAGAAATCAGATCTCAGCAAAAAGCCAGATGGTGAAACTGTTGCAGAACTTTTATCACAGAAAGACGAAACCAAACAGTCACTTGAAAATAAAGGTGAGAAGATGACGTCCAATGAAAAATTGGGTAAGGAAGTATTATCAGAATCTCAATTTACCCAACAAAGAGTACCAAATTTGCAATCTCCACCACCCCAGAATCAATCAGAAGGACAGATTAGTCGAGGACCAGTCTCCAGTCAACAAGAAAGTTCAATGGTTAGAGGTCCACATCCATACCACCAAGGAATGTTTCGAGGACAGTTTAATGAAATGATGTCACAAATGGGTCAACCAAGAATGCAGTTTCAACAAGGCCCTATGGACATGTCAAATATACCTAACATGCAAGGTCCACAAAACTTTAACCAAATGGGATCTGGACCCAGAAATTTTATGCCTGGAATGAGGCCAGAGCCAATGGGTCCAATGCAACCAAATTTTCAAAGACCTATGTATGGACCAGGGTCTATTCCATATTCACAGCCTCAAAGGATGTCGAATTCATATGGTCCTAGGCCAGAAATGGGATTGAGGATGCCACAGAGTTATGAACCAGAGGACAACAGACCAGAAGTACAAAATAAATCAAAAATGGCAGAAGGAGGTCCACCTCAGTCAGGATCAGAGCAAACAAAAACCAAGAAACCAAGGAAACCAAGACAAACAAAACAACAAAAATTACAGGCAGAATCAAAAACTGCTGTCTCTTCTAGTGCTAACTACCCTGGAATTACACAACCTCCTCATCAGACGACCTCTAACCCACAATATCAAATGCCAATGCCCAGACCAATGAACCCACAACAAGGTCCCTATGTCAGACCTCCATTTGACAATTATGGAATGAATGGAATGAACCAAGGCCCACCAGAATATAACCAAATGAATCCTGGGATGTATGGCCCTCCTCAAATGATGGCAGGTAACAGAGCCTTCATGATTGACAATCTCCTGGATAAACAGCCAAGAGTGCAACAGCTTGAACCTATCATTTCACAAGATGATGAAGATGAGGCAGAACCTGAGCGACCTCCATCATTCGAGGAAGAAACATCGCCATCAAATGGAGAAAAAGACATGGACGAAATGTCTGATATAGGCGACATTGTAAAATATGTTATGAATCATTAACTGTTAGGTGATAACTTATTATTTTGTATGAATCTGTTAATGTTACAGTCCCCATACTTACTCCCAACAAACACCACCTCTTTTATCTGGCTAGATTTAACATGCACCGAGATAGGAAATGCTACTGAATTATCTCCCCCCTCCCCAAGAGAGGCTACTTTTTCTCTGCAGAAGGAGTGGCCTTATAAGAGGGGGACTACTGTATTAATATTGTTTTATAAGATTTTATAGTTGTATATAAGTGGATTGGTTTGTGGAAGTTTTCTGACACTTAAAATCTTAAGACCATGTTATAGTGTTCAATGACCAAATACTTTCACATTTAGATTATTTTTTTTATATCTTGGAATTCCTCCTATTTATTTGTTCAATGTCTAATAGAGCAAAATACCATTCTTTATTTAAGTTTCACACCATCCGTTTGAAGTACCTGCCACGATATAACTGAAATATTGTTGAAAGTGGTGTTAAAACACCATAAACCTAACCTCTATTTTAATTTCAAGAATATGTCCAACTTTTGGTGCTGGTGCATATTACAAGAATTTGTTTATCTCTAATTTGTAAGAATTTCCTTATAATGTCAATTCATGATAAAATCCTTATCATATAACTGCTGATAATTTTTTACATTATTTTCAATCGCGATGCTTCGTCAAGGAAACGCAATAATGTACTACGCGCGTTATTTATTAACCAATCACTGCCATTGGTCAAGTACAACTCCAATCAAAAAGAAAGGGCATAAAGAATGTAAATGAAACTTTTTCTGAACATTCTTGAGAGTTTTTCTTTCTCAAATATATTTACACTGATTGAAATGTATTTGTTTTACCAGAACTAATATCTACTGTGTTATTGGCCAAACAGTTAATTACTTTCTTCCTCAAATGTTTCGCCATTAAAAAAATTCTGGAATGTTGAAATATATTAAATTATGTTTAATATGGTGATATTTTTAAATTCTTAAATTAGAGGACTATTTAGCTGTAGTGTAATTAATAGAGTTTATAAGGAAAATAAAATCTCACATGTTTGCCCTTTGATGAAATTTAACTGAGAAACCCCATCTTGTTTTTAAAAAATATGTATTTATAAATCAGAGATGCATTTGTTGTTAGTGTTAGTTAATGACATTAATATTATGTAGTTGTATAAATATATGACATGTCAATCTGGTATTATGGTCTTGATACTGTCCAGCTTACATTTTTTTTATATATGCATTTTATCATTATTTATTGAAATCTTTACATTTGTTAGTTATATGCATTAAGTACCGTAACACATGTTATTACGGGTACTCCAAAATCATACCCTCAGAACACTGGTTTAATTAAGGATTGATTGCAATTTTTGTTCGGTTTATGAAGAAATAACCTCAATCAGGTTGTACACACTATGTAACCCGCGTAGCGGGTTACACAAGGGTGTGTACAACCTGATTGAGGTTATTTCGAATGAACCGAACAAATAATTTCGATCAATCCTTATAAATTAATTCAAACTTTTTTTGTTATGATATTGAAAAATATATATTTTTTTCAAAATATGACAAATAATCGGAAATAAATTTAAACAACCCCAAAAGTGCCTCATTTTAAAGAAAATCGCCTGATGACAACGGCACGCGACGCCTTGAGAACGACGTCTATTTTCAAATTCAGTACATGTACAAATAACCTCAACTTTTTAAACCAATCAAAAAACACGTATAAAATGACATGTGACTCTAAAATTAATTGATTGTGGAAATAATGCCAAAGATTATCATCAAAGATTTTGCAATTAGAATTTCTTCTTCATATTGAGTCTAAAATGTCTATCATATATTAGATACAGTGTTCTCTGGTTTTGTGAGTGTAAAATAAATTGTCTCCCTTTACCATGTTAAGCCATATAGTTACCTCCATTTACCAAGTTAATAGGTTAGATACATATTTATCCCTCTATAACATGGTAATATGAGAAACCGAGGGGATAAATATAAAACAACTTTCTGAATGTTAAAATATAGCATGGTAAAGGAAGTTAAAAAAAAATGACAAAGTGGAAAAGTAACCTCCTTTTATCAAGTTAAACGGTTAAATATATAACATGGTTAAGAGAAATAGATAAAACCAACTTTCTTAAAAGGTAACACACCAATGTTTCTCATTGTTATACAACAGTAACTTTCTTTTCTAGTCATTAGAATCCTACACATAAAAACAAAATAATATGTTGATTCATTTAATATAGATATATTTGACATTAAACCTGTCTTTTAAAGCTTTTATTACACATTTTTAGCAATCTATTTGTGTTGATGTTGATGCATTTAATTGTCCTAGATTTTGAGATCATGTACATATAATTTTGTGTTATTGAAATCATTTCAGATATTGATAATGAAATGTATCTTTCTTGTTAGATCTATGCTGAAGCTCTGTCAAAAGATCAGTAGCAAAATGTGGATTACTCTTATTTATTTAAATTGTATTTGAGTTCTTCAAATATGTGAATACGAATTTAATTTTTAATTCATTCCTTTCAATGAAATACATGTCTCTATGTTAATATTTGTAGATAATTCATATCTTGTGTATAGTTAGAGATGTATTGATGTATATATATATTGATGAAGGTGTATATTTATTTTATACATATGGATTCTTAGATTGAAATTTTTATCTTCTATGTAATTTTTTGAAGAAGCCATATAGTCAGACAATTCACTATTACATTTAAAGTTATTTGAATGTTAGTGATATTTAATTTTATTCATCAGATAAAGTTTGTTGTTGACTTGCGACAGGTCAATGATTTTCTCCAAGTAGTTGAAAACGAAAAGGTTAATATGTTTGACTGTTTTGGTTGTAATCATAGTCAGCAAACCATGATTTATCACACTCCGATACACTTCACTTGTCACTTTCTGGGTAAACTGATAACAAGGTCTTTGTAATCATGAATTATTCATAAGTCATTATAAAACATTTTGATTAGTTCCGACAGACTTGATTGCTGCCAATCAAATCATTTAAAAAGAAAAAAAAATCTTTGCATATAAAAATGAGAGAAAAAGGTCGTTATTACCTGTTGCTCATCGACTATGAAAACAAAATTGACTAGTCAGATGGTATCTTTCATAATCTGTTAAATCGTGAAAATTTGAGTGATGTTATGTTCATGAGACTACTAAATACCTATCAGATACAGAACTAACATGAAGCGAAGATTTTCATATGAATGACCCACAGTGATGAATAGAGAGTATCTGAGCATGATCAGCCGTGGGTTACTGACGATGGACTTGTATATAAACAAAATTAAGTTTTCAACATTTTCAAATTTGAAAAGAAGCATGAATTTAAATATGATATAAATAAAGAAAAGTAAGATTTTTAGATATTTTTTTAATTACAGTGTAGTTAGTTTTGTATTTTATAAAGGATTGTGTTGTATATTAAGCAGATATAAGTGTTGAAAGCTTTAGTCTAAGGTGTAGTATTTGGTTTTTTTAGTTTGATTATTGTAGGTATTTTTTATTGAATCACAACAGAGAGGTACTGCTAAATTTAAAAGCTTGTACATATTTGCATAAAACCAACCAAATGAACATATTCCTCAAATGTCCAGTGGGTATTATTTGTCATATTTACTGTAAACAAAACATCATACATTGACTAACGTTAGAGAAGAAAATGTTTTAATTGTATTTTCTTTGTTTTTAATCTTCATGGCATTCTTTAAAAAATGTGCATTTAATTTAACACCTGATTATCTGTGGTTGAAAAATTATCTGAATTGCATTGTATTTTGTCAATAATGCAGATTTATGAATCTCCTGTTAACGATCTCTCTAATTCTTTGTTTATGTAAATGTATTGTGTCACAATGAGTGAAAGTACTGATTCTTTATTCATAAAATAAAACAGGAATTAGTGAACATCATCAATTAACAAGATCCTCACTTCTTGTTTGTGAAGCTTTAATCACTTAATTTATCATGAAATAAAAAATTGATTTGCTATAAAAATATTATGAAAATTTTTCACAATTCGACTTAACCTGATGTCTGAGGGTACCTCGTTTAACCATTGGAAATATTACTGGCAAGATTTTTGCCATCTGTTTGCTTACATGCAGATAAGGAAAAGCCTCAGATATACTAAAATTCATTTGTATTAAAGGTATTGAATTGTATTTGTTATAAATAGAGCCTATTATATTTAACATATGATTTTAGATTATCTAATTGATAGCATACTCCTCTAAACTTACTTTTCACAAAAATCATATTGATGTTGTTCATAACTGTAGTCCCGGTTACACATTTTCAGTTTAAAAGTATTATTTGAATTACAAGCTTCATTTTCACTGTAAATTTCATATAGCAACAACTTAAACATCTGTATTTGTTGTAAGATGAGTTGTCTGTATGAATGGTTTTGAATGCAGTTGATCTCAGTTGTATGAGAGAGAAGAATAATAGAGGCTTTTGTTGCCTGCACTTTTCATATTGTAAATTTCTCATTCTCATCTATGTAAAACATTTTTTTTAAACAAAAGTAAAGAAATAATAATTTTTAGATTATTAGCCTTATTTTTTCTGTCATGAATTTGACATGGTTATTTATATAAAGAAAACACAGAAGTACAGTTGTATAATGGAATGAATGGCATTAAACCACAATCACTCACTATAATGTAATGGCCACACAGTGTTGTTTGTCTTCAGTCAGCCTTGTCTGTAATCACTATTGTCAGAAAACACATAGATGGTGTAATGGTTAGTGTGCTCGCCTCAAGTGTGGTAGATCATGGGTTCGAGTCACAACCAGGAACCAGGTGACACCAAAGACTATAAAATTGGTATTTGCTGCTTCTCTACTATAATACAGTAAGAGTAGAGATTGGTTGGACCAGAATCAGGATAATTAATGTATCCGAAAATGGCTTAGGGTCATGGTGTTTACCTCCACTTTCAACAATATTTCAGTTATATCGTGGTGGTAAGTTTCATTGGTGGAGGAAACTGGAGTACCCGGAGAAAACCACAGACCAATCACAAGTCACTGACAAACTTGATCACATAATGTTGCATCGAGTGCACCTCGCCACGAGTGTGATTCAAATTTACAACTTTATTGGTGATAGGCACAGATAGTTGTAAATCCAACTACCATGCGATCACAGCCCATGACGGCCCCTGTCCGAAAATGGGACAGCATGTTCTTTCAGAGAGCTAGCACTATAAAAATGGCATTAAGTATATTAGTCTAGTACAAAGCAGACATCATCATGTCATGTAGCTTGTTCTAGACACGATATAACTTAAATCTAGTACAAAGCAGACATCATCATGCCATGTAGCTTGTTCTAGACACGATATAACTTAAATCTAGTACAAAGCAGACATCATCATGCCATGTAGCTTGTTCTAGACACGATATAACTTAAATCTAGTACAAAGCAGACATCATCATGCCATGTAGCTTGTTCTAAACACGATATAACTTAAATCTAGTACAAAGCAGACATCATCATGCCATGTAGCTTGTTCTAGACACGATATAGCTTAAATCTAGTACAAAGCAGACATCATCATGCCATGTAGCTTGTTCTAGACACGATATAACTTAAATCTAGTACAAAGCAGACATCATCATGCCATGTAGCTTGTTCTAGACACGATATAACTTAAATCTAGTACAAAGCAGACATCATCATGCCATGTAGCTTGTTCTAGACACGATATAACTTAAATCTAGTACAAAGCAGACATCATCATGCCATGTAGCTTGTTCTAGACACGATATAACTTAAATCTAGTACAAAGCAGACATCATCATGCCATGTAGCTTGTTCTAGACACGATATAACTTAAATCTAGTACAAAGCAGACATCATCATGCCATGTAGCTTGTTCTAGATATAACTTAAATCTAGTACAAAGCAGACATCATCATGCCATGTAGCTTGTTCTAGACACGATATAACTTAAATCTAGTACAAAGCAGACATCATCATGCCATGTAGCTTGTTCTAGACACGATATAACTTAAATCTAGTACAAAGCAGACATCATCATGCCATGCAGCTTGTTCTAGACACGATATAACTTAAATCTAGTACAAAGCAGACATCATTATGCCATGTAGCTTGTTCTAGACACGATATAACTTAAATCTAGTACAAAGCAGACATCATCATGCCATGTAGCTTGTTCTAGACACGATATAACTTAAATCTAGTACAAAGCAGACATCATCATGCCATGTAGCTTGTTCTAGACACGATATAACTTAAATCTAGTACAAAGCAGACATCATCATGCCATGTAGCTTGTTCTAGATATAACTTAAATCTAGTACAAAGCAGACATCATCATGCCATGTAGCTTGTTCTAGACACGATATAACTTGAATCTAGTACAAAGCAGACATCATCATGCCATGTAGCTTGTTCTAGATATAACTTAAATCTAGTACAAAGCAGACATCATTATGCCATGTAGCTTGTTCTCGATATAACTTAAATCTAGTACAAAGCAGACATCATCATGCCATGTAGCTTGTTCTAGACACGATATAACTTAAATCTAGTACAAAGCAGACATCATCATGCCATGTAGCTTGTTCTAGACACGATATAACTTAAATCTAGTACAAAGCAGACATCATCATGCCATGTAGCTTGTTCTAGACACGATATAACTTAAATCTAGTACAAAGCAGACATCATCATGCCATGTAGCTTGTTCTAGACACGATATAACTTAAATCTAGTACAAAGCAGACATCATCATGCCATGTAGCTTGTTCTAGACACGATATAACTTAAATCTAGTACAAAGCAGACATCATCATGCCATGTAGCTTGTTCTAGACACGATATAACTTAAATCTAGTACAAAGCAGACATCATCATGCCATGTAGCTTGTTCTAGACACGATATAACTTAAATCTAGTACAAAGCAGACATCATCATGCCATGTAGCTTGTTCTAGACACGATATAACTTAAATCTAGTACAAAGCAGACATCATCATGCCATGTAGCTTGTTCTAGACACGATATAACTTAAATCTAGTACAAAGCAGACATCATCATGCCATGTAGCTTGTTCTAGACACGATATAACTTAAATCTAGTACAAAGCAGACATCATCATGCCATGTAGCTTGTTCTAGACACGATATAACTTAAATCTAGTACAAAGCAGACATCATCATGCCATGTAGCTTGTTCTAGACACGATATAACTTAAATCTAGTACAAAGCAGACATCATCATGCCATGTAGCTTGTTCTAGACACGATATAACTTAAATCTAGTACAAAGCAGACATCATCATGCCATGTAGCTTGTTCTAGACACGATATAACTTAAATCTAGTACAAAGCAGACATCATCATGCCATGTAGCTTGTTCTAGACACGATATAACTTAAATCTAGTACAAAGCAGACATCATCATGCCATGTAGCTTGTTCTAGACACGATATAACTTAAATCTAGTACAAAGCAGACATCATCATGCCATGTAGCTTGTTCTAGATATAACTTAAATCTAGTACAAAGCAGACATCATCATGCCATGTAGCTTGTTCTAGATATAACTTAAATCTAGTACAAAGCAGACATCATCATGCCATGTAGCTTGTTCTAGACACGATATAACTTAAATCTAGTACAAAGCAGACATCATCATGCCATGTAGCTTGTTCTAGACACGATATAACTTAAATCTAGTACAAAGCAGACATCATCATGCCATGTAGCTTGTTCTAGACACGATATAACTTAAATCTAGTACAAAGCAGACATCATTATGCCATGTAGCTTGTTCTAGACACGATATAACTTAAATCTAGTACAAAGCAGACATCATCATGCCATGTAGCTTGTTCTAGACACGATATAACTTAAATCTAGTACAAAGCAGACATCATCATGCCATGTAGCTTGTTCTAGACACGATATAACTTAAATCTAGTACAAAGCAGACATCATCATGCCATGTAGCTTGTTCTAGATATAACTTAAATCTAGTACAAAGCAGACATCATCATGCCATGTAGCTTGTTCTAGACACGATATAACTTGAATCTAGTACAAAGCAGACATCATCATGCCATGTAGCTTGTTCTAGATATAACTTAAATCTAGTACAAAGCAGACATCATTATGCCATGTAGCTTGTTCTCGATATAGCTTAAATCTAGTACAAAGCAGACATCATCATGCCATGTAGCTTGTTCTAGACACGATATAACTTAAATCTAGTACAAAGCAGACATCATCATGCCATGTAGCTTGTTCTAGACACGATATAACTTAAATCTAGTACAAAGCAGACATCATCATGCCATGTAGCTTGTTCTAGACACGATATAACTTAAATCTAGTACAAAGCAGACATCATCATGCCATGTAGCTTGTTCTAGACACGATATAACTTAAATCTAGTACAAAGCAGACATCATCATGCCATGTAGCTTGTTCTAGATATAACTTAAATCTAGTACAAAGCAGACATCATCATGCCATGTAGCTTGTTCTAGACACGATATAACTTAAATCTAGTACAAAGCAGACATCATCATGCCATGTAGCTTGTTCTAGACACGATATAACTTAAATCTAGTACAAAGCAGACATCATCATGCCATGTAGCTTGTTCTAGACACGATATAACTTAAATCTAGTACAAAGCAGACATCATTATGCCATGTAGCTTGTTCTAGACACGATATAACTTAAATCTAGTACAAAGCAGACATCATCATGCCATGTAGCTTGTTCTAGACACGATATAACTTAAATCTAGTACAAAGCAGACATCATCATGCCATGTAGCTTGTTCTAGACACGATATAACTTAAATCTAGTACAAAGCAGACATCATCATGCCATGTAGCTTGTTCTAGATATAACTTAAATCTAGTACAAAGCAGACATCATCATGCCATGTAGCTTGTTCTAGACACGATATAACTTGAATCTAGTACAAAGCAGACATCATCATGCCATGTAGCTTGTTCTAGATATAACTTAAATCTAGTACAAAGCAGACATCATTATGCCATGTAGCTTGTTCTCGATATAACTTAAATCTAGTACAAAGCAGACATCATCATGCCATGTAGCTTGTTCTAGACACGATATAACTTAAATCTAGTACAAAGCAGACATCATCATGCCATGTAGCTTGTTCTAGACACGATATAACTTAAATCTAGTACAAAGCAGACATCATCATGCCATGTAGCTTGTTCTAGACACGATATAACTTAAATCTAGTACAAAGCAGACATCATCATGCCATGTAGCTTGTTCTAGACACGATATAACTTAAATCTAGTACAAAGCAGACATCATCATGCCATGTAGCTTGTTCTAGACACGATATAACTTAAATCTAGTACAAAGCAGACATCATCATGCCATGTAGCTTGTTCTAGACACGATATAACTTAAATCTAGTACAAAGCAGACATCATCATGCCATGTAGCTTGTTCTAGACACGATATAACTTAAATCTAGTACAAAGCAGACATCATCATGCCATGTAGCTTGTTCTAGACACGATATAACTTAAATCTAGTACAAAGCAGACATCATCATGCCATGTAGCTTGTTCTAGACACGATATAACTTAAATCTAGTACAAAGCAGACATCATCATGCCATGTAGCTTGTTCTAGACACGATATAACTTAAATCTAGTACAAAGCAGACATCATCATGCCATGTAGCTTGTTCTAGATATAACTTAAATCTAGTACAAAGCAGACATCATCATGCCATGTAGCTTGTTCTAGATATAACTTAAATCTATTACAAAGCAGACATCATCATGCCATGTAGCTTGTTCTAGACACGATATAACTTAAATCTAGTACAAAGCAGACATCATCATGCCATGTAGCTTGTTCTAGACACGATATAACTTAAATCTAGTACAAAGCAGACATCATCATGCCATGTAGCTTGTTCTAGACACGATATAACTTAAATCTAGTACAAAGCAGACATCATTATGCCATGTAGCTTGTTCTAGACACGATATAACTTAAATCTAGTACAAAGCAGACATCATCATGCCATGTAGCTTGTTCTAGACACGATATAACTTAAATCTAGTACAAAGCAGACATCATCATGCCATGTAGCTTGTTCTAGACACGATATAACTTAAATCTAGTACAAAGCAGACATCATCATGCCATGTAGCTTGTTCTAGATATAACTTAAATCTAGTACAAAGCAGACATCATCATGCCATGTAGCTTGTTCTAGACACGATATAACTTGAATCTAGTACAAAGCAGACATCATCATGCCATGTAGCTTGTTCTAGATATAACTTAAATCTAGTACAAAGCAGACATCATTATGCCATGTAGCTTGTTCTCGATATAGCTTAAATCTAGTACAAAGCAGACATCATCATGCCATGTAGCTTGTTCTAGACACGATATAACTTAAATCTAGTACAAAGCAGACATCATCATGCCATGTAGCTTGTTCTAGACACGATATAACTTAAATCTAGTACAAAGCAGACATCATCATGCCATGTAGCTTGTTCTAGACACGATATAACTTAAATCTAGTACAAAGCAGACATCATCATGCCATGTAGCTTGTTCTAGACACGATATAACTTAAATCTAGTACAAAGCAGACATCATCATGCCATGTAGCTTGTTCTAGACACGATATAACTTAAATCTAGTACAAAGCAGACATCATCATGCCATGTAGCTTGTTCTAGACACGATATAGCTTAAATCTAGTACAAAGCAGACATCATCATGCCATGTAGCTTGTTCTAGATATAACTTAAATCTAGTACAAAGCAGACATCATCATGCCATGTAGCTTGTTCTAGACACGATATAACTTAAATCTAGTACAAAGCAGACATCATCATGCCATGTAGCTTGTTCTAGACACGATATAACTTAAATCTAGTACAAAGCAGACATCATCATGCCATGTAGCTTGTTCTAGACACGATATAACTTAAATCTAGTACAAAGCAGACATCATCATGCCATGTAGCTTGTTCTAGACACGATATAACTTAAATCTAGTACAAAGCAGACATCATCATGCCATGTAGCTTGTTCTAGACACGAATTAACTTAAATCTAGTACAAAGCAGACATCATCATGCCATGTAGCTTGTTCTAGACACGATATAACTTAAATCTAGTACAAAGCAGACATCATCATGCCATGTAGCTTGTTCTAGACACGATATAACTTAAATCTAGTACAAAGCAGACATCATCATGCCATGTAGCTTGTTCTAGACACGATATAACTTAAATCTAGTACAAAGCAGACATCATCATGCCATGTAGCTTGTTCTAGATATAACTTAAATCTAGTACAAAGCAGACATCATTATGCCATGTAGCTTGTTCTCGATATAGCTTAAATCTAGTACAAAGCAGACATCATCATGCCATGTAGCTTGTTCTAGACACGATATAACTTAAATCTAGTACAAAGCAGACATCATCATGCCATGTAGCTTGTTCTAGACACGATATAACTTAAATCTAGTACAAAGCAGACATCATCATGCCATGTAGCTTGTTCTAGACACGATATAACTTAAATCTAGTACAAAGCAGACATCATCATGCCATGTAGCTTGTTCTAGACACGATATAACTTAAATCTAGTACAAAGCAGACATCATTATGCCATGTAGCTTGTTCTAGACACGATATAACTTAAATCTAGTACAAAGCAGACATCATCATGCCATGTAGCTTGTTCTAGACACGATATAACTTAAATCTAGTACAAAGCAGACATCATCATGCCATGTAGCTTGTTCTAGACACGATATAACTTAAATCTAGTACAAAGCAGACATCATCATGCCATGTAGCTTGTTCTAGATATAACTTAAATCTAGTACAAAGCAGACATCATCATGCCATGTAGCTTGTTCTAGACACGATATAACTTGAATCTAGTACAAAGCAGACATCATCATGCCATGTAGCTTGTTCTAGATATAACTTAAATCTAGTACAAAGCAGACATCATTATGCCATTTAGCTTGTTCTCGATATAGCTTAAATCTAGTACAAAGCAGACATCATCATGCCATGTAGCTTGTTCTAGACACGATATAACTTAAATCTAGTACAAAGCAGACATCATCATGCCATGTAGCTTGTTCTAGACACGATATAACTTAAATCTAGTACAAAGCAGACATCATCATGCCATGTAGCTTGTTCTAGACACGATATAACTTAAATCTAGTACAAAGCAGACATCATCATGCCATGTAGCTTGTTCTAGACACGATATAACTTAAATCTAGTACAAAGCAGACATCATCATGCCATGTAGCTTGTTCTAGACACGATAATAACTTAAATCTAGTACAAAGCAGACATCATCATGCCATGTAGCTTGTTCTAGACACGATATAACTTAAATCTAGTACAAAGCAGACATCATCATGCCATGTAGCTTGTTCTAGACACGATATAACTTAAATCTAGTACAAAGCAGACATCATCATGCCATGTAGCTTGTTCTAGACACGATATAACTTAAATCTAGTACAAAGCAGACATCATCATGCCATGTAGCTTGTTCTAGACACGATATAACTTAAATCTAGTACAAAGCAGACATCATCATGCCATGTAGCTTGTTCTAGACACGATATAACTTAAATCTAGTACAAAGCAGACATCATCATGCCATGTAGCTTGTTCTAGACACGATATAACTTAAATCTAGTACAAAGCAGACATCATCATGCCATGTAGCTTGTTCTAGATATAACTTAAATCTAGTACAAAGCAGACATCATCATGCCATGTAGCTTGTTCTAGACACGATATAACTTGAATCTAGTACAAAGCAGACATCATCATGCCATGTAGCTTGTTCTAGATATAACTTAAATCTAGTACAAAGCAGACATCATTATGCCATGTGAATCTAGTACAAAGCAGACATCATCATGCCATGTAGCTTGTTCTAGATATAACTTAAATCTAGTACAAAGCAGACATCATTATGCCATGTAGCTTGTTCTCGATATAACTTAAATCTAGTACAAAGCAGACATCATTATGCCATGTAGCTTGTTCTAGACACGATATAACTTAAATCTAGTACAAAGCAGACATCATTATGCCATGTAGCTTGTTCTAGACACGATATAGCTTAAATCTAGTACAAAGCAGACATCATCATGCCATGTAGCTTGTTCTAGATATAACTTAAATCTAGTACAAAGCAGACATCATCATGCCATGTAGCTTGTTCTAGATATAACTTAAATAGTGCTCATTTGGATTAAACAACAATCACTCTTTCACTCGCAGTAGAATGTATACTTTTGCTTTACTTGATTGAAATTTATATATTTTTAAGATATTGAATGGCATGTAGAGGATGTTGAGGTCGTGATCGTATGGTAGTTGGATTTATAACTACCTATGCAATCAGTGCCTATCACCACTAATGTTGTGAGTTCAAATCCCACTAAGGCGAGGTGGTTTTTTCCGAGTTCTGATTTCTTCCAGTAATAAAGCTGACAGCCACGATATAGCTGAAATATTGTTGAAAGCGGCGTTACACACCATAACCCCCTAGCCTTGGGAGGGTATCAAAAGTTTAACATTGTCTACATTGTGGAAAATTAAAAATCTAAAAGATTTTTTTGAAACAGTAATGGAAATACATGATACTCGAGCATGTACAAACCATGGTTAAAATTATTGCAAAACATTAAAAAAAAAATCAATCCTATCAAGTAAGTTTCAACAAGTGTTTTGTGTTTTATAATAATATTAGCCAAATATAAATGATTGATCCTTAGGATGTTGTAATCTCTCAGTCAGAATTAACTTTTTTTTTTTATTATGATTAACAAAATAAATCAGACCAGATATAGTAGACAATGCCACCATCCACAACAATACAAACCACTCCAATGGCTCACCTTAAACTTCAAAACACCAAGAGAAGTCAGATATTATTTTTATGCTTTCATAATTCTTCATTATTTTATATTTTTTGCCAAGGTTCCTTGACCAAATTAGTATTCACAACACATACGACCGAACTGCTGGCACAATGAAAATCATTGCAACGAAAATCAAGCAAATTGTCTTGAACCAGATCTTTTAAATATACATGTGGCGACTGTAGCACATGTCATAATTCTTAACCCTTTGCTATGGTCATCTGAACTATTGTCATTAACTCAGTTCTGTCATATTTTTACACATTACAATTTCTATTTTGATACTACATAGGCCTGTTGAAGCTTAGAAATAACTCCGTTCTGTCTCTACCCCTGGAATATTTTTACACATTACAATTTTTATTTTGATACTACATACGCCTGGTGAAGCTTAAAAATAACTCCGTTCTGTCTCTACCCCTGGAATATTTTTACACATTACAATTTCTATTTTGATACTACATAGGCCTGTAGAAATCTAAAAATAGTTTAATTCAGCCACTATTTATTGAAGTGCCTCTACCAAGCCAGGAAAGTAAGTGGTCATTTGTGTGTTAGATATATCCATTTTGCCTCTTTCTAACTCAGCCACTATTTATTGAAGTGCCTCTACAAAGCCAGGAAAGTAAGTGATTATTTGTGTGTTAGATGTATCCATTTTGCCTCTTTCTAACTCGGCCACTATTTATTGAAGTGCTTCTACCAAGCCAGGAAAGTAAGTGATTATTTGTGTGTTAGATATATCCATTTTGCCTCTTTCTAATTCAGCCACTATTTATTGAAGTGCCTGTACCAAGCCAGGAAAGTAAGTGATCATTTGTGTGTTAGATGTAACCATTTTGCCTTTTTCTAACTCCGCCACTATTTATTGAAGTGCCTCTACCAAGCCAGGAAAGTAAGGGATCATTTGTGTGTTAGATGTATCCATTTTCCCTCTTTCAACGATTGTTCTATTTGATTTGGGAACTTGTTCCGACAGTGTTTTATTTTATTATTTTCATTTTATGCCGAAATAAAATTTAAGCTCTGACAGTTTTAACTATTACATTGAACAATGTAATAAATATTTACATTGCCTGTAGAAATAAAGCATTGATCCATGTTGTGGCCACCGCACAAAAATAGTTAACAAGCGAACAAATCTGTGGTAAAGAGAGAATTTACACACAGATCGGACCTAAATTGTATATTAGATCATACATTGGGATTTTTTATCCACAGCTTCAAAGAAGCATGCATATGGTCTAACGTCTGTAGTATGTAGTATGAGCCGATCTATTTTCACATGCAACTATCAATTGGCAACTGTAGGTCCTCTGGTGAAAGTTATTCAACCCAGCAAACGCATTTATTTTAGATTTTAAGCCTAATACACGTGTATAATGTCAAGCTAGTACAAATAAAACATGTAAAACTTGAACATTTTAAAATTATGTTCTTCCACATAATTTGTAAAAGCGTCAGGTGTTCTGATGTTATGCGGCTTAATATATAACCATTTTGGTTTCAATTCCTGTTGTTTTGTTCCCAAATTGTTGGTGTAGAGGTTTCGTATGGTATACTCCATTCATCAGATGTTGTGCTGTGGTTATTTGGCGGACCTTTGTCAGGAATTGTGTCCATCCTCCAAGTTGGTGAAAACTTAACAGTCCATTTAGGATATTTGCCTTACTCTTTAAAAAAAACCTGCTTGTTTATAAGTAGTGCGTCTCCCAAGTTGCTCTTTGAGAATTACCAAAAATATTTCAGCTTCTCAGTGAAACTGAGATTTATAATGCCAATCATGTATTTTCTATGTGCTCTTCGTATTTTCCACTGTGCATTAAAACTTTTACACCCGTCTGTCTTATTAGACGTTTAATCTCTGTGTTTATCCGAGCATGGCTGAAATTTGAGGTAGTTATTTTTATCGGCACATGTATGTTATTAAATGTTTTATATTTGAAAGGTGGCAACATCTTTTGATTTCAATTGTTAGATTTTCCGTTTTGCTTGTATTGATCTTTTCCCTCTTTGGGCTTTGATTTTGTCGAACGGGACAATATATCATGGTCGTTGTTCTCAATAGAAATTTGATTTATATCTCTGTTTAAATAATGGGTAAACAGTCTCGAGATTAAAGCAAGAGTTTTGCTTTCCTCGTTGGAAAGCCCACTGTATATACCACATTCAAGAATGTTTAGCTGTTGCTATTGAATTAATACCGTGTGCCATTAACAGCAAGATGCTATAAAATATGCCGATCGTCCTGAATAAAATGTTGTAGATTTTGGACCACCAGCAGTTCATGCATAAAAATTAGCTTTATGGAACTCTTCTGAAAAATGATAATCTTTGCTACTAAATTTCGCTGTTTTCCATGCGTGTTTAATATGGTATCGTGTTTGTTTTTGATTTTGATTATCAGATCTAATATATCATATAAATACATCAATATCTTTTTTTCATTTTCACAATTTCTAAAACATTCTGCATTGAATAATTTTATTATTACATTTTTTTTTGTATTATTTTGCTATGTAGACAACCATTTAGATATTATGTTGTTAAAATCGCTGAGATCGCAAATAAAATTTGATATATTTTTACAAAAATTTGGTCTGCACTCCAAATATGAAAAGATATGTAGGTGTAATACCACTAAAGAATTCTCCATAGCCTTCTATGTTAAATAACATCTTTTTGAAATTTCATACAGGATTCACCTTAAGTTTAATCTAAGTGACACTCATATCTCATGGAAGGGGTACCTAATAGGAAGCTTAAGTCCGAAAATCAACATACATTTAATGGCATATAAGAAAAAACAGACAGTCTGAAGATGTCTACCGTCAAAAATCCTACTTTCACTTTCGATTTAACACAAATTCAGGTGGTTTCTTTCCAATGCAATAATTTTTTTATTTAAAACCACAAGGACATCAAATAGGGGCTTAAAATTATCCTAAAATGTGTAGGTTTCTGCTGACATTCAGTATTTTGCAGTATCTAATAGGGTTTATTTTTTATCCAACAATGTAGGAATCCATTTTCTGTTTACGTACTACTTTCCCATACGTTCTTTTCGACTGGTACCCATGTTTAGTGGTAGTACACCTAAGAGCAATAAAAACTTGTTTCCTTAACCTTTTCTTTGCCTTATTTATATTCCTATATCAATATCCAGTCAAAAAAACTATATCAGGTATATGGCAGTCCAATATTTGAAAGAATTAATGTCCATATACAAAGGTACCTCCATGAAGCTTTTAATGAAAAAATCTGATTTTTCAGCTGTTGAGTTGATATTGTGAAATAACATGATAATGGCTTTTTATCTCAATATATTACAAGTATGAAGCTGATTTTCAACACAATAAGCATCTTATGACATGTATATATGCTTCATTTGTACATTTAACATCTAATTAATATGAATTTTTTTATTTTAAGCATACCCCCCCCTTTTTTTTTTGCCTCCTAGAAATGATCTCACAATATACTAAATTATGTTAATTCATGCTATGTTCCCATTAATTATGCATTGCAAGACATTAAATAAGACCTAATACCTAGATATTAAGCAAAAATTACTTCAAATTGCCCAAAATATGTAAAATTATGATTGTTGATTTTCAGGTTTCTGTTATTTCTTGTGACCTGCAACTGTAATTTTCTTCAAAACTCAATAAATGAATATTTCTTGACAACTTTTGTTATGTTTCAAGTTAGCCGGATGCACAAATGTACATTTACAGTCAATTTATACTCTAAAATATAAAGTCTACATTGACAATTTGAAAAATTAACAGTAAATGTCCAGTGACAAATACAATTCTCCTGGGATCACTAAAATGACCTGGTTTTAAGTACACAATTCTGAAATAAAGCCGCTTTCTATAGCCTTATATTTTTTTCATATGTACATGTTACATGTGTTCTAACTATAACTACCAAAATTTATCAGGAAAAACAAGTAGGATTATAAAATTTTCAAAAATGGTATCATCATATACCGCATTTGAAGTCGACTAAATGCTGCAACATGAAATTGTTAAAATTCTTAATTTTAGCAATCTTTTTCAACATCATCTGCCCTTTTACTACAAAAACACATTAAATCTACCAGTCTCAATAATTGTAAAGTCACAAATAAGTATAAAATTATATTTCAATACCCTCTGTGCATGTACATCTAGTGCATGGGGAATATTTTCCAAAATATTGCATAATATTCATATTGAAGCTGTAACATGACACCTTGATGTATATTGTAATATTTTGGTGTGGAAAATGTCAAACTGGGTCTGTTGTGACTGTTCAAAGCCAATTTGAGTGTGGTACCATCAAAATTAAGTTTCTTGTTTTTTGCCTAAAAGGTGTAATACCACTAAAGAATTCTCCATAGCCTTCTATGTTAAATAACATCTTTTTGAAATTTCATACAGGATTCACCTTAAGTTTAATCTAAGTGACACTCATATCTCATGGAAGGGGTACCTAATAGGAAGCTTAAGTCCGAAAATCAACATACATTTAATGGCATATAAGAAAAAACAGACAGTCTGAAGATGTCTACCGTCAAAAATCCTACTTTCACTTTCGATTTAACACAAATTCAGGTGGTTTCTTTCCAATGCAATAATTTTTTTATTTAAAACCACAAGGACATCAAATAGGGGCTTAAAATTATCCTAAAATGTGTAGGTTTCTGCTGACATTCAGTATTTTGCAGTATCTAATAGGGTTTATTTTTTATCCAACAATGTAGGAATCCATTTTCTGTTTACGTACTACTTTCCCATACGTTCTTTTCGACTGGTACCCATGTTTAGTGGTAGTACACCTAAGAGCAATAAAAACTTGTTTCCTTAACCTTTTCTTTGCCTTATTTATATTCCTATATCAATATCCAGTCAAAAAAACTATATCAGGTATATGGCAGTCCAATATTTGAAAGAATTAATGTCCATATACAAAGGTACCTCCATGAAGCTTTTAATGAAAAAATCTGATTTTTCAGCTGTTGAGTTGATATTGTGAAATAACATGATAATGGCTTTTTATCTCAATATATTACAAGTATGAAGCTGATTTTCAACACAATAAGCATCTTATGACATGTATATATGCTTCATTTGTACATTTAACATCTAATTAATATGAATTTTTTTATTTTAAGCATACCCCCCCCTTTTTTTTTTGCCTCCTAGAAATGATCTCACAATATACTAAATTATGTTAATTCATGCTATGTTCCCATTAATTATGCATTGCAAGACATTAAATAAGACCTAATACCTAGATATTAAGCAAAAATTACTTCAAATTGCCCAAAATATGTAAAATTATGATTGTTGATTTTCAGGTTTCTGTTATTTCTTGTGACCTGCAACTGTAATTTTCTTCAAAACTCAATAAATGAATATTTCTTGACAACTTTTGTTATGTTTCAAGTTAGCCGGATGCACAAATGTACATTTACAGTCAATTTATACTCTAAAATATAAAGTCTACATTGACAATTTGAAAAATTAACAGTAAATGTCCAGTGACAAATACAATTCTCCTGGGATCACTAAAATGACCTGGTTTTAAGTACACAATTCTGAAATAAAGCCGCTTTCTATAGCCTTATATTTTTTTCATATGTACATGTTACATGTGTTCTAACTATAACTACCAAAATTTATCAGGAAAAACAAGTAGGATTATAAAATTTTCAAAAATGGTATCATCATATACCGCATTTGAAGTCGACTAAATGCTGCAACATGAAATTGTTAAAATTCTTAATTTTAGCAATCTTTTTCAACATCATCTGCCCTTTTACTACAAAAACACATTAAATCTACCAGTCTCAATAATTGTAAAGTCACAAATAAGTATAAAATTATATTTCAATACCCTCTGTGCATGTACATCTAGTGCATGGGGAATATTTTCCAAAATATTGCATAATATTCATATTGAAGCTGTAACATGACACCTTGATGTATATTGTAATATTTTGGTGTGGAAAATGTCAAACTGGGTCTGTTGTGACTGTTCAAAGCCAATTTGAGTGTGGTACCATCAAAATTAAGTTTCTTGTTTTTTGCCTAAAAGGTGTAATACCACTAAAGAATTCTCCATAGCCTTCTATGTTAAATAACATCTTTTTGAAATTTCATACAGGATTCACCTTAAGTTTAATCTAAGTGACACTCATATCTCATGGAAGGGGTACCTAATAGGAAGCTTAAGTCCGAAAATCAACATACATTTAATGGCATATAAGAAAAAACAGACAGTCTGAAGATGTCTACCGTCAAAAATCCTACTTTCACTTTCGATTTAACACAAATTCAGGTGGTTTCTTTCCAATGCAATAATTTTTTTATTTAAAACCACAAGGACATCAAATAGGGGCTTAAAATTATCCTAAAATGTGTAGGTTTCTGCTGACATTCAGTATTTTGCAGTATCTAATAGGGTTTATTTTTTATCCAACAATGTAGGAATCCATTTTCTGTTTACGTACTACTTTCCCATACGTTCTTTTCGACTGGTACCCATGTTTAGTGGTAGTACACCTAAGAGCAATAAAAACTTGTTTCCTTAACCTTTTCTTTGCCTTATTTATATTCCTATATCAATATCCAGTCAAAAAAACTATATCAGGTATATGGCAGTCCAATATTTGAAAGAATTAATGTCCATATACAAAGGTACCTCCATGAAGCTTTTAATGAAAAAATCTGATTTTTCAGCTGTTGAGTTGATATTGTGAAATAACATGATAATGGCTTTTTATCTCAATATATTACAAGTATGAAGCTGATTTTCAACACAATAAGCATCTTATGACATGTATATATGCTTCATTTGTACATTTAACATCTAATTAATATGAATTTTTTTATTTTAAGCATACCCCCCCCTTTTTTTTTTGCCTCCTAGAAATGATCTCACAATATACTAAATTATGTTAATTCATGCTATGTTCCCATTAATTATGCATTGCAAGACATTAAATAAGACCTAATACCTAGATATTAAGCAAAAATTACTTCAAATTGCCCAAAATATGTAAAATTATGATTGTTGATTTTCAGGTTTCTGTTATTTCTTGTGACCTGCAACTGTAATTTTCTTCAAAACTCAATAAATGAATATTTCTTGACAACTTTTGTTATGTTTCAAGTTAGCCGGATGCACAAATGTACATTTACAGTCAATTTATACTCTAAAATATAAAGTCTACATTGACAATTTGAAAAATTAACAGTAAATGTCCAGTGACAAATACAATTCTCCTGGGATCACTAAAATGACCTGGTTTTAAGTACACAATTCTGAAATAAAGCCGCTTTCTATAGCCTTATATTTTTTTCATATGTACATGTTACATGTGTTCTAACTATAACTACCAAAATTTATCAGGAAAAACAAGTAGGATTATAAAATTTTCAAAAATGGTATCATCATATACCGCATTTGAAGTCGACTAAATGCTGCAACATGAAATTGTTAAAATTCTTAATTTTAGCAATCTTTTTCAACATCATCTGCCCTTTTACTACAAAAACACATTAAATCTACCAGTCTCAATAATTGTAAAGTCACAAATAAGTATAAAATTATATTTCAATACCCTCTGTGCATGTACATCTAGTGCATGGGGAATATTTTCCAAAATATTGCATAATATTCATATTGAAGCTGTAACATGACACCTTGATGTATATTGTAATATTTTGGTGTGGAAAATGTCAAACTGGGTCTGTTGTGACTGTTCAAAGCCAATTTGAGTGTGGTACCATCAAAATTAAGTTTCTTGTTTTTTGCCTAAAAGGTGTAATACCACTAAAGAATTCTCCATAGCCTTCTATGTTAAATAACATCTTTTTGAAATTTCATACAGGATTCACCTTAAGTTTAATCTAAGTGACACTCATATCTCATGGAAGGGGTACCTAATAGGAAGCTTAAGTCCGAAAATCAACATACATTTAATGGCATATAAGAAAAAACAGACAGTCTGAAGATGTCTACCGTCAAAAATCCTACTTTCACTTTCGATTTAACACAAATTCAGGTGGTTTCTTTCCAATGCAATAATTTTTTTATTTAAAACCACAAGGACATCAAATAGGGGCTTAAAATTATCCTAAAATGTGTAGGTTTCTGCTGACATTCAGTATTTTGCAGTATCTAATAGGGTTTATTTTTTATCCAACAATGTAGGAATCCATTTTCTGTTTACGTACTACTTTCCCATACGTTCTTTTCGACTGGTACCCATGTTTAGTGGTAGTACACCTAAGAGCAATAAAAACTTGTTTCCTTAACCTTTTCTTTGCCTTATTTATATTCCTATATCAATATCCAGTCAAAAAAACTATATCAGGTATATGGCAGTCCAATATTTGAAAGAATTAATGTCCATATACAAAGGTACCTCCATGAAGCTTTTAATGAAAAAATCTGATTTTTCAGCTGTTGAGTTGATATTGTGAAATAACATGATAATGGCTTTTTATCTCAATATATTACAAGTATGAAGCTGATTTTCAACACAATAAGCATCTTATGACATGTATATATGCTTCATTTGTACATTTAACATCTAATTAATATGAATTTTTTTATTTTAAGCATACCCCCCCCTTTTTTTTTTGCCTCCTAGAAATGATCTCACAATATACTAAATTATGTTAATTCATGCTATGTTCCCATTAATTATGCATTGCAAGACATTAAATAAGACCTAATACCTAGATATTAAGCAAAAATTACTTCAAATTGCCCAAAATATGTAAAATTATGATTGTTGATTTTCAGGTTTCTGTTATTTCTTGTGACCTGCAACTGTAATTTTCTTCAAAACTCAATAAATGAATATTTCTTGACAACTTTTGTTATGTTTCAAGTTAGCCGGATGCACAAATGTACATTTACAGTCAATTTATACTCTAAAATATAAAGTCTACATTGACAATTTGAAAAATTAACAGTAAATGTCCAGTGACAAATACAATTCTCCTGGGATCACTAAAATGACCTGGTTTTAAGTACACAATTCTGAAATAAAGCCGCTTTCTATAGCCTTATATTTTTTTCATATGTACATGTTACATGTGTTCTAACTATAACTACCAAAATTTATCAGGAAAAACAAGTAGGATTATAAAATTTTCAAAAATGGTATCATCATATACCGCATTTGAAGTCGACTAAATGCTGCAACATGAAATTGTTAAAATTCTTAATTTTAGCAATCTTTTTCAACATCATCTGCCCTTTTACTACAAAAACACATTAAATCTACCAGTCTCAATAATTGTAAAGTCACAAATAAGTATAAAATTATATTTCAATACCCTCTGTGCATGTACATCTAGTGCATGGGGAATATTTTCCAAAATATTGCATAATATTCATATTGAAGCTGTAACATGACACCTTGATGTATATTGTAATATTTTGGTGTGGAAAATGTCAAACTGGGTCTGTTGTGACTGTTCAAAGCCAATTTGAGTGTGGTACCATCAAAATTAAGTTTCTTGTTTTTTGCCTAAAAGGTGTAATACCACTAAAGAATTCTCCATAGCCTTCTATGTTAAATAACATCTTTTTGAAATTTCATACAGGATTCACCTTAAGTTTAATCTAAGTGACACTCATATCTCATGGAAGGGGTACCTAATAGGAAGCTTAAGTCCGAAAATCAACATACATTTAATGGCATATAAGAAAAAACAGACAGTCTGAAGATGTCTACCGTCAAAAATCCTACTTTCACTTTCGATTTAACACAAATTCAGGTGGTTTCTTTCCAATGCAATAATTTTTTTATTTAAAACCACAAGGACATCAAATAGGGGCTTAAAATTATCCTAAAATGTGTAGGTTTCTGCTGACATTCAGTATTTTGCAGTATCTAATAGGGTTTATTTTTTATCCAACAATGTAGGAATCCATTTTCTGTTTACGTACTACTTTCCCATACGTTCTTTTCGACTGGTACCCATGTTTAGTGGTAGTACACCTAAGAGCAATAAAAACTTGTTTCCTTAACCTTTTCTTTGCCTTATTTATATTCCTATATCAATATCCAGTCAAAAAAACTATATCAGGTATATGGCAGTCCAATATTTGAAAGAATTAATGTCCATATACAAAGGTACCTCCATGAAGCTTTTAATGAAAAAATCTGATTTTTCAGCTGTTGAGTTGATATTGTGAAATAACATGATAATGGCTTTTTATCTCAATATATTACAAGTATGAAGCTGATTTTCAACACAATAAGCATCTTATGACATGTATATATGCTTCATTTGTACATTTAACATCTAATTAATATGAATTTTTTTATTTTAAGCATACCCCCCCCTTTTTTTTTTGCCTCCTAGAAATGATCTCACAATATACTAAATTATGTTAATTCATGCTATGTTCCCATTAATTATGCATTGCAAGACATTAAATAAGACCTAATACCTAGATATTAAGCAAAAATTACTTCAAATTGCCCAAAATATGTAAAATTATGATTGTTGATTTTCAGGTTTCTGTTATTTCTTGTGACCTGCAACTGTAATTTTCTTCAAAACTCAATAAATGAATATTTCTTGACAACTTTTGTTATGTTTCAAGTTAGCCGGATGCACAAATGTACATTTACAGTCAATTTATACTCTAAAATATAAAGTCTACATTGACAATTTGAAAAATTAACAGTAAATGTCCAGTGACAAATACAATTCTCCTGGGATCACTAAAATGACCTGGTTTTAAGTACACAATTCTGAAATAAAGCCGCTTTCTATAGCCTTATATTTTTTTCATATGTACATGTTACATGTGTTCTAACTATAACTACCAAAATTTATCAGGAAAAACAAGTAGGATTATAAAATTTTCAAAAATGGTATCATCATATACCGCATTTGAAGTCGACTAAATGCTGCAACATGAAATTGTTAAAATTCTTAATTTTAGCAATCTTTTTCAACATCATCTGCCCTTTTACTACAAAAACACATTAAATCTACCAGTCTCAATAATTGTAAAGTCACAAATAAGTATAAAATTATATTTCAATACCCTCTGTGCATGTACATCTAGTGCATGGGGAATATTTTCCAAAATATTGCATAATATTCATATTGAAGCTGTAACATGACACCTTGATGTATATTGTAATATTTTGGTGTGGAAAATGTCAAACTGGGTCTGTTGTGACTGTTCAAAGCCAATTTGAGTGTGGTACCATCAAAATTAAGTTTCTTGTTTTTTGCCTAAGAGCAATAAAAACTTGTTTCCTTAACCTTTTCTTTGCCTTATTTATATTCCTATATCAATATCCAGTCAAAAAAACTATATCAGGTATATGGCAGTCCAATATTTGAAAGAATTAATGTCCATATACAAAGGTACCTCCATGAAGCTTTTAATGAAAAAATCTGATTTTTCAGCTGTTGAGTTGATATTGTGAAATAACATGATAATGGCTTTTTATCTCAATATATTACAAGTATGAAGCTGATTTTCAACACAATAAGCATCTTATGACATGTATATATGCTTCATTTGTACATTTAACATCTAATTAATATGAATTTTTTTATTTTAAGCATACCCCCCCCTTTTTTTTTTGCCTCCTAGAAATGATCTCACAATATACTAAATTATGTTAATTCATGCTATGTTCCCATTAATTATGCATTGCAAGACATTAAATAAGACCTAATACCTAGATATTAAGCAAAAATTACTTCAAATTGCCCAAAATATGTAAAATTATGATTGTTGATTTTCAGGTTTCTGTTATTTCTTGTGACCTGCAACTGTAATTTTCTTCAAAACTCAATAAATGAATATTTCTTGACAACTTTTGTTATGTTTCAAGTTAGCCGGATGCACAAATGTACATTTACAGTCAATTTATACTCTAAAATATAAAGTCTACATTGACAATTTGAAAAATTAACAGTAAATGTCCAGTGACAAATACAATTCTCCTGGGATCACTAAAATGACCTGGTTTTAAGTACACAATTCTGAAATAAAGCCGCTTTCTATAGCCTTATATTTTTTTCATATGTACATGTTACATGTGTTCTAACTATAACTACCAAAATTTATCAGGAAAAACAAGTAGGATTATAAAATTTTCAAAAATGGTATCATCATATACCGCATTTGAAGTCGACTAAATGCTGCAACATGAAATTGTTAAAATTCTTAATTTTAGCAATCTTTTTCAACATCATCTGCCCTTTTACTACAAAAACACATTAAATCTACCAGTCTCAATAATTGTAAAGTCACAAATAAGTATAAAATTATATTTCAATACCCTCTGTGCATGTACATCTAGTGCATGGGGAATATTTTCCAAAATATTGCATAATATTCATATTGAAGCTGTAACATGACACCTTGATGTATATTGTAATATTTTGGTGTGGAAAATGTCAAACTGGGTCTGTTGTGACTGTTCAAAGCCAATTTGAGTGTGGTACCATCAAAATTAAGTTTCTTGTTTTTTGCCTAAAAGGTGTAATACCACTAAAGAATTCTCCATAGCCTTCTATGTTAAATAACATCTTTTTGAAATTTCATACAGGATTCACCTTAAGTTTAATCTAAGTGACACTCATATCTCATGGAAGGGGTACCTAATAGGAAGCTTAAGTCCGAAAATCAACATACATTTAATGGCATATAAGAAAAAACAGACAGTCTGAAGATGTCTACCGTCAAAAATCCTACTTTCACTTTCGATTTAACACAAATTCAGGTGGTTTCTTTCCAATGCAATAATTTTTTTATTTAAAACCACAAGGACATCAAATAGGGGCTTAAAATTATCCTAAAATGTGTAGGTTTCTGCTGACATTCAGTATTTTGCAGTATCTAATAGGGTTTATTTTTTATCCAACAATGTAGGAATCCATTTTCTGTTTACGTACTACTTTCCCATACGTTCTTTTCGACTGGTACCCATGTTTAGTGGTAGTACACCTAAGAGCAATAAAAACTTGTTTCCTTAACCTTTTCTTTGCCTTATTTATATTCCTATATCAATATCCAGTCAAAAAAACTATATCAGGTATATGGCAGTCCAATATTTGAAAGAATTAATGTCCATATACAAAGGTACCTCCATGAAGCTTTTAATGAAAAAATCTGATTTTTCAGCTGTTGAGTTGATATTGTGAAATAACATGATAATGGCTTTTTATCTCAATATATTACAAGTATGAAGCTGATTTTCAACACAATAAGCATCTTATGACATGTATATATGCTTCATTTGTACATTTAACATCTAATTAATATGAATTTTTTTATTTTAAGCATACCCCCCCCTTTTTTTTTTGCCTCCTAGAAATGATCTCACAATATACTAAATTATGTTAATTCATGCTATGTTCCCATTAATTATGCATTGCAAGACATTAAATAAGACCTAATACCTAGATATTAAGCAAAAATTACTTCAAATTGCCCAAAATATGTAAAATTATGATTGTTGATTTTCAGGTTTCTGTTATTTCTTGTGACCTGCAACTGTAATTTTCTTCAAAACTCAATAAATGAATATTTCTTGACAACTTTTGTTATGTTTCAAGTTAGCCGGATGCACAAATGTACATTTACAGTCAATTTATACTCTAAAATATAAAGTCTACATTGACAATTTGAAAAATTAACAGTAAATGTCCAGTGACAAATACAATTCTCCTGGGATCACTAAAATGACCTGGTTTTAAGTACACAATTCTGAAATAAAGCCGCTTTCTATAGCCTTATATTTTTTTCATATGTACATGTTACATGTGTTCTAACTATAACTACCAAAATTTATCAGGAAAAACAAGTAGGATTATAAAATTTTCAAAAATGGTATCATCATATACCGCATTTGAAGTCGACTAAATGCTGCAACATGAAATTGTTAAAATTCTTAATTTTAGCAATCTTTTTCAACATCATCTGCCCTTTTACTACAAAAACACATTAAATCTACCAGTCTCAATAATTGTAAAGTCACAAATAAGTATAAAATTATATTTCAATACCCTCTGTGCATGTACATCTAGTGCATGGGGAATATTTTCCAAAATATTGCATAATATTCATATTGAAGCTGTAACATGACACCTTGATGTATATTGTAATATTTTGGTGTGGAAAATGTCAAACTGGGTCTGTTGTGACTGTTCAAAGCCAATTTGAGTGTGGTACCATCAAAATTAAGTTTCTTGTTTTTTGCCTAAAAGGTGTAATACCACTAAAGAATTCTCCATAGCCTTCTATGTTAAATAACATCTTTTTGAAATTTCATACAGGATTCACCTTAAGTTTAATCTAAGTGACACTCATATCTCATGGAAGGGGTACCTAATAGGAAGCTTAAGTCCGAAAATCAACATACATTTAATGGCATATAAGAAAAAACAGACAGTCTGAAGATGTCTACCGTCAAAAATCCTACTTTCACTTTCGATTTAACACAAATTCAGGTGGTTTCTTTCCAATGCAATAATTTTTTTATTTAAAACCACAAGGACATCAAATAGGGGCTTAAAATTATCCTAAAATGTGTAGGTTTCTGCTGACATTCAGTATTTTGCAGTATCTAATAGGGTTTATTTTTTATCCAACAATGTAGGAATCCATTTTCTGTTTACGTACTACTTTCCCATACGTTCTTTTCGACTGGTACCCATGTTTAGTGGTAGTACACCTAAGAGCAATAAAAACTTGTTTCCTTAACCTTTTCTTTGCCTTATTTATATTCCTATATCAATATCCAGTCAAAAAAACTATATCAGGTATATGGCAGTCCAATATTTGAAAGAATTAATGTCCATATACAAAGGTACCTCCATGAAGCTTTTAATGAAAAAATCTGATTTTTCAGCTGTTGAGTTGATATTGTGAAATAACATGATAATGGCTTTTTATCTCAATATATTACAAGTATGAAGCTGATTTTCAACACAATAAGCATCTTATGACATGTATATATGCTTCATTTGTACATTTAACATCTAATTAATATGAATTTTTTTATTTTAAGCATACCCCCCCCTTTTTTTTTTGCCTCCTAGAAATGATCTCACAATATACTAAATTATGTTAATTCATGCTATGTTCCCATTAATTATGCATTGCAAGACATTAAATAAGACCTAATACCTAGATATTAAGCAAAAATTACTTCAAATTGCCCAAAATATGTAAAATTATGATTGTTGATTTTCAGGTTTCTGTTATTTCTTGTGACCTGCAACTGTAATTTTCTTCAAAACTCAATAAATGAATATTTCTTGACAACTTTTGTTATGTTTCAAGTTAGCCGGATGCACAAATGTACATTTACAGTCAATTTATACTCTAAAATATAAAGTCTACATTGACAATTTGAAAAATTAACAGTAAATGTCCAGTGACAAATACAATTCTCCTGGGATCACTAAAATGACCTGGTTTTAAGTACACAATTCTGAAATAAAGCCGCTTTCTATAGCCTTATATTTTTTTCATATGTACATGTTACATGTGTTCTAACTATAACTACCAAAATTTATCAGGAAAAACAAGTAGGATTATAAAATTTTCAAAAATGGTATCATCATATACCGCATTTGAAGTCGACTAAATGCTGCAACATGAAATTGTTAAAATTCTTAATTTTAGCAATCTTTTTCAACATCATCTGCCCTTTTACTACAAAAACACATTAAATCTACCAGTCTCAATAATTGTAAAGTCACAAATAAGTATAAAATTATATTTCAATACCCTCTGTGCATGTACATCTAGTGCATGGGGAATATTTTCCAAAATATTGCATAATATTCATATTGAAGCTGTAACATGACACCTTGATGTATATTGTAATATTTTGGTGTGGAAAATGTCAAACTGGGTCTGTTGTGACTGTTCAAAGCCAATTTGAGTGTGGTACCATCAAAATTAAGTTTCTTGTTTTTTGCCTAAAAGGTGTAATACCACTAAAGAATTCTCCATAGCCTTCTATGTTAAATAACATCTTTTTGAAATTTCATACAGGATTCACCTTAAGTTTAATCTAAGTGACACTCATATCTCATGGAAGGGGTACCTAATAGGAAGCTTAAGTCCGAAAATCAACATACATTTAATGGCATATAAGAAAAAACAGACAGTCTGAAGATGTCTACCGTCAAAAATCCTACTTTCACTTTCGATTTAACACAAATTCAGGTGGTTTCTTTCCAATGCAATAATTTTTTTATTTAAAACCACAAGGACATCAAATAGGGGCTTAAAATTATCCTAAAATGTGTAGGTTTCTGCTGACATTCAGTATTTTGCAGTATCTAATAGGGTTTATTTTTTATCCAACAATGTAGGAATCCATTTTCTGTTTACGTACTACTTTCCCATACGTTCTTTTCGACTGGTACCCATGTTTAGTGGTAGTACACCTAAGAGCAATAAAAACTTGTTTCCTTAACCTTTTCTTTGCCTTATTTATATTCCTATATCAATATCCAGTCAAAAAAACTATATCAGGTATATGGCAGTCCAATATTTGAAAGAATTAATGTCCATATACAAAGGTACCTCCATGAAGCTTTTAATGAAAAAATCTGATTTTTCAGCTGTTGAGTTGATATTGTGAAATAACATGATAATGGCTTTTTATCTCAATATATTACAAGTATGAAGCTGATTTTCAACACAATAAGCATCTTATGACATGTATATATGCTTCATTTGTACATTTAACATCTAATTAATATGAATTTTTTTATTTTAAGCATACCCCCCCCTTTTTTTTTTGCCTCCTAGAAATGATCTCACAATATACTAAATTATGTTAATTCATGCTATGTTCCCATTAATTATGCATTGCAAGACATTAAATAAGACCTAATACCTAGATATTAAGCAAAAATTACTTCAAATTGCCCAAAATATGTAAAATTATGATTGTTGATTTTCAGGTTTCTGTTATTTCTTGTGACCTGCAACTGTAATTTTCTTCAAAACTCAATAAATGAATATTTCTTGACAACTTTTGTTATGTTTCAAGTTAGCCGGATGCACAAATGTACATTTACAGTCAATTTATACTCTAAAATATAAAGTCTACATTGACAATTTGAAAAATTAACAGTAAATGTCCAGTGACAAATACAATTCTCCTGGGATCACTAAAATGACCTGGTTTTAAGTACACAATTCTGAAATAAAGCCGCTTTCTATAGCCTTATATTTTTTTCATATGTACATGTTACATGTGTTCTAACTATAACTACCAAAATTTATCAGGAAAAACAAGTAGGATTATAAAATTTTCAAAAATGGTATCATCATATACCGCATTTGAAGTCGACTAAATGCTGCAACATGAAATTGTTAAAATTCTTAATTTTAGCAATCTTTTTCAACATCATCTGCCCTTTTACTACAAAAACACATTAAATCTACCAGTCTCAATAATTGTAAAGTCACAAATAAGTATAAAATTATATTTCAATACCCTCTGTGCATGTACATCTAGTGCATGGGGAATATTTTCCAAAATATTGCATAATATTCATATTGAAGCTGTAACATGACACCTTGATGTATATTGTAATATTTTGGTGTGGAAAATGTCAAACTGGGTCTGTTGTGACTGTTCAAAGCCAATTTGAGTGTGGTACCATCAAAATTAAGTTTCTTGTTTTTTGCCTAAAAGGTGTAATACCACTAAAGAATTCTCCATAGCCTTCTATGTTAAATAACATCTTTTTGAAATTTCATACAGGATTCACCTTAAGTTTAATCTAAGTGACACTCATATCTCATGGAAGGGGTACCTAATAGGAAGCTTAAGTCCGAAAATCAACATACATTTAATGGCATATAAGAAAAAACAGACAGTCTGAAGATGTCTACCGTCAAAAATCCTACTTTCACTTTCGATTTAACACAAATTCAGGTGGTTTCTTTCCAATGCAATAATTTTTTTATTTAAAACCACAAGGACATCAAATAGGGGCTTAAAATTATCCTAAAATGTGTAGGTTTCTGCTGACATTCAGTATTTTGCAGTATCTAATAGGGTTTATTTTTTATCCAACAATGTAGGAATCCATTTTCTGTTTACGTACTACTTTCCCATACGTTCTTTTCGACTGGTACCCATGTTTAGTGGTAGTACACCTAAGAGCAATAAAAACTTGTTTCCTTAACCTTTTCTTTGCCTTATTTATATTCCTATATCAATATCCAGTCAAAAAAACTATATCAGGTATATGGCAGTCCAATATTTGAAAGAATTAATGTCCATATACAAAGGTACCTCCATGAAGCTTTTAATGAAAAAATCTGATTTTTCAGCTGTTGAGTTGATATTGTGAAATAACATGATAATGGCTTTTTATCTCAATATATTACAAGTATGAAGCTGATTTTCAACACAATAAGCATCTTATGACATGTATATATGCTTCATTTGTACATTTAACATCTAATTAATATGAATTTTTTTATTTTAAGCATACCCCCCCCTTTTTTTTTTGCCTCCTAGAAATGATCTCACAATATACTAAATTATGTTAATTCATGCTATGTTCCCATTAATTATGCATTGCAAGACATTAAATAAGACCTAATACCTAGATATTAAGCAAAAATTACTTCAAATTGCCCAAAATATGTAAAATTATGATTGTTGATTTTCAGGTTTCTGTTATTTCTTGTGACCTGCAACTGTAATTTTCTTCAAAACTCAATAAATGAATATTTCTTGACAACTTTTGTTATGTTTCAAGTTAGCCGGATGCACAAATGTACATTTACAGTCAATTTATACTCTAAAATATAAAGTCTACATTGACAATTTGAAAAATTAACAGTAAATGTCCAGTGACAAATACAATTCTCCTGGGATCACTAAAATGACCTGGTTTTAAGTACACAATTCTGAAATAAAGCCGCTTTCTATAGCCTTATATTTTTTTCATATGTACATGTTACATGTGTTCTAACTATAACTACCAAAATTTATCAGGAAAAACAAGTAGGATTATAAAATTTTCAAAAATGGTATCATCATATACCGCATTTGAAGTCGACTAAATGCTGCAACATGAAATTGTTAAAATTCTTAATTTTAGCAATCTTTTTCAACATCATCTGCCCTTTTACTACAAAAACACATTAAATCTACCAGTCTCAATAATTGTAAAGTCACAAATAAGTATAAAATTATATTTCAATACCCTCTGTGCATGTACATCTAGTGCATGGGGAATATTTTCCAAAATATTGCATAATATTCATATTGAAGCTGTAACATGACACCTTGATGTATATTGTAATATTTTGGTGTGGAAAATGTCAAACTGGGTCTGTTGTGACTGTTCAAAGCCAATTTGAGTGTGGTACCATCAAAATTAAGTTTCTTGTTTTTTGCCTAAGAGCAATAAAAACTTGTTTCCTTAACCTTTTCTTTGCCTTATTTATATTCCTATATCAATATCCAGTCAAAAAAACTATATCAGGTATATGGCAGTCCAATATTTGAAAGAATTAATGTCCATATACAAAGGTACCTCCATGAAGCTTTTAATGAAAAAATCTGATTTTTCAGCTGTTGAGTTGATATTGTGAAATAACATGATAATGGCTTTTTATCTCAATATATTACAAGTATGAAGCTGATTTTCAACACAATAAGCATCTTATGACATGTATATATGCTTCATTTGTACATTTAACATCTAATTAATATGAATTTTTTTATTTTAAGCATACCCCCCCCTTTTTTTTTTGCCTCCTAGAAATGATCTCACAATATACTAAATTATGTTAATTCATGCTATGTTCCCATTAATTATGCATTGCAAGACATTAAATAAGACCTAATACCTAGATATTAAGCAAAAATTACTTCAAATTGCCCAAAATATGTAAAATTATGATTGTTGATTTTCAGGTTTCTGTTATTTCTTGTGACCTGCAACTGTAATTTTCTTCAAAACTCAATAAATGAATATTTCTTGACAACTTTTGTTATGTTTCAAGTTAGCCGGATGCACAAATGTACATTTACAGTCAATTTATACTCTAAAATATAAAGTCTACATTGACAATTTGAAAAATTAACAGTAAATGTCCAGTGACAAATACAATTCTCCTGGGATCACTAAAATGACCTGGTTTTAAGTACACAATTCTGAAATAAAGCCGCTTTCTATAGCCTTATATTTTTTTCATATGTACATGTTACATGTGTTCTAACTATAACTACCAAAATTTATCAGGAAAAACAAGTAGGATTATAAAATTTTCAAAAATGGTATCATCATATACCGCATTTGAAGTCGACTAAATGCTGCAACATGAAATTGTTAAAATTCTTAATTTTAGCAATCTTTTTCAACATCATCTGCCCTTTTACTACAAAAACACATTAAATCTACCAGTCTCAATAATTGTAAAGTCACAAATAAGTATAAAATTATATTTCAATACCCTCTGTGCATGTACATCTAGTGCATGGGGAATATTTTCCAAAATATTGCATAATATTCATATTGAAGCTGTAACATGACACCTTGATGTATATTGTAATATTTTGGTGTGGAAAATGTCAAACTGGGTCTGTTGTGACTGTTCAAAGCCAATTTGAGTGTGGTACCATCAAAATTAAGTTTCTTGTTTTTTGCCTAAAAGGTGTAATACCACTAAAGAATTCTCCATAGCCTTCTATGTTAAATAACATCTTTTTGAAATTTCATACAGGATTCACCTTAAGTTTAATCTAAGTGACACTCATATCTCATGGAAGGGGTACCTAATAGGAAGCTTAAGTCCGAAAATCAACATACATTTAATGGCATATAAGAAAAAACAGACAGTCTGAAGATGTCTACCGTCAAAAATCCTACTTTCACTTTCGATTTAACACAAATTCAGGTGGTTTCTTTCCAATGCAATAATTTTTTTATTTAAAACCACAAGGACATCAAATAGGGGCTTAAAATTATCCTAAAATGTGTAGGTTTCTGCTGACATTCAGTATTTTGCAGTATCTAATAGGGTTTATTTTTTATCCAACAATGTAGGAATCCATTTTCTGTTTACGTACTACTTTCCCATACGTTCTTTTCGACTGGTACCCATGTTTAGTGGTAGTACACCTAAGAGCAATAAAAACTTGTTTCCTTAACCTTTTCTTTGCCTTATTTATATTCCTATATCAATATCCAGTCAAAAAAACTATATCAGGTATATGGCAGTCCAATATTTGAAAGAATTAATGTCCATATACAAAGGTACCTCCATGAAGCTTTTAATGAAAAAATCTGATTTTTCAGCTGTTGAGTTGATATTGTGAAATAACATGATAATGGCTTTTTATCTCAATATATTACAAGTATGAAGCTGATTTTCAACACAATAAGCATCTTATGACATGTATATATGCTTCATTTGTACATTTAACATCTAATTAATATGAATTTTTTTATTTTAAGCATACCCCCCCCTTTTTTTTTTGCCTCCTAGAAATGATCTCACAATATACTAAATTATGTTAATTCATGCTATGTTCCCATTAATTATGCATTGCAAGACATTAAATAAGACCTAATACCTAGATATTAAGCAAAAATTACTTCAAATTGCCCAAAATATGTAAAATTATGATTGTTGATTTTCAGGTTTCTGTTATTTCTTGTGACCTGCAACTGTAATTTTCTTCAAAACTCAATAAATGAATATTTCTTGACAACTTTTGTTATGTTTCAAGTTAGCCGGATGCACAAATGTACATTTACAGTCAATTTATACTCTAAAATATAAAGTCTACATTGACAATTTGAAAAATTAACAGTAAATGTCCAGTGACAAATACAATTCTCCTGGGATCACTAAAATGACCTGGTTTTAAGTACACAATTCTGAAATAAAGCCGCTTTCTATAGCCTTATATTTTTTTCATATGTACATGTTACATGTGTTCTAACTATAACTACCAAAATTTATCAGGAAAAACAAGTAGGATTATAAAATTTTCAAAAATGGTATCATCATATACCGCATTTGAAGTCGACTAAATGCTGCAACATGAAATTGTTAAAATTCTTAATTTTAGCAATCTTTTTCAACATCATCTGCCCTTTTACTACAAAAACACATTAAATCTACCAGTCTCAATAATTGTAAAGTCACAAATAAGTATAAAATTATATTTCAATACCCTCTGTGCATGTACATCTAGTGCATGGGGAATATTTTCCAAAATATTGCATAATATTCATATTGAAGCTGTAACATGACACCTTGATGTATATTGTAATATTTTGGTGTGGAAAATGTCAAACTGGGTCTGTTGTGACTGTTCAAAGCCAATTTGAGTGTGGTACCATCAAAATTAAGTTTCTTGTTTTTTGCCTAAAAGGTGTAATACCACTAAAGAATTCTCCATAGCCTTCTATGTTAAATAACATCTTTTTGAAATTTCATACAGGATTCACCTTAAGTTTAATCTAAGTGACACTCATATCTCATGGAAGGGGTACCTAATAGGAAGCTTAAGTCCGAAAATCAACATACATTTAATGGCATATAAGAAAAAACAGACAGTCTGAAGATGTCTACCGTCAAAAATCCTACTTTCACTTTCGATTTAACACAAATTCAGGTGGTTTCTTTCCAATGCAATAATTTTTTTATTTAAAACCACAAGGACATCAAATAGGGGCTTAAAATTATCCTAAAATGTGTAGGTTTCTGCTGACATTCAGTATTTTGCAGTATCTAATAGGGTTTATTTTTTATCCAACAATGTAGGAATCCATTTTCTGTTTACGTACTACTTTCCCATACGTTCTTTTCGACTGGTACCCATGTTTAGTGGTAGTACACCTAAGAGCAATAAAAACTTGTTTCCTTAACCTTTTCTTTGCCTTATTTATATTCCTATATCAATATCCAGTCAAAAAAACTATATCAGGTATATGGCAGTCCAATATTTGAAAGAATTAATGTCCATATACAAAGGTACCTCCATGAAGCTTTTAATGAAAAAATCTGATTTTTCAGCTGTTGAGTTGATATTGTGAAATAACATGATAATGGCTTTTTATCTCAATATATTACAAGTATGAAGCTGATTTTCAACACAATAAGCATCTTATGACATGTATATATGCTTCATTTGTACATTTAACATCTAATTAATATGAATTTTTTTATTTTAAGCATACCCCCCCCTTTTTTTTTTGCCTCCTAGAAATGATCTCACAATATACTAAATTATGTTAATTCATGCTATGTTCCCATTAATTATGCATTGCAAGACATTAAATAAGACCTAATACCTAGATATTAAGCAAAAATTACTTCAAATTGCCCAAAATATGTAAAATTATGATTGTTGATTTTCAGGTTTCTGTTATTTCTTGTGACCTGCAACTGTAATTTTCTTCAAAACTCAATAAATGAATATTTCTTGACAACTTTTGTTATGTTTCAAGTTAGCCGGATGCACAAATGTACATTTACAGTCAATTTATACTCTAAAATATAAAGTCTACATTGACAATTTGAAAAATTAACAGTAAATGTCCAGTGACAAATACAATTCTCCTGGGATCACTAAAATGACCTGGTTTTAAGTACACAATTCTGAAATAAAGCCGCTTTCTATAGCCTTATATTTTTTTCATATGTACATGTTACATGTGTTCTAACTATAACTACCAAAATTTATCAGGAAAAACAAGTAGGATTATAAAATTTTCAAAAATGGTATCATCATATACCGCATTTGAAGTCGACTAAATGCTGCAACATGAAATTGTTAAAATTCTTAATTTTAGCAATCTTTTTCAACATCATCTGCCCTTTTACTACAAAAACACATTAAATCTACCAGTCTCAATAATTGTAAAGTCACAAATAAGTATAAAATTATATTTCAATACCCTCTGTGCATGTACATCTAGTGCATGGGGAATATTTTCCAAAATATTGCATAATATTCATATTGAAGCTGTAACATGACACCTTGATGTATATTGTAATATTTTGGTGTGGAAAATGTCAAACTGGGTCTGTTGTGACTGTTCAAAGCCAATTTGAGTGTGGTACCATCAAAATTAAGTTTCTTGTTTTTTGCCTAAAAGGTGTAATACCACTAAAGAATTCTCCATAGCCTTCTATGTTAAATAACATCTTTTTGAAATTTCATACAGGATTCACCTTAAGTTTAATCTAAGTGACACTCATATCTCATGGAAGGGGTACCTAATAGGAAGCTTAAGTCCGAAAATCAACATACATTTAATGGCATATAAGAAAAAACAGACAGTCTGAAGATGTCTACCGTCAAAAATCCTACTTTCACTTTCGATTTAACACAAATTCAGGTGGTTTCTTTCCAATGCAATAATTTTTTTATTTAAAACCACAAGGACATCAAATAGGGGCTTAAAATTATCCTAAAATGTGTAGGTTTCTGCTGACATTCAGTATTTTGCAGTATCTAATAGGGTTTATTTTTTATCCAACAATGTAGGAATCCATTTTCTGTTTACGTACTACTTTCCCATACGTTCTTTTCGACTGGTACCCATGTTTAGTGGTAGTACACCTAAGAGCAATAAAAACTTGTTTCCTTAACCTTTTCTTTGCCTTATTTATATTCCTATATCAATATCCAGTCAAAAAAACTATATCAGGTATATGGCAGTCCAATATTTGAAAGAATTAATGTCCATATACAAAGGTACCTCCATGAAGCTTTTAATGAAAAAATCTGATTTTTCAGCTGTTGAGTTGATATTGTGAAATAACATGATAATGGCTTTTTATCTCAATATATTACAAGTATGAAGCTGATTTTCAACACAATAAGCATCTTATGACATGTATATATGCTTCATTTGTACATTTAACATCTAATTAATATGAATTTTTTTATTTTAAGCATACCCCCCCCTTTTTTTTTTGCCTCCTAGAAATGATCTCACAATATACTAAATTATGTTAATTCATGCTATGTTCCCATTAATTATGCATTGCAAGACATTAAATAAGACCTAATACCTAGATATTAAGCAAAAATTACTTCAAATTGCCCAAAATATGTAAAATTATGATTGTTGATTTTCAGGTTTCTGTTATTTCTTGTGACCTGCAACTGTAATTTTCTTCAAAACTCAATAAATGAATATTTCTTGACAACTTTTGTTATGTTTCAAGTTAGCCGGATGCACAAATGTACATTTACAGTCAATTTATACTCTAAAATATAAAGTCTACATTGACAATTTGAAAAATTAACAGTAAATGTCCAGTGACAAATACAATTCTCCTGGGATCACTAAAATGACCTGGTTTTAAGTACACAATTCTGAAATAAAGCCGCTTTCTATAGCCTTATATTTTTTTCATATGTACATGTTACATGTGTTCTAACTATAACTACCAAAATTTATCAGGAAAAACAAGTAGGATTATAAAATTTTCAAAAATGGTATCATCATATACCGCATTTGAAGTCGACTAAATGCTGCAACATGAAATTGTTAAAATTCTTAATTTTAGCAATCTTTTTCAACATCATCTGCCCTTTTACTACAAAAACACATTAAATCTACCAGTCTCAATAATTGTAAAGTCACAAATAAGTATAAAATTATATTTCAATACCCTCTGTGCATGTACATCTAGTGCATGGGGAATATTTTCCAAAATATTGCATAATATTCATATTGAAGCTGTAACATGACACCTTGATGTATATTGTAATATTTTGGTGTGGAAAATGTCAAACTGGGTCTGTTGTGACTGTTCAAAGCCAATTTGAGTGTGGTACCATCAAAATTAAGTTTCTTGTTTTTTGCCTAAAAGGTGTAATACCACTAAAGAATTCTCCATAGCCTTCTATGTTAAATAACATCTTTTTGAAATTTCATACAGGATTCACCTTAAGTTTAATCTAAGTGACACTCATATCTCATGGAAGGGGTACCTAATAGGAAGCTTAAGTCCGAAAATCAACATACATTTAATGGCATATAAGAAAAAACAGACAGTCTGAAGATGTCTACCGTCAAAAATCCTACTTTCACTTTCGATTTAACACAAATTCAGGTGGTTTCTTTCCAATGCAATAATTTTTTTATTTAAAACCACAAGGACATCAAATAGGGGCTTAAAATTATCCTAAAATGTGTAGGTTTCTGCTGACATTCAGTATTTTGCAGTATCTAATAGGGTTTATTTTTTATCCAACAATGTAGGAATCCATTTTCTGTTTACGTACTACTTTCCCATACGTTCTTTTCGACTGGTACCCATGTTTAGTGGTAGTACACCTAAGAGCAATAAAAACTTGTTTCCTTAACCTTTTCTTTGCCTTATTTATATTCCTATATCAATATCCAGTCAAAAAAACTATATCAGGTATATGGCAGTCCAATATTTGAAAGAATTAATGTCCATATACAAAGGTACCTCCATGAAGCTTTTAATGAAAAAATCTGATTTTTCAGCTGTTGAGTTGATATTGTGAAATAACATGATAATGGCTTTTTATCTCAATATATTACAAGTATGAAGCTGATTTTCAACACAATAAGCATCTTATGACATGTATATATGCTTCATTTGTACATTTAACATCTAATTAATATGAATTTTTTTATTTTAAGCATACCCCCCCCTTTTTTTTTTGCCTCCTAGAAATGATCTCACAATATACTAAATTATGTTAATTCATGCTATGTTCCCATTAATTATGCATTGCAAGACATTAAATAAGACCTAATACCTAGATATTAAGCAAAAATTACTTCAAATTGCCCAAAATATGTAAAATTATGATTGTTGATTTTCAGGTTTCTGTTATTTCTTGTGACCTGCAACTGTAATTTTCTTCAAAACTCAATAAATGAATATTTCTTGACAACTTTTGTTATGTTTCAAGTTAGCCGGATGCACAAATGTACATTTACAGTCAATTTATACTCTAAAATATAAAGTCTACATTGACAATTTGAAAAATTAACAGTAAATGTCCAGTGACAAATACAATTCTCCTGGGATCACTAAAATGACCTGGTTTTAAGTACACAATTCTGAAATAAAGCCGCTTTCTATAGCCTTATATTTTTTTCATATGTACATGTTACATGTGTTCTAACTATAACTACCAAAATTTATCAGGAAAAACAAGTAGGATTATAAAATTTTCAAAAATGGTATCATCATATACCGCATTTGAAGTCGACTAAATGCTGCAACATGAAATTGTTAAAATTCTTAATTTTAGCAATCTTTTTCAACATCATCTGCCCTTTTACTACAAAAACACATTAAATCTACCAGTCTCAATAATTGTAAAGTCACAAATAAGTATAAAATTATATTTCAATACCCTCTGTGCATGTACATCTAGTGCATGGGGAATATTTTCCAAAATATTGCATAATATTCATATTGAAGCTGTAACATGACACCTTGATGTATATTGTAATATTTTGGTGTGGAAAATGTCAAACTGGGTCTGTTGTGACTGTTCAAAGCCAATTTGAGTGTGGTACCATCAAAATTAAGTTTCTTGTTTTTTGCCTAAAAGGTGTAATACCACTAAAGAATTCTCCATAGCCTTCTATGTTAAATAACATCTTTTTGAAATTTCATACAGGATTCACCTTAAGTTTAATCTAAGTGACACTCATATCTCATGGAAGGGGTACCTAATAGGAAGCTTAAGTCCGAAAATCAACATACATTTAATGGCATATAAGAAAAAACAGACAGTCTGAAGATGTCTACCGTCAAAAATCCTACTTTCACTTTCGATTTAACACAAATTCAGGTGGTTTCTTTCCAATGCAATAATTTTTTTATTTAAAACCACAAGGACATCAAATAGGGGCTTAAAATTATCCTAAAATGTGTAGGTTTCTGCTGACATTCAGTATTTTGCAGTATCTAATAGGGTTTATTTTTTATCCAACAATGTAGGAATCCATTTTCTGTTTACGTACTACTTTCCCATACGTTCTTTTCGACTGGTACCCATGTTTAGTGGTAGTACACCTAAGAGCAATAAAAACTTGTTTCCTTAACCTTTTCTTTGCCTTATTTATATTCCTATATCAATATCCAGTCAAAAAAACTATATCAGGTATATGGCAGTCCAATATTTGAAAGAATTAATGTCCATATACAAAGGTACCTCCATGAAGCTTTTAATGAAAAAATCTGATTTTTCAGCTGTTGAGTTGATATTGTGAAATAACATGATAATGGCTTTTTATCTCAATATATTACAAGTATGAAGCTGATTTTCAACACAATAAGCATCTTATGACATGTATATATGCTTCATTTGTACATTTAACATCTAATTAATATGAATTTTTTTATTTTAAGCATACCCCCCCCTTTTTTTTTTGCCTCCTAGAAATGATCTCACAATATACTAAATTATGTTAATTCATGCTATGTTCCCATTAATTATGCATTGCAAGACATTAAATAAGACCTAATACCTAGATATTAAGCAAAAATTACTTCAAATTGCCCAAAATATGTAAAATTATGATTGTTGATTTTCAGGTTTCTGTTATTTCTTGTGACCTGCAACTGTAATTTTCTTCAAAACTCAATAAATGAATATTTCTTGACAACTTTTGTTATGTTTCAAGTTAGCCGGATGCACAAATGTACATTTACAGTCAATTTATACTCTAAAATATAAAGTCTACATTGACAATTTGAAAAATTAACAGTAAATGTCCAGTGACAAATACAATTCTCCTGGGATCACTAAAATGACCTGGTTTTAAGTACACAATTCTGAAATAAAGCCGCTTTCTATAGCCTTATATTTTTTTCATATGTACATGTTACATGTGTTCTAACTATAACTACCAAAATTTATCAGGAAAAACAAGTAGGATTATAAAATTTTCAAAAATGGTATCATCATATACCGCATTTGAAGTCGACTAAATGCTGCAACATGAAATTGTTAAAATTCTTAATTTTAGCAATCTTTTTCAACATCATCTGCCCTTTTACTACAAAAACACATTAAATCTACCAGTCTCAATAATTGTAAAGTCACAAATAAGTATAAAATTATATTTCAATACCCTCTGTGCATGTACATCTAGTGCATGGGGAATATTTTCCAAAATATTGCATAATATTCATATTGAAGCTGTAACATGACACCTTGATGTATATTGTAATATTTTGGTGTGGAAAATGTCAAACTGGGTCTGTTGTGACTGTTCAAAGCCAATTTGAGTGTGGTACCATCAAAATTAAGTTTCTTGTTTTTTGCCTAAAAGGTGTAATACCACTAAAGAATTCTCCATAGCCTTCTATGTTAAATAACATCTTTTTGAAATTTCATACAGGATTCACCTTAAGTTTAATCTAAGTGACACTCATATCTCATGGAAGGGGTACCTAATAGGAAGCTTAAGTCCGAAAATCAACATACATTTAATGGCATATAAGAAAAAACAGACAGTCTGAAGATGTCTACCGTCAAAAATCCTACTTTCACTTTCGATTTAACACAAATTCAGGTGGTTTCTTTCCAATGCAATAATTTTTTTATTTAAAACCACAAGGACATCAAATAGGGGCTTAAAATTATCCTAAAATGTGTAGGTTTCTGCTGACATTCAGTATTTTGCAGTATCTAATAGGGTTTATTTTTTATCCAACAATGTAGGAATCCATTTTCTGTTTACGTACTACTTTCCCATACGTTCTTTTCGACTGGTACCCATGTTTAGTGGTAGTACACCTAAGAGCAATAAAAACTTGTTTCCTTAACCTTTTCTTTGCCTTATTTATATTCCTATATCAATATCCAGTCAAAAAAACTATATCAGGTATATGGCAGTCCAATATTTGAAAGAATTAATGTCCATATACAAAGGTACCTCCATGAAGCTTTTAATGAAAAAATCTGATTTTTCAGCTGTTGAGTTGATATTGTGAAATAACATGATAATGGCTTTTTATCTCAATATATTACAAGTATGAAGCTGATTTTCAACACAATAAGCATCTTATGACATGTATATATGCTTCATTTGTACATTTAACATCTAATTAATATGAATTTTTTTATTTTAAGCATACCCCCCCCTTTTTTTTTTGCCTCCTAGAAATGATCTCACAATATACTAAATTATGTTAATTCATGCTATGTTCCCATTAATTATGCATTGCAAGACATTAAATAAGACCTAATACCTAGATATTAAGCAAAAATTACTTCAAATTGCCCAAAATATGTAAAATTATGATTGTTGATTTTCAGGTTTCTGTTATTTCTTGTGACCTGCAACTGTAATTTTCTTCAAAACTCAATAAATGAATATTTCTTGACAACTTTTGTTATGTTTCAAGTTAGCCGGATGCACAAATGTACATTTACAGTCAATTTATACTCTAAAATATAAAGTCTACATTGACAATTTGAAAAATTAACAGTAAATGTCCAGTGACAAATACAATTCTCCTGGGATCACTAAAATGACCTGGTTTTAAGTACACAATTCTGAAATAAAGCCGCTTTCTATAGCCTTATATTTTTTTCATATGTACATGTTACATGTGTTCTAACTATAACTACCAAAATTTATCAGGAAAAACAAGTAGGATTATAAAATTTTCAAAAATGGTATCATCATATACCGCATTTGAAGTCGACTAAATGCTGCAACATGAAATTGTTAAAATTCTTAATTTTAGCAATCTTTTTCAACATCATCTGCCCTTTTACTACAAAAACACATTAAATCTACCAGTCTCAATAATTGTAAAGTCACAAATAAGTATAAAATTATATTTCAATACCCTCTGTGCATGTACATCTAGTGCATGGGGAATATTTTCCAAAATATTGCATAATATTCATATTGAAGCTGTAACATGACACCTTGATGTATATTGTAATATTTTGGTGTGGAAAATGTCAAACTGGGTCTGTTGTGACTGTTCAAAGCCAATTTGAGTGTGGTACCATCAAAATTAAGTTTCTTGTTTTTTGCCTAAAAGGTGTAATACCACTAAAGAATTCTCCATAGCCTTCTATGTTAAATAACATCTTTTTGAAATTTCATACAGGATTCACCTTAAGTTTAATCTAAGTGACACTCATATCTCATGGAAGGGGTACCTAATAGGAAGCTTAAGTCCGAAAATCAACATACATTTAATGGCATATAAGAAAAAACAGACAGTCTGAAGATGTCTACCGTCAAAAATCCTACTTTCACTTTCGATTTAACACAAATTCAGGTGGTTTCTTTCCAATGCAATAATTTTTTTATTTAAAACCACAAGGACATCAAATAGGGGCTTAAAATTATCCTAAAATGTGTAGGTTTCTGCTGACATTCAGTATTTTGCAGTATCTAATAGGGTTTATTTTTTATCCAACAATGTAGGAATCCATTTTCTGTTTACGTACTACTTTCCCATACGTTCTTTTCGACTGGTACCCATGTTTAGTGGTAGTACACCTAAGAGCAATAAAAACTTGTTTCCTTAACCTTTTCTTTGCCTTATTTATATTCCTATATCAATATCCAGTCAAAAAAACTATATCAGGTATATGGCAGTCCAATATTTGAAAGAATTAATGTCCATATACAAAGGTACCTCCATGAAGCTTTTAATGAAAAAATCTGATTTTTCAGCTGTTGAGTTGATATTGTGAAATAACATGATAATGGCTTTTTATCTCAATATATTACAAGTATGAAGCTGATTTTCAACACAATAAGCATCTTATGACATGTATATATGCTTCATTTGTACATTTAACATCTAATTAATATGAATTTTTTTATTTTAAGCATACCCCCCCCTTTTTTTTTTGCCTCCTAGAAATGATCTCACAATATACTAAATTATGTTAATTCATGCTATGTTCCCATTAATTATGCATTGCAAGACATTAAATAAGACCTAATACCTAGATATTAAGCAAAAATTACTTCAAATTGCCCAAAATATGTAAAATTATGATTGTTGATTTTCAGGTTTCTGTTATTTCTTGTGACCTGCAACTGTAATTTTCTTCAAAACTCAATAAATGAATATTTCTTGACAACTTTTGTTATGTTTCAAGTTAGCCGGATGCACAAATGTACATTTACAGTCAATTTATACTCTAAAATATAAAGTCTACATTGACAATTTGAAAAATTAACAGTAAATGTCCAGTGACAAATACAATTCTCCTGGGATCACTAAAATGACCTGGTTTTAAGTACACAATTCTGAAATAAAGCCGCTTTCTATAGCCTTATATTTTTTTCATATGTACATGTTACATGTGTTCTAACTATAACTACCAAAATTTATCAGGAAAAACAAGTAGGATTATAAAATTTTCAAAAATGGTATCATCATATACCGCATTTGAAGTCGACTAAATGCTGCAACATGAAATTGTTAAAATTCTTAATTTTAGCAATCTTTTTCAACATCATCTGCCCTTTTACTACAAAAACACATTAAATCTACCAGTCTCAATAATTGTAAAGTCACAAATAAGTATAAAATTATATTTCAATACCCTCTGTGCATGTACATCTAGTGCATGGGGAATATTTTCCAAAATATTGCATAATATTCATATTGAAGCTGTAACATGACACCTTGATGTATATTGTAATATTTTGGTGTGGAAAATGTCAAACTGGGTCTGTTGTGACTGTTCAAAGCCAATTTGAGTGTGGTACCATCAAAATTAAGTTTCTTGTTTTTTGCCTAAAAGGTGTAATACCACTAAAGAATTCTCCATAGCCTTCTATGTTAAATAACATCTTTTTGAAATTTCATACAGGATTCACCTTAAGTTTAATCTAAGTGACACTCATATCTCATGGAAGGGGTACCTAATAGGAAGCTTAAGTCCGAAAATCAACATACATTTAATGGCATATAAGAAAAAACAGACAGTCTGAAGATGTCTACCGTCAAAAATCCTACTTTCACTTTCGATTTAACACAAATTCAGGTGGTTTCTTTCCAATGCAATAATTTTTTTATTTAAAACCACAAGGACATCAAATAGGGGCTTAAAATTATCCTAAAATGTGTAGGTTTCTGCTGACATTCAGTATTTTGCAGTATCTAATAGGGTTTATTTTTTATCCAACAATGTAGGAATCCATTTTCTGTTTACGTACTACTTTCCCATACGTTCTTTTCGACTGGTACCCATGTTTAGTGGTAGTACACCTAAGAGCAATAAAAACTTGTTTCCTTAACCTTTTCTTTGCCTTATTTATATTCCTATATCAATATCCAGTCAAAAAAACTATATCAGGTATATGGCAGTCCAATATTTGAAAGAATTAATGTCCATATACAAAGGTACCTCCATGAAGCTTTTAATGAAAAAATCTGATTTTTCAGCTGTTGAGTTGATATTGTGAAATAACATGATAATGGCTTTTTATCTCAATATATTACAAGTATGAAGCTGATTTTCAACACAATAAGCATCTTATGACATGTATATATGCTTCATTTGTACATTTAACATCTAATTAATATGAATTTTTTTATTTTAAGCATACCCCCCCCTTTTTTTTTTGCCTCCTAGAAATGATCTCACAATATACTAAATTATGTTAATTCATGCTATGTTCCCATTAATTATGCATTGCAAGACATTAAATAAGACCTAATACCTAGATATTAAGCAAAAATTACTTCAAATTGCCCAAAATATGTAAAATTATGATTGTTGATTTTCAGGTTTCTGTTATTTCTTGTGACCTGCAACTGTAATTTTCTTCAAAACTCAATAAATGAATATTTCTTGACAACTTTTGTTATGTTTCAAGTTAGCCGGATGCACAAATGTACATTTACAGTCAATTTATACTCTAAAATATAAAGTCTACATTGACAATTTGAAAAATTAACAGTAAATGTCCAGTGACAAATACAATTCTCCTGGGATCACTAAAATGACCTGGTTTTAAGTACACAATTCTGAAATAAAGCCGCTTTCTATAGCCTTATATTTTTTTCATATGTACATGTTACATGTGTTCTAACTATAACTACCAAAATTTATCAGGAAAAACAAGTAGGATTATAAAATTTTCAAAAATGGTATCATCATATACCGCATTTGAAGTCGACTAAATGCTGCAACATGAAATTGTTAAAATTCTTAATTTTAGCAATCTTTTTCAACATCATCTGCCCTTTTACTACAAAAACACATTAAATCTACCAGTCTCAATAATTGTAAAGTCACAAATAAGTATAAAATTATATTTCAATACCCTCTGTGCATGTACATCTAGTGCATGGGGAATATTTTCCAAAATATTGCATAATATTCATATTGAAGCTGTAACATGACACCTTGATGTATATTGTAATATTTTGGTGTGGAAAATGTCAAACTGGGTCTGTTGTGACTGTTCAAAGCCAATTTGAGTGTGGTACCATCAAAATTAAGTTTCTTGTTTTTTGCCTAAAAGGTGTAATACCACTAAAGAATTCTCCATAGCCTTCTATGTTAAATAACATCTTTTTGAAATTTCATACAGGATTCACCTTAAGTTTAATCTAAGTGACACTCATATCTCATGGAAGGGGTACCTAATAGGAAGCTTAAGTCCGAAAATCAACATACATTTAATGGCATATAAGAAAAAACAGACAGTCTGAAGATGTCTACCGTCAAAAATCCTACTTTCACTTTCGATTTAACACAAATTCAGGTGGTTTCTTTCCAATGCAATAATTTTTTTATTTAAAACCACAAGGACATCAAATAGGGGCTTAAAATTATCCTAAAATGTGTAGGTTTCTGCTGACATTCAGTATTTTGCAGTATCTAATAGGGTTTATTTTTTATCCAACAATGTAGGAATCCATTTTCTGTTTACGTACTACTTTCCCATACGTTCTTTTCGACTGGTACCCATGTTTAGTGGTAGTACACCTAAGAGCAATAAAAACTTGTTTCCTTAACCTTTTCTTTGCCTTATTTATATTCCTATATCAATATCCAGTCAAAAAAACTATATCAGGTATATGGCAGTCCAATATTTGAAAGAATTAATGTCCATATACAAAGGTACCTCCATGAAGCTTTTAATGAAAAAATCTGATTTTTCAGCTGTTGAGTTGATATTGTGAAATAACATGATAATGGCTTTTTATCTCAATATATTACAAGTATGAAGCTGATTTTCAACACAATAAGCATCTTATGACATGTATATATGCTTCATTTGTACATTTAACATCTAATTAATATGAATTTTTTTATTTTAAGCATACCCCCCCCTTTTTTTTTTGCCTCCTAGAAATGATCTCACAATATACTAAATTATGTTAATTCATGCTATGTTCCCATTAATTATGCATTGCAAGACATTAAATAAGACCTAATACCTAGATATTAAGCAAAAATTACTTCAAATTGCCCAAAATATGTAAAATTATGATTGTTGATTTTCAGGTTTCTGTTATTTCTTGTGACCTGCAACTGTAATTTTCTTCAAAACTCAATAAATGAATATTTCTTGACAACTTTTGTTATGTTTCAAGTTAGCCGGATGCACAAATGTACATTTACAGTCAATTTATACTCTAAAATATAAAGTCTACATTGACAATTTGAAAAATTAACAGTAAATGTCCAGTGACAAATACAATTCTCCTGGGATCACTAAAATGACCTGGTTTTAAGTACACAATTCTGAAATAAAGCCGCTTTCTATAGCCTTATATTTTTTTCATATGTACATGTTACATGTGTTCTAACTATAACTACCAAAATTTATCAGGAAAAACAAGTAGGATTATAAAATTTTCAAAAATGGTATCATCATATACCGCATTTGAAGTCGACTAAATGCTGCAACATGAAATTGTTAAAATTCTTAATTTTAGCAATCTTTTTCAACATCATCTGCCCTTTTACTACAAAAACACATTAAATCTACCAGTCTCAATAATTGTAAAGTCACAAATAAGTATAAAATTATATTTCAATACCCTCTGTGCATGTACATCTAGTGCATGGGGAATATTTTCCAAAATATTGCATAATATTCATATTGAAGCTGTAACATGACACATTGATGTATATTGTAATATTTTGGTGTGGAAAATGTCAAACTGGGTCTGTTGTGACTGTTCAAAGCCAATTTGAGTGTGGTACCATCAAAATTAAGTTTCTTGTTTTTTGCCTAAAAGGTGTAATACCACTAAAGAATTCTCCATAGCCTTCTATGTTAAATAACATCTTTTTGAAATTTCATACAGGATTCACCTTAAGTTTAATCTAAGTGACACTCATATCTCATGGAAGGGGTACCTAATAGGAAGCTTAAGTCCGAAAATCAACATACATTTAATGGCATATAAGAAAAAACAGACAGTCTGAAGATGTCTACCGTCAAAAATCCTACTTTCACTTTCGATTTAACACAAATTCAGGTGGTTTCTTTCCAATGCAATAATTTTTTTATTTAAAACCACAAGGACATCAAATAGGGGCTTAAAATTATCCTAAAATGTGTAGGTTTCTGCTGACATTCAGTATTTTGCAGTATCTAATAGGGTTTATTTTTTATCCAACAATGTAGGAATCCATTTTCTGTTTACGTACTACTTTCCCATACGTTCTTTTCGACTGGTACCCATGTTTAGTGGTAGTACACCTAAGAGCAATAAAAACTTGTTTCCTTAACCTTTTCTTTGCCTTATTTATATTCCTATATCAATATCCAGTCAAAAAAACTATATCAGGTATATGGCAGTCCAATATTTGAAAGAATTAATGTCCATATACAAAGGTACCTCCATGAAGCTTTTAATGAAAAAATCTGATTTTTCAGCTGTTGAGTTGATATTGTGAAATAACATGATAATGGCTTTTTATCTCAATATATTACAAGTATGAAGCTGATTTTCAACACAATAAGCATCTTATGACATGTATATATGCTTCATTTGTACATTTAACATCTAATTAATATGAATTTTTTTATTTTAAGCATACCCCCCCCTTTTTTTTTTGCCTCCTAGAAATGATCTCACAATATACTAAATTATGTTAATTCATGCTATGTTCCCATTAATTATGCATTGCAAGACATTAAATAAGACCTAATACCTAGATATTAAGCAAAAATTACTTCAAATTGCCCAAAATATGTAAAATTATGATTGTTGATTTTCAGGTTTCTGTTATTTCTTGTGACCTGCAACTGTAATTTTCTTCAAAACTCAATAAATGAATATTTCTTGACAACTTTTGTTATGTTTCAAGTTAGCCGGATGCACAAATGTACATTTACAGTCAATTTATACTCTAAAATATAAAGTCTACATTGACAATTTGAAAAATTAACAGTAAATGTCCAGTGACAAATACAATTCTCCTGGGATCACTAAAATGACCTGGTTTTAAGTACACAATTCTGAAATAAAGCCGCTTTCTATAGCCTTATATTTTTTTCATATGTACATGTTACATGTGTTCTAACTATAACTACCAAAATTTATCAGGAAAAACAAGTAGGATTATAAAATTTTCAAAAATGGTATCATCATATACCGCATTTGAAGTCGACTAAATGCTGCAACATGAAATTGTTAAAATTCTTAATTTTAGCAATCTTTTTCAACATCATCTGCCCTTTTACTACAAAAACACATTAAATCTACCAGTCTCAATAATTGTAAAGTCACAAATAAGTATAAAATTATATTTCAATACCCTCTGTGCATGTACATCTAGTGCATGGGGAATATTTTCCAAAATATTGCATAATATTCATATTGAAGCTGTAACATGACACCTTGATGTATATTGTAATATTTTGGTGTGGAAAATGTCAAACTGGGTCTGTTGTGACTGTTCAAAGCCAATTTGAGTGTGGTACCATCAAAATTAAGTTTCTTGTTTTTTGCCTAAAAGGTGTAATACCACTAAAGAATTCTCCATAGCCTTCTATGTTAAATAACATCTTTTTGAAATTTCATACAGGATTCACCTTAAGTTTAATCTAAGTGACACTCATATCTCATGGAAGGGGTACCTAATAGGAAGCTTAAGTCCGAAAATCAACATACATTTAATGGCATATAAGAAAAAACAGACAGTCTGAAGATGTCTACCGTCAAAAATCCTACTTTCACTTTCGATTTAACACAAATTCAGGTGGTTTCTTTCCAATGCAATAATTTTTTTATTTAAAACCACAAGGACATCAAATAGGGGCTTAAAATTATCCTAAAATGTGTAGGTTTCTGCTGACATTCAGTATTTTGCAGTATCTAATAGGGTTTATTTTTTATCCAACAATGTAGGAATCCATTTTCTGTTTACGTACTACTTTCCCATACGTTCTTTTCGACTGGTACCCATGTTTAGTGGTAGTACACCTAAGAGCAATAAAAACTTGTTTCCTTAACCTTTTCTTTGCCTTATTTATATTCCTATATCAATATCCAGTCAAAAAAACTATATCAGGTATATGGCAGTCCAATATTTGAAAGAATTAATGTCCATATACAAAGGTACCTCCATGAAGCTTTTAATGAAAAAATCTGATTTTTCAGCTGTTGAGTTGATATTGTGAAATAACATGATAATGGCTTTTTATCTCAATATATTACAAGTATGAAGCTGATTTTCAACACAATAAGCATCTTATGACATGTATATATGCTTCATTTGTACATTTAACATCTAATTAATATGAATTTTTTTATTTTAAGCATACCCCCCCCTTTTTTTTTTGCCTCCTAGAAATGATCTCACAATATACTAAATTATGTTAATTCATGCTATGTTCCCATTAATTATGCATTGCAAGACATTAAATAAGACCTAATACCTAGATATTAAGCAAAAATTACTTCAAATTGCCCAAAATATGTAAAATTATGATTGTTGATTTTCAGGTTTCTGTTATTTCTTGTGACCTGCAACTGTAATTTTCTTCAAAACTCAATAAATGAATATTTCTTGACAACTTTTGTTATGTTTCAAGTTAGCCGGATGCACAAATGTACATTTACAGTCAATTTATACTCTAAAATATAAAGTCTACATTGACAATTTGAAAAATTAACAGTAAATGTCCAGTGACAAATACAATTCTCCTGGGATCACTAAAATGACCTGGTTTTAAGTACACAATTCTGAAATAAAGCCGCTTTCTATAGCCTTATATTTTTTTCATATGTACATGTTACATGTGTTCTAACTATAACTACCAAAATTTATCAGGAAAAACAAGTAGGATTATAAAATTTTCAAAAATGGTATCATCATATACCGCATTTGAAGTCGACTAAATGCTGCAACATGAAATTGTTAAAATTCTTAATTTTAGCAATCTTTTTCAACATCATCTGCCCTTTTACTACAAAAACACATTAAATCTACCAGTCTCAATAATTGTAAAGTCACAAATAAGTATAAAATTATATTTCAATACCCTCTGTGCATGTACATCTAGTGCATGGGGAATATTTTCCAAAATATTGCATAATATTCATATTGAAGCTGTAACATGACACCTTGATGTATATTGTAATATTTTGGTGTGGAAAATGTCAAACTGGGTCTGTTGTGACTGTTCAAAGCCAATTTGAGTGTGGTACCATCAAAATTAAGTTTCTTGTTTTTTGCCTAAAAGGTGTAATACCACTAAAGAATTCTCCATAGCCTTCTATGTTAAATAACATCTTTTTGAAATTTCATACAGGATTCACCTTAAGTTTAATCTAAGTGACACTCATATCTCATGGAAGGGGTACCTAATAGGAAGCTTAAGTCCGAAAATCAACATACATTTAATGGCATATAAGAAAAAACAGACAGTCTGAAGATGTCTACCGTCAAAAATCCTACTTTCACTTTCGATTTAACACAAATTCAGGTGGTTTCTTTCCAATGCAATAATTTTTTTATTTAAAACCACAAGGACATCAAATAGGGGCTTAAAATTATCCTAAAATGTGTAGGTTTCTGCTGACATTCAGTATTTTGCAGTATCTAATAGGGTTTATTTTTTATCCAACAATGTAGGAATCCATTTTCTGTTTACGTACTACTTTCCCATACGTTCTTTTCGACTGGTACCCATGTTTAGTGGTAGTACACCTAAGAGCAATAAAAACTTGTTTCCTTAACCTTTTCTTTGCCTTATTTATATTCCTATATCAATATCCAGTCAAAAAAACTATATCAGGTATATGGCAGTCCAATATTTGAAAGAATTAATGTCCATATACAAAGGTACCTCCATGAAGCTTTTAATGAAAAAATCTGATTTTTCAGCTGTTGAGTTGATATTGTGAAATAACATGATAATGGCTTTTTATCTCAATATATTACAAGTATGAAGCTGATTTTCAACACAATAAGCATCTTATGACATGTATATATGCTTCATTTGTACATTTAACATCTAATTAATATGAATTTTTTTATTTTAAGCATACCCCCCCCTTTTTTTTTTGCCTCCTAGAAATGATCTCACAATATACTAAATTATGTTAATTCATGCTATGTTCCCATTAATTATGCATTGCAAGACATTAAATAAGACCTAATACCTAGATATTAAGCAAAAATTACTTCAAATTGCCCAAAATATGTAAAATTATGATTGTTGATTTTCAGGTTTCTGTTATTTCTTGTGACCTGCAACTGTAATTTTCTTCAAAACTCAATAAATGAATATTTCTTGACAACTTTTGTTATGTTTCAAGTTAGCCGGATGCACAAATGTACATTTACAGTCAATTTATACTCTAAAATATAAAGTCTACATTGACAATTTGAAAAATTAACAGTAAATGTCCAGTGACAAATACAATTCTCCTGGGATCACTAAAATGACCTGGTTTTAAGTACACAATTCTGAAATAAAGCCGCTTTCTATAGCCTTATATTTTTTTCATATGTACATGTTACATGTGTTCTAACTATAACTACCAAAATTTATCAGGAAAAACAAGTAGGATTATAAAATTTTCAAAAATGGTATCATCATATACCGCATTTGAAGTCGACTAAATGCTGCAACATGAAATTGTTAAAATTCTTAATTTTAGCAATCTTTTTCAACATCATCTGCCCTTTTACTACAAAAACACATTAAATCTACCAGTCTCAATAATTGTAAAGTCACAAATAAGTATAAAATTATATTTCAATACCCTCTGTGCATGTACATCTAGTGCATGGGGAATATTTTCCAAAATATTGCATAATATTCATATTGAAGCTGTAACATGACACCTTGATGTATATTGTAATATTTTGGTGTGGAAAATGTCAAACTGGGTCTGTTGTGACTGTTCAAAGCCAATTTGAGTGTGGTACCATCAAAATTAAGTTTCTTGTTTTTTGCCTAAAAGGTGTAATACCACTAAAGAATTCTCCATAGCCTTCTATGTTAAATAACATCTTTTTGAAATTTCATACAGGATTCACCTTAAGTTTAATCTAAGTGACACTCATATCTCATGGAAGGGGTACCTAATAGGAAGCTTAAGTCCGAAAATCAACATACATTTAATGGCATATAAGAAAAAACAGACAGTCTGAAGATGTCTACCGTCAAAAATCCTACTTTCACTTTCGATTTAACACAAATTCAGGTGGTTTCTTTCCAATGCAATAATTTTTTTATTTAAAACCACAAGGACATCAAATAGGGGCTTAAAATTATCCTAAAATGTGTAGGTTTCTGCTGACATTCAGTATTTTGCAGTATCTAATAGGGTTTATTTTTTATCCAACAATGTAGGAATCCATTTTCTGTTTACGTACTACTTTCCCATACGTTCTTTTCGACTGGTACCCATGTTTAGTGGTAGTACACCTAAGAGCAATAAAAACTTGTTTCCTTAACCTTTTCTTTGCCTTATTTATATTCCTATATCAATATCCAGTCAAAAAAACTATATCAGGTATATGGCAGTCCAATATTTGAAAGAATTAATGTCCATATACAAAGGTACCTCCATGAAGCTTTTAATGAAAAAATCTGATTTTTCAGCTGTTGAGTTGATATTGTGAAATAACATGATAATGGCTTTTTATCTCAATATATTACAAGTATGAAGCTGATTTTCAACACAATAAGCATCTTATGACATGTATATATGCTTCATTTGTACATTTAACATCTAATTAATATGAATTTTTTTATTTTAAGCATACCCCCCCCTTTTTTTTTTGCCTCCTAGAAATGATCTCACAATATACTAAATTATGTTAATTCATGCTATGTTCCCATTAATTATGCATTGCAAGACATTAAATAAGACCTAATACCTAGATATTAAGCAAAAATTACTTCAAATTGCCCAAAATATGTAAAATTATGATTGTTGATTTTCAGGTTTCTGTTATTTCTTGTGACCTGCAACTGTAATTTTCTTCAAAACTCAATAAATGAATATTTCTTGACAACTTTTGTTATGTTTCAAGTTAGCCGGATGCACAAATGTACATTTACAGTCAATTTATACTCTAAAATATAAAGTCTACATTGACAATTTGAAAAATTAACAGTAAATGTCCAGTGACAAATACAATTCTCCTGGGATCACTAAAATGACCTGGTTTTAAGTACACAATTCTGAAATAAAGCCGCTTTCTATAGCCTTATATTTTTTTCATATGTACATGTTACATGTGTTCTAACTATAACTACCAAAATTTATCAGGAAAAACAAGTAGGATTATAAAATTTTCAAAAATGGTATCATCATATACCGCATTTGAAGTCGACTAAATGCTGCAACATGAAATTGTTAAAATTCTTAATTTTAGCAATCTTTTTCAACATCATCTGCCCTTTTACTACAAAAACACATTAAATCTACCAGTCTCAATAATTGTAAAGTCACAAATAAGTATAAAATTATATTTCAATACCCTCTGTGCATGTACATCTAGTGCATGGGGAATATTTTCCAAAATATTGCATAATATTCATATTGAAGCTGTAACATGACACCTTGATGTATATTGTAATATTTTGGTGTGGAAAATGTCAAACTGGGTCTGTTGTGACTGTTCAAAGCCAATTTGAGTGTGGTACCATCAAAATTAAGTTTCTTGTTTTTTGCCTAAAAGGTGTAATACCACTAAAGAATTCTCCATAGCCTTCTATGTTAAATAACATCTTTTTGAAATTTCATACAGGATTCACCTTAAGTTTAATCTAAGTGACACTCATATCTCATGGAAGGGGTACCTAATAGGAAGCTTAAGTCCGAAAATCAACATACATTTAATGGCATATAAGAAAAAACAGACAGTCTGAAGATGTCTACCGTCAAAAATCCTACTTTCACTTTCGATTTAACACAAATTCAGGTGGTTTCTTTCCAATGCAATAATTTTTTTATTTAAAACCACAAGGACATCAAATAGGGGCTTAAAATTATCCTAAAATGTGTAGGTTTCTGCTGACATTCAGTATTTTGCAGTATCTAATAGGGTTTATTTTTTATCCAACAATGTAGGAATCCATTTTCTGTTTACGTACTACTTTCCCATACGTTCTTTTCGACTGGTACCCATGTTTAGTGGTAGTACACCTAAGAGCAATAAAAACTTGTTTCCTTAACCTTTTCTTTGCCTTATTTATATTCCTATATCAATATCCAGTCAAAAAAACTATATCAGGTATATGGCAGTCCAATATTTGAAAGAATTAATGTCCATATACAAAGGTACCTCCATGAAGCTTTTAATGAAAAAATCTGATTTTTCAGCTGTTGAGTTGATATTGTGAAATAACATGATAATGGCTTTTTATCTCAATATATTACAAGTATGAAGCTGATTTTCAACACAATAAGCATCTTATGACATGTATATATGCTTCATTTGTACATTTAACATCTAATTAATATGAATTTTTTTATTTTAAGCATACCCCCCCCTTTTTTTTTTGCCTCCTAGAAATGATCTCACAATATACTAAATTATGTTAATTCATGCTATGTTCCCATTAATTATGCATTGCAAGACATTAAATAAGACCTAATACCTAGATATTAAGCAAAAATTACTTCAAATTGCCCAAAATATGTAAAATTATGATTGTTGATTTTCAGGTTTCTGTTATTTCTTGTGACCTGCAACTGTAATTTTCTTCAAAACTCAATAAATGAATATTTCTTGACAACTTTTGTTATGTTTCAAGTTAGCCGGATGCACAAATGTACATTTACAGTCAATTTATACTCTAAAATATAAAGTCTACATTGACAATTTGAAAAATTAACAGTAAATGTCCAGTGACAAATACAATTCTCCTGGGATCACTAAAATGACCTGGTTTTAAGTACACAATTCTGAAATAAAGCCGCTTTCTATAGCCTTATATTTTTTTCATATGTACATGTTACATGTGTTCTAACTATAACTACCAAAATTTATCAGGAAAAACAAGTAGGATTATAAAATTTTCAAAAATGGTATCATCATATACCGCATTTGAAGTCGACTAAATGCTGCAACATGAAATTGTTAAAATTCTTAATTTTAGCAATCTTTTTCAACATCATCTGCCCTTTTACTACAAAAACACATTAAATCTACCAGTCTCAATAATTGTAAAGTCACAAATAAGTATAAAATTATATTTCAATACCCTCTGTGCATGTACATCTAGTGCATGGGGAATATTTTCCAAAATATTGCATAATATTCATATTGAAGCTGTAACATGACACCTTGATGTATATTGTAATATTTTGGTGTGGAAAATGTCAAACTGGGTCTGTTGTGACTGTTCAAAGCCAATTTGAGTGTGGTACCATCAAAATTAAGTTTCTTGTTTTTTGCCTAAAAGGTGTAATACCACTAAAGAATTCTCCATAGCCTTCTATGTTAAATAACATCTTTTTGAAATTTCATACAGGATTCACCTTAAGTTTAATCTAAGTGACACTCATATCTCATGGAAGGGGTACCTAATAGGAAGCTTAAGTCCGAAAATCAACATACATTTAATGGCATATAAGAAAAAACAGACAGTCTGAAGATGTCTACCGTCAAAAATCCTACTTTCACTTTCGATTTAACACAAATTCAGGTGGTTTCTTTCCAATGCAATAATTTTTTTATTTAAAACCACAAGGACATCAAATAGGGGCTTAAAATTATCCTAAAATGTGTAGGTTTCTGCTGACATTCAGTATTTTGCAGTATCTAATAGGGTTTATTTTTTATCCAACAATGTAGGAATCCATTTTCTGTTTACGTACTACTTTCCCATACGTTCTTTTCGACTGGTACCCATGTTTAGTGGTAGTACACCTGTATGATGAAAGTTACTGGGATGCTTGATTTTAAATAGTTATCGAATATCCGGAAACAAGCTTATGGACGTAGTCATTTTATAAATTACTTTTCGAGTTCAGCTTCCGGTATTATTTGGAAATTTTGCAGACGAACCGAAAATAAATCGTTACATTTGCGGCACAATGGCCGAAGCTATGTTGACAAGCCCGTCAACATCAAAAGATTTGTCAGAAACTGTCGATGGTTTAACCGTTTGTTCTATTTGTCTTGATACTCTGAAAGTACCAAAATATTTCTCATGTTTACATACTTTCTGTCTTGCGTGCATTAATGGTTATCTAGAAAATATCTTCACAGATAGGATTCCCAGATCAGTATCATGTCCAGTTTGTAGAACAAAAATAAAAGTACCAGATTCAGTTAAAAGTGCAGAAGAATGGTCTCGTAAACTTCCATTAAATTATATCATACAGAGTTTAGTTGATGCCAAAAAAATGCAAAAGGGGAAATCACATTATTGTTCACCTTGCAAAAAAATAGACCAGAATAAAGAAAGTGTTGCTAAATTTTTCTGTGTTGAATGTAAGGAAACACTTTGTGAAGGTTGTTCAAAATATCATAAGGCTTTCAGAGCATTTACTGACCATGAAGTGGTAGAAATCAGTAAAATTTCTGATGTTCATTTGAAAATCGGTACCCACTATAATACATGCAGTGAACATTTGAAACAAATTGAACTTTACTGTGAAGATCATCAGAAACCATGTTGCTTACATTGTGTTACATTGGAACACAGAAAATGCAATGACGTGATGGCAATTGATGAAGCTGCAAAAAATTTACGTGATGGAGACGCATATTTGAATCTTATGAATGCATTTGGTTCTTTGACAAGATATTTCAATAAAGCTATTGAACAGAGAAAGAAGAGATTGATTGATTGCCAGTTAGAAGAGAAAACAAGGAAACACACAATACAATCGATAAGGGAAGACATTGAAAAACAATTATTTAAACTGGAACAGAAATGCTTTGATCAATTGTCTTTTAGCTGTGGGGCAAATATTTCAGCTCTATTTAAGAACAAAAAAGAGTTTGAGGAGAAGAGAAAAATGGTTTTGCACTGTCAGAACATGTTAAAAGCAGGTTTGCAAAGTAATTCAGACATTCAGTTACTGTATGATTATAAAAACATGCAAGACCAGAAAGAAGAATTTGAAACTTTTCTCACTCAAAATCAAGACTTGAAGCATACGAAGGTGTCAGTCGATGTCAATACAATACTTTCCAGCATTACGGAAAAAGTAACAAGTTTTGCCTCTATAAGTGAGGAGGAAGTTACCTTAACTGACATTAACAATACATTGCTTGAAAGCTCTATTTTGCCACGTACTGATTTACACATTCGGTCAGCACTACCTTCAGAGGCAAAACTTAGTGGTGTTGCTTGTCATGAAGGACGCATTTTATTAGTTGACCGTTATAAAAGTAGATTATACATTTTTGAGAATGAATGTGATGATAGATTTGGGCAAGTTAAATTTAAAATTTCGGGCACCAACTCTACTTCTGCTCCATGGGACGTGTGTGGATCATTGAGCGGTAGATGTATTGTGACTTTCCCAGAATGCGATGTGTTAGCAGATGTTGATATAATTGCACGAAAAGTCGTTCATTGCATACATGTTGATAGTCCTCAGATAGGGATATCTTATTACAATAATACTATGGTAACCTGTCACAGGACTGAAGATCATAGTGCTGATAAAGTGTACATTCGTGATATGAAAGGAAAAGTGCTAAGAGAACATAGAACCTGTGGGCCAAATTATCTGTGCACAGATGGTGTTGGAAGAATTTATTTTTCCAAACGTGAAGAAAACAAACTAATTTGCATGACATATGATTTTAAACCTGTATTTACATATAATCATGAGCAACTTGAGGGGATTTCTGGCATAACAACAGATGAAGAAGGAAATATTTACATTGCTGGTTTTGCTTCAAACAATGTTCATCAAATTACACCAGATGGCAAATTTATCAGGATTATTCTCACAGAGAGTGATGGCGTCAGCAATCCAAGGGGAATTAGTTTTAAGCAGGACTGCAACATCATCATAGTCCTGAATAATAGTGGTGAACAAATTGATTTATTTGAATTGGTTTGAGTAAATTGTTGATTATTCCACTGAAATAATTTATTACTGTTAGTGTTATTTTCTGTTGATTACTGTTAGTGTTAGATACAAAAAAAATAAATCATCTTTTTTTCAGAAATATTGTTACATGTAGTTCCCCTGTCCAAAGGCATGATCACACCTGTTTTTTGTGGAGTTAGTGTTGCTTAATCTTCAGTTTAATGTGTAGTGTTTTGTAAGATCATTTTTGTCCCTTATCCTTGGACCATTGTATTGTCTGTCCTTGGATTTTTGTCCCATTTATTTGGGCCATTGTATATGTCTGTTTTTCGAATGATGGCTTCAGATTACCCATTTGGTATTTTCAAGCTTTTCTTCTTATGGTTTCTATTTCCACTAGTAACTTCTAACCTCTGACAAACATAGTTCAGATATTCCAGGGCAACTGAATCTCTGTCCCAATATGCAGGCAATATGTCAGATATATTGACCAATCAAACTGCTTTAAAAAAAAAGAGAGATAAAAAATGAAAACTAGAAAGATTGACAGAATATATTATATTACTGTAGAGTTGTGAAAAGAAAGTTTAAGAAATGACGGTCAATAACTTCAGCAATATCAACAAAAACAACAATCACATCTCACGTCAACTCATGGAACACAAAAAAAGACCATGACATGATATGACGTTTGAAATCCAGGTCATGGCTTGGGACAGGCACTCAAAAGTTAAAAATGATATCCCATTTAAGTACTCTACAGTAATATAAGATATCTGATTATTTTCCTTGTATAATCTGATATCTTCACCAATATCATTGGTGTTAGGCTTGTGGTTAGAAATCAACCACCTTAACCACTCTGTCACCATTCCCCCTTGATAACTGGAGACTCATTCCATATGTATTTTTATTTTTAGGCTCGAGTTAACGTGTGATTATTTGTACAATCAGGTATATTTATGTACGTTCATACTTGCTTGAATTGAACAGCATTTTTTAATCATGGACCCTTAAAGGCCAAACAATCACACAGAATAGAGATAATGAAGATTATTTACAAATTGACATTGAAAGAATTCTGTACATCACACATCAAGATATTATGTTTCATACATTGTATGTATAGTCAGATCGTATGGTACCATGGGTTCTATGATACTGTGTATTCACATGCTATTTCAACCAACCAATTTTATGCCATATTTTTAGCTCACCTTGCCAAAGGCAAAGTGAGCTTTTGCCATCACTTGGCGTCCGTCATCCGTTAACTTTTCGCATTTTAATCTTCTCCTCTGAAACCTCTCATCCAAATGAACTGAAACTTGGTACATGTAGGAAGCATCTATGGAAGGTTCTCTATAAAGAATGCTCATTTCATCCCGATCCGTTAACAAACATGGCCACCACAGGCAATTCTTGTTTCTGATTGGCCGATTTTTAGAAAAATCTTCTCTTCCGAAAGCGCTTGGCCAAATGAACCGAAACTTGGTAGGAAGCATCTATGGAAGGTCCTCGATAAAGATTGCTCATTTCATCCCAATCCGTTAACAAACATGGCCACCACAGGCAATTCTTGTTTCTGATTGGTTCATTTCTAAAAAAAAAAAATTCCATTGTAGTAAGCTGTTAAAAGGGAGATAACTCTTGCATTAAACTGTTAATAGAAAGATAACTTGCCATTATCTCCCTTAGAAATTAACTAATGCTGATATAGTGTAACATGTTTATACTATACATTACATGTAGGTATTCACATTTTAATATTCTTTTTAGCTCACCGTGTCAAAGGCAATGTGGGCTTTTGGCATCACTTGGCGTCCGTCGTTTGTTGTCTGTCATCTCTGTTAACTTTTCACATTTTAATCTTCTCCTCTGAAACCCATCAGCCAAATGAACTGAAACTTAGTAGGAAGCATCTATGTGTGTTAGGGGTATCGATATTAAAGTGAGCGGTCATATTTTTGTGTGTTAGGGGTATCGATATTAAAGTAAGCAGTCATGTTTTTGTGTGTTAGGGGTATCAATATTAAAGTGAGCGGTCTTGTTTTTGTGTGTTGGGGGTATCGATATTAAAGTGAGCAGTCATGTTTTTGTGTGTTAGGGGTATCGATATTAAAGTGAGCGGTCATGTTTTAGTGTGTTAGGGGTATCGATATTAAAGTGAGCGGTCATGTTTTTGTGTGTTAGGGGTATCGATATTAAAGTGAGCGGTCATGTTTTAGTGTGTTAGGGGTATCGATATTAAAGTAAGCGGTCATGTTTTTGTGTGTTAAGGGTATCGATATTAAAGTGAGCGGTCATGTTTTAGTGTGTTAGAGGTATCGATATTAAAGTAAACGGTCATGTTTTTGTGTGTTAGGGGTATCGATATTAAAGTGAGCGGTCATGTTTTAGTGTGTTAGAGGTATCGATATTAAAGTGAGCGGTCATGTTTTTGTGTGTTAGGGGTATCGATATTAAAGTAAGCGGTCATGTTTTTGTGTGTTAGGGGTATCGATATTAAAGTGAGCGGTCATGTTTTTGTGTGTTAGGGGTATCGATATTAAAGTGAGCGGTCATGTTTTTGTGTGTTAGGGGTATCGATATTAAAGTGAGCGGTCATGTTTTTGTGTGTTAGGGGTATCGATATTAAAGTGAGCGGTCATGTTTTAGTGTGTTAGGGGTATCGATATTGTCCCTTTCTACGATTGTTCTATTGGAATGTGGTATTTTTTGTTTTTCATTTTATTGTATAATGATTATGCGCATAGAAGAATTTTTCTTAGCAACAATACAGAAGGTGTATATATTAGTAGTTTTATTTCTTCTCTTTTTTTTCTATAAAATTGGTATTTGTTGCTTCTCCGCTAAGCACGCAGTAGTAAGGAGTAAGACCAAAGACTGTTTGGCTCGGAATCAGAATATTGTGTCCGAGTGGAGCGACATGTCTACCCGCGAACTGTTTCCGTATTTCAGTGAACTATTACTATAAAAATCCATTTTAGCGTGTTGGTCTAGTACAAAGCGGACATCATGATCATTTCATTGAATGTAACTTGTTCTCGCCATGATATAGCTGAAAAATAGCTGAGTTGGCGTTAAGCAATAATCACTCTCTCTTTTTTTTACTACTGTACATAGAAAATGTGTGGACTTTTTAAAACTATACCATATTCTTAATTGGTTAGAAAATGTCTGGTCTCGTCAATGACTAACTTGACAAGGAATTTTTCAATTAAAAACAATGAATCCTTCTTTTGCAATTAAAACCGTTTGAATGGATGATCTGATTGACGATGTCCGTGGGTGTTTATGTTTAAAAGATTTATTTATTATTCAAATAATTATTCTATAGAGACCTTTGTAATTTTAAGTTTAATTATCATTTGCCTTGACAAAGCAATGAAAGATCGGGAAATGTTTATAAATCCCTGGTGCACAATCAAATGATTACTTTATCACATCGGTAAAGAACATCAGATGTCAATGTGTATTTCCATCCGCCGTTGAAACTTGTCAATATTAATTGTTATGGTACTAAGTTTTACTAATGTACCGTTTTCTTTACGTGACGTAGGTTAAATATGGGATTTAAAAGCCGACTGAGAAGAGATTATCAGAGGATATTTGTCTGGTGATATTTTATTGTACAATATGTTAATGGACTATTAAATATTATCTTCATCAAAAGATCTTACTTTCTGTCGTTCTTCATTATTCATAACGGAGGAAATGTGAAGAATTTACAAAGAATTATATATTAATTGGGGAAATTTGACTTTAAGAAACAAACTACCGGTTACGTAGGTCTATATGTCAAATTCCTGTCAGAATAGAAGTGCCATTTTTACATACGAGATATCTGTATACTTTATCTGCTTGAAGTATAATTCAGTTTAGGCCTGCCTATTGTTGACACTCGACCTGAATGGTGGATCTTTAATACAGAAGCCACGATGGCTTTTGGACACGATTGCAGTTGCTGGAGAAATTATCATGGGCTGAAAGCTAAAGATTTTTATATAATTTTTTTCATTTAAGCTCGATGTTGAATTTCCCGTATTTATATAAAATCAGCAGATAAGTTGACCAATTAACGCAAATGGATGAATACGACGGAAAATATAGTGCAAACAACATATAAATGAGATATTAACACTGAAAAATGGTACTAAAAGCATTCCATTTTAAGGATGCATTTTGTATTTAAATATGCATTGTCAAAAGCCTGTTCCTTTCTCAGTTCACTTCTTTTGTGGACCTACTCACAATTATGTAACTACTTTAATGCCAGATCAATGACATACTGTTAATACAAGAGGTGAGCAGAATCCGGGTTCAGATACAATGACTCTCCATATAGATGAATGTGAGTTTCTTGTTTTTAAACGACAGCTTGTCTAAAAATAGTTAGTTTTCATTTTATTTTGCATGAAGGTTATAAAAATATGAATATCTTAGATGGTAGAACATGAAGGCATGCAATATAACATCTAGATCGTTGATTATTGCACGTTCTCTGAGAGTAATAAAACTACAGCCCAGATTTAAACTGTGCAATATCTGGTATCTGCGTGTATTATTTCATAGTTCTTAGCTGTTGCTTACATTCTTGTATGTAAACCATAAAAAATCAAAGGAAACGAAGGCAGTCATGTCACAAGAACAATTGTTGCATTTTTTTTTTTTTTTTGTGTGTTCATTGAGATAACTTATCTCAATGAACACACAAAAAAAGAATACGACATATGACAATAGAAATCCAGGGCCTGGCTTGTAACAGACACAAAAATGTGGTGGGGTTAAACCGGTTAATGAGGCTCCCAACCCCCTCGTGATAATTGGATCTCCAACGGCAACACATGTAAGCAAACGATAAATAAAACGGACACAGATTCGATTCCACTTAAAAAATAATGCTATGACAAAAATAAACGACAACATAAACACGGACAGTATAATAGCAGGGTCAATGAATACTATATTTCTTGAACTATGAGACAAAGCTGCGACATGAAACAATGTAATTTCAAAATATTTAAATTCAAACTTTGGTAGAGATCTTTGTAGACTCTCAAACATATCTTCTCAATATGTACATTGCAATCAGAAGAAATACGGTTGATATATGGATTAATTAGATTTCTAAATTTATTGAATTTCAACATTGGATAATATCCTGGAAGACTCTCAAATCTTTCATGTTTTGGAAAAAAAACATAGCTACCCAACATTTCTGCAAAGTTGTGACATGGGGTAATTGGATTTCAACATATTTGAATCCTAACTTTAAGTAAACATTCTGCACATGGAAGACTCTATCCTATGTAACCGAATATTTCTAGAACCAGAACAATTGCTGTGACATGAAACAAAATTGGCCTTCAAAATATTTAGATTCCAAACTCATAAAACGAACTTACAATGTTTGATTGTTTAATAGCTTGATTGTTGGTAGGACTATTTCAGTCCTGGCGAGAACAAGTTTACTAACAATACATCAACAGGTCTGGTGTCATTAGGATGGACATACATGAACGGGTATCTAGATTACCACAAACTGTCGCTCGTTCATTGGTCGTGGCATTATCCAAACAAAAGGCATTCATTTACGATCCGTTCTTCTTTGATGAGCTGTGCATTTGACTTGCCTTATACAAGTGAACGTCCCTATCGGAAGGATTGTTTCTCTCAGCATGGAAACTATGTCATATTTCTACATGTATATACTGGGATTCCCTTTGTGGATGTTGTATTGCAGTAATGGTTGTTGTCTAGTAACTAACATTAAGTTGCTGTGATTTGCTTCTTTTTCAAACCTTAAGATAAATCAATTTTAAAATAAAATCTTTCCGCTTAGTTATAAAACCATAATGTTTTAAATTTTATTTAGTGGGCTAATTTGTTAATACTAAGTGGTTTTTTGTTGTTGTGTTTTTTTTTTTTTTTTTTGGTTATCTCTCAGTATAAATCAGTTTTGTTTCCCTTTCAGGCCATAGCAGCGGATGTTATTTATCAATATGTTGATGCAAACATCAGCTTTGAGGACAGCCAATAATCTTAAAACAAAATCATTGAAGTCGTCATCTAGAAAATTAATAAATAGTATTTCGCTGGATACAGTTCTAAATTTTATTCAAGTGTTAATAACATTGTATCTGTACTCACCGAAGCGTCTAACTTCATATAACCTAATATAACCATCTACAAGTGTAAATTTGTAGAGATTTTTTTCATTAATATCACTCGTGGAAATAAATTTAGAAACGATTAAGGGGTAGGGTGTGGTGTTTAACGCCACTTTCAACAATATTGCAGTTGTATCGTAGCGGTCAGCTTTATTGGAGGAGAAAACCACCGACCTGCCGCAAGTTACTGGGAAACTTTATCACATAATGTTGTATCGAGTACACCTCGCCTGAGTGGGATTCGAACTTACAACGTTAGTGGTGATAGGCACTGACTGCACATGTAACTAAAAATCCAACAAACATACGATCACGACCACGACGACCCCTAGACACAATTCATCAATCCAGTTAAGTTGGTTACTTTACACACTATTTCTGGGAGACTGTCTTCAAAATTAGCTTAACATATTAAGATAATACAGATAAATTAAATTGGTACATATAAGATGCCTTAAGTTGTTTAATAGAGTGTAAATATAAGTCCATTAAAGAGAAAAGTCTATGTCAAAATTAAATTGTTCTCTTGTCAAATTTTAGATACCATTATATACCATATATATCTTAATAAATTAATTTTAAAGTCACGTTGTAACAATTTATTTGTTCCTACCTAAAATTATATCCCCCCAGATAAAATATCAATGAAATTATATCCAAGAGGGTGTAATATTCTAAAAAATATTATCTTCATTGAAAAAACATAATATTTTTTAGAATATTACATCCTCTTGGATATAATTTCATTAATATTTTATCTGGGGGATATAATTTTAGGTAAATCACAGTAATTTTTATTTTGGCCCCTTGGCCGCTAATTTTCAAAATGGTCACAAATTCAAATTTGTTTTAACAATCTTGATAGTCATGAAAAACTACCCCAAGATATCAAATTTTAGTTAAATCACAGCAATTTGAAATTTGGCCACTTAGCCCCAAATTTTCAAAATGGCCACCGATTTAAAATTGCTATCATAATTTTGACAGTCATGGAATACTACACCTAGATATAAAATGTTATTGAAATCTGAGCATTTTTTAATTTGGCCCTTTATGGTCGGCGTTCATTTTGAAAATGGCTTTCAACCACCATCTTGTTTGTCATGTTCTACCATAAGATATCAAATTTCCTTGAAATCATAGCACTTTTTAAATTTCACCCATATTTCTCACCTTATTTTTTAAGTAATTTTATCCTATAGGATATAATTTCAATGATATTTTATCTGTGTAGATGCTATGTTAAAAATCAAATTACGATATTGATTATGTAATCAGTATCATACATAGTTCTGAATTCAAATATATCTTTGATGATTTTATTTTATTCAATTCAGGATATTGATTTTTATAAATACATGTACAAAATATGTTTTCAAATTACTCACCTTCTTTAATTTTGTAGTATATCTTCTGATCCTTCAGAATAAAATGTTCAGCTCTCTTCCTAAGCGCTCTTTTCTCATTTAGAGTAGAATTGTCCGGATATTCTTTACATTGCAAAAATTTATGCAAAGTTTTATATTCAGAACCATCCATTTTGATTGACCTTAGTGTAAACAATATTTATTGAATAAATTGCATTAGTTATAACAATAGTACATACCTAGGGACCTTGAATGTATTCAAATGAAAGAAGACCTTAAGAAATCAATCAATATATGTATATAATAAAACTCTTATTTGATCAAGAATAAAAGATACTATTTCGTATACATTTTATCCTATGAGATAATATTTAGTGGACATTTTCTATTTATGGATAAAATATTTTGAACTTTTTTTATCCACAATGGCGGATATTTTTTTTTAATATGGAATAAAATATCACCTACATTTGATCCATAATTTCACAAAATTTAATACTATGGGATAATTTTAGGGTTCAATTCTATCCCATGGGATACTATTTTTGGTGGATAGAATTTATGTTTACAACATGTCATTTTATACGTGTTTTGATTGGTTTAAAAAGTTGAGTACATTTTCGTATGTACTGAATCTGAAAATAGACGTTCCAAAAGCGTCGCGTGCCGTTGTCATCAGGCGATTTTCTTTAAATGAGGCACATTTGGGGTTATTTAAATTTATTTCCGATTATTTGCCTTATTTTGAAAAAATAAATATATTTTTCAATATCAGAGCAAAAAAAGTTTGAATTAATTTATAAAGATTGATCGCAATTTGTGTTCGGTTCATTCGAAATAACCCCAATCAGGTTGTACACACCCTTGCGTAACCCGCTACACGGTGTATACAACCTGATTGAGGTTATTTCTTCATGAACCGAACAAAAATTGCGATCAATCCTTAAATATTTTCTTGAATTCTTAATCTACAGGTGGCCGTCGTGGCCTTGATCGTATGGATGTTGGATTTACAACTACCTATGCAATCGGTGCCTCTCACCACTGATGTTGTGGGTTCGACTCCCGCTCAAGGTGAGGTGTACAACATTATATGATAAAGCTTGTCCGTGACTTGCGGCAGGTCGGTGTTTTTCTCCGGGTCGTCGGGTTTACTCCACCAATAAAACTGACCGCCACGAAATAACTGAAATAGTGTTGAAAGTGGCGTTAAGCACTATATAACCAACCAACCAACTTTATCTACAATTCGTTTTTATTTATTTATCGACTTTTACTCACAAAAATACACTATGAAACACATGTTTTTCCATACCATAGCATACAGTATCATACAATGTAAATATTGAGGACCGAATACTGCTATAATATAGCTATGATCTTATATCATCATTCAAAACAAATCAAATATATTTATTTGTCAATCATTTTTGTCAATCATCTTTACCGCCAGCTGTTTTAGGAGGGTTCATGTCTTCTTAACGCTATTTGTGTTTGTTTACGTATAGTGATGTCCATCACATATTGTGTTTTTGCTTTGCCTTTCATCGTCTTGGACACTCAAAAATCAACGACCTAGATGTGATATTGCCTGGCTTCAAAACTTCGAAAGTTTTACGGTCGCCACCATGACTCGGTTGACCGTTATGGAATATCTGTGTCACAAATGACCACGGATATGTTCCACTTGTCGTAAACACTTCCTGGTCCTTTCCTCGTTCATGATTTATCACCGGGTTTGTAACTAGATTAACACGACGGGTGTCACTAGTGGAGCAGAAACTGCTTACCCTTCCGGAGCACCTGAGTTTATCCCCGGTGTTTAGTGGGGTTCGTGTTACTCGATCATTAGTTTTATATGTATGTTTTGTAGATCGTTGTTTGTCCTTTTGTACTTTTTCTTTTGGCCATTGTATTGTCTGTTCTTCTTCGATATACAGAATCTGATTACCTCTTTGGTATCTTCAAACTCTTCTTACAAAATATTTATACCACAATTTTTAGAGTTAAACGGTTAAACGATAGTTCGCATTCGATCATTGAACCGTTTAACTCGGAAAACCGTGGTATACATGTTACATAAAGTTATGATAAATACTATAATAGAAATACGATGTTGGTCACAACTTCCATGTGAAACATATTTTTTCATTATAATTTTCAGAAAACTCCCGCCACCTCAGGTTTAGAGTGGTTGTTTGAACACAAAATGTGTAATAGTTTTGATTATTGATAACTCTTACATAAAGCAGGCTAAAGTGTACTTTTCTTTACTATTGTATGGTAATATGTGGTAGATTTGACGTGAAATGAGTGTTGATGTATCGTTTCTTTGTCAGTAATTGTTCAGCTGTCAACATTTTGTCTTAATTAGTGTTCGATTTCATGTTCATAATTGAAATTCATAGAAGTTTGATCGTTTTCGCCTTTATTATTAAAAAGCAATGTTTCAATTTTGAGAATATCCATGGGAATTTAACATATTTGTGTAATAAATATTTGATATATTTCCATGTTGTGGGCAAAAGCTACATTGTTATAACAATATATGACCGATATCATTTCAGTCCTTTTAATAGGATTGTCACAGCAACAAGAATTAATTTTAATATTGGGCAACGCATAATAGGTTTCTTTCAATTAACTTAAGCGTTACAGTTTATCTATGCAATGATCATATTAAAAGTTTTTCAAATTTAGATTAATGTAATCCTAGATTCCTGTATTTGTTGTGAAACAGAATACATTTATTCAACAAATTGTGGTAAACCTTAGTAACCCCTGTTTTCACTAGTGAAGTAGTTTTTTTAAGGGCGGTATAGAAGGAGAAACTTTACGGTTTCCCGATAATAATTGAAAATGTTTCTTAAAAAAATTTAAATTGGACTTAGGTATACCTTGTTTACATATATTATTTGTGATAAACCTTTGTAGTTACAATGGTATACTAACAGTAATGTAGGGGGTCGTTGTTGTCCCTTGTTTACATATATTATTTCTGATAAACCTTTGTAGTTACAGTGGTATACATGTACTAACAGTAATGTAGGGGATCGCTGTTGTCGTGATCGTTGTGAATTCGAATCCCGCTCATGGCGAGGTGTATTCGATACAACATTATGTAATAACGTTTGTCAGTGCCTTGCGACAAGTCGGTGCACCGTGGTATTTTCCGGGTACTCTGGTTTCCTCCACCAATGAATCGGACTGTCGCGATATAACTGAAATATTGTTGAAAGTGGCGTTAAACACCACAACCCTAACCCTAACCTCCTAACAGTAATGTATTTATATCAATTAAAAATTGTCAACTACATATTTTATCATATTGTTAATTGTATTTCTTTGTCCAATTCATAATGATGCGATATTTCTTATGTATTTGCAGCTGGTATCGAAATAGGTTTTCTCATCTAGCTTCTGAGCTAAAATAAAGTAATAAGACTTGTATTTTATCAAGGGATATATTTTTTGAGCCAAGACTAACAATTTTAGTATATACCGGGTATGTCGGTGGAACATATATTGTTGGTACTACACATGTGACAGAATGCAATTTGTTGTTGGACATGTCACGGTAGCACAATTTGTTCGTGCAACTGTTAGAGGAACACGATTTATCAGTGTAGATGTCAGAAAACATGATTTATTCGAGGTTTACTGCACAATAAATAGACCAAAATTGTAAGAATTGTTGTGACATTTTTGTGTTATTGTAAAGGATTAATTAGTATGGCTGCCGCCTCAATCTCTCGTCTAATATGACAATATTACAAAGTTATGAACGAAGCATCCACATTTCAACTAATAAAGTCTCACCAGTGTCAGCTGTAAAACACAATATTATAGTAATTACACACTTTTATAAATATTTATTTTCCCAATTCGTTCAATGTATTATCGGGATTTCATTTTTACACTAGTTCATTACAATTTATTGAAATAAGGAGACAAATTCTGCAATTTGAGATGTAGAAACGAGAAATAGAGCTAATGGTTTTCCATACACCTGGAGCTAAATTTTGTTTTATATTATCAATTATCACACTTCTTTTTACCATTAAATTAGATTTAGACAAACTGATATAATTAAAGTTACTCTATATCTACGATTTTAGAAATTCTTATGGAAAAATCGATGAGATGCTTTTAAACTAAAATCAAGTTTATTTCATGAATTGTACTGGAAAATAAAACATTTCGTTCATATGGGACTTTTATGGTGTGCGTTGTAATAAGACTGGAGTTTAATGGCTTTAGTTTTGTAAATATATTGGCACATTTAATTGGGTTAGTGAAGAGAGCAAAGAATAGATTTAAAATGGATGACGAACACATTTTATTAAAGAAAAGTAGAAAAAATGTCTACAGATTTAAGTACTAAAATGTGCATATATTTTCATCTACGTATACTGGAAATTAAAATAAGGAAAATGAAATTAACACATCCCCTTCCCCAAAAAGTAATAATTTTAATGTTCTTCATACATATGTTGTATTAAAAACACGATACGTTTTTGGAAAAACCTTCATCAGGTACGCTCAATACCTCAATGGGAACAATACACCAAAGTGCATAAAGAGGATAGCAAAAATCGGCTAAGGTCACCTAAGGTCATCTATGCCTGAGGGAGGAGAACCTTAGTTTTGTAAGGTCACCTAAGGTCACCTATGCCTGAGGGAGGAGAACCTTAGTTTTGTAAGGTCACCTAAGGTCAGCTATGCCTGAGGGGGGAGAACCTTAGTTTTGTAAGGTCACCTAAGGTCAACTATGCCTGAGGGAGGAGAACCATAGTTTTGATAATGATTACATTATCTAAGAACTGTAATTTTCAATAATAAATATATCTAATAAACATTGTCAGTACCGAAACACTGATTACTAGGCGGATGACATTCTCGGGAACTAATAGTCCACCAGCAGTGGTATCGACTGAGTGATTGAGTGATTGCTGTTTAGCGTCAATTCAGCAATTTTTCAGCTATATCATGGCGAGAACAAGTTAATTTTCAGCGAGATGATGATGAGGTTCGCTTTGTTCTAGACCAACACGCTGAGTTGGATTTTTATAGTGCTAGATCACTGACACAACAGTCCGCGGGTAGACTGACATGTTGCTTCACTCGGACACATTATTCTGATTCCGAGCCAACCAGTCTTTGCCCTTTCTCCTTAATGCTGCGTGCTTAGCGGAGAAGCAATACATACTCATTTTATAGTCTTTGGTTTGACCTGACAAGGTCTCGAACCCACGATCTACCGTACTCTAGGCGAGCACGCTAACCATTACGCCACCGATGCGGTTTGCAGTGGTATCGATCCAGTGATAGATATTAAATTTAGTGCGCCCAATGCGTTTCCGGAATAACCTTAATCATGTACGCTGAATATCGAAATATTGGAAAACCCAATATTTTACAAGTGTTTGGGAGCAATAAACCAAAGGGTCTAAACAGGATAGCCAAAATCGGCTATGGTCACCTATATTTTTCACCTCCCATTTACCTTTCGACCCAGGTCAACAATTTTAATGATATCAATGTCACTGGTGTGGGTCGAATGTAACTAAGTTATCAACCACTAAGGTCAAAGGTAGAAACGGGACCGTGGTTTTCATTCACCAGCCACAAGTATTACTGAATTAGCAGGTTAGTTGAGTATTTCAGGAAGGTAACTACTTTTAACAGTCTTCAGGCCCTTTTTTTGGGACCATCAATAAAGAGCAAAATTAAATTCTAAGCAATACAGGGTTATGGTTTTTAACGCCATTTTCAACAAGATTTCTGTTATATCTTGGCGGATCTAATAAATCATGTCCGTGCACTAACTAATGAGTGGATGATACCCCCGGAGACTAATAATCCACCAGCAGATGTGATACAAATGCAGATATCTAATTTAGTGCTGGCGACGCGTTCATCAGTGTCAAGATTGAAGGCCAAGTAGGCCATTATGATTATAGCGTACTGTTCTTGTTTTGTTTTTGTTTTTATATTTACTTCATAGTATTTCGACTCGCGTATGTTGTCCGCTATGACTTCCAAATAAAAGACAATGTTCGGTTCGTCTTTACTCACAGTTGTTTGTAGGAGGGCTAATATTTGTCTTTATGATATTTGTGTTAATTTGCACATAGTGGTGTCCAACACGTCTTGACTATATGAATCACATGGCGGGTGTCTTATAAGAGACAATAACTACTTATCTTCGTGGTTTTTGGTGGGGTACATGTTGCTCATCATTCTAGTTTTCTGTGTTGTGGTTTTTGGTAGGGTACATGTTGCTCATCACATGGCAGGTGTCTTATAAGAGACAAGAACTGCATATCTTCGCGGTTTTTGGTAGGGTACATGTTGCTCATCTTTTTAGTTTTCTGTGTTGTGTTTTTGGTAGGGTACATGTTGTTCATCTTTTTAGTTTTCTGTGTTGTGTTTTTGGTAGGGTACATGTTGTTCATCTTTTTAGTTTTCTGTGTTGTGGTTTTGGTAGGGTACATGTTGCTCATTTTTTTAGTGTTCTGTGTTGTGTTTTTGGTAGGGTACATGTTGCTCATATTTTTAGTCTTCTGTGTTGTGGTTTTGGTAGGGTACATGTTGCTCATATTTTTAGTTTTCTGTGTTGTGGTTTTGGTAGGGTACATGTTGCTCATCTTTTTAGCTGTCTGTGTTGCGTTGTGTTGTTGTGTTTTGTTGTCGCTTTCAACCTAATGCGATAATGATATATGACTAGTTTGTATCAAATCTATTATACTTAGGGCCACCTTTTCAAGTGTGACTTAAAAATGCATGAGAAATAGTATATTCCCAACGCGTTTCATTATGTTTGACAGATTAAATTTGTTCAAACGTAAATTCGACACTAAACCCCACCCCCGTGTTCCGTGATATTGACAAAAACGAGTCAAGGAGTAGGAGATTCAAAATTGTATATTTCGCCATTTTCCATCGCCAAGTAACCTAGCTGTTGTTGTTACTATATAATCATTAGTTCCCATAAATGCCCGATAGTCTTTCAAAGACAACTCTCAGTACGTCAGATGGCGCCCCATTGTTATGACAAGGCCATAAAACACATTTTGTTTACAATCTGAGATTTTCTGTAAAAACATACAATTTGAGTCACATTCACTTTTCGATAATGAATGTAAATTATAAGGTAGCAGGTGCACTAAGATCTCCAGTTACCTCCCTCTAGGAAACATCAGAACGATGATGAATTGACTGTCAGTCAGTCAAACATGAGCGTTTCCGTAGACAAACAAACAAAATCAATGGATTGTTTGACATGATGGAAAATCACTTGAATGATGAAACCGTTTACTTACTTAGCAACCTGATTAATACTTACTCTGGCATGTTTGTTTCATAGTTTGTTTATATCTGGTTTAGTCACTAGAGAGGACTCGCCATGATATAGCTGCGAAATTGTTGAGTTGGCGTTAAACAACAATCACTCATTCACTAGAGAGGAGGATTGTTATCATATCAACAAGTTTTATCCTGTCTCAGCTTTGAATTCGTCCCACTAAGATTTCCATTAAGTGCGTGATTATTGCTTAACGTCACATGAGCAATGGTTCAGCTATATCACGACGAAAACAAGTTACATGAGATGAGCGTGGTGATGTCCGCTTTGTATTAGACCAACACACCTTAGTTGGATTTTTATAGTGCTGGTTCACCGCGGGTCGATATTTCGCTCCACTGGAACACCTTATTCTGATTCCGAGTCAATCATTCTTTGCTGTTGAGAAGCCACAAATACCAATTTCATAATCCTTGTTTGACCTTACCGGGGTGCGAGTTCTCGATCTACCACTCTCGAGGGGAGCACGCTAACCATTACACATATGCGGTTCCATTAAGAAATATTATACAAGTGATAGTTCTGAATATCAAAAATACAATTAACCAAAATTTATTTTATAGATATGTTTGAAAATTCCGATCACATGGGAAGAAAAACTATTTGTATATTGGTTGCCGCTAAATCTGCCAGTCTACAATGAAATAGTTTTCTAACTGAACAGTTTATACGCTGGTAACCTTAGAAAACCTTTGAGAATCTGACGAGTCCGGTGAATTGGTTTGATCAGAGTCTATGCTTTTCTGTTTATCTTCAAGGCTTAATTCCTTGATAACTTGTAATGGTGAATCATACGTGGATCTTTTCAGCGACGGGCGTCGTTGTTGTTGAGTTGGCTGTTGTGGCTCTGGAATTTTAGGTATATCTATTTTGATTTCTTCTAATACTTTGGGTAACTCACTTTGTCGTATGATCGGATGGGCAGCTGCCGAGAGAGCAGATATAGCCTCACCCATTGACATTTCAGATTCCTTTAAAAACACGTCTTCTGGCCCTTCTGTTACTATTTTTGGAATAATATTGAAACGTAAATCGCGTGTTTCCATTCTACGAAATGGTGGTGCTGTGGCACCTTGATTCTGCTGTTCATGTGCATCTATTCGATTCTCCCGTTCTTTGGTTGCGTGTTTTATTACCTGACTATAAATGTCTTTGGCATAGAGTGGTATATCGTACAACAAGTCCGCAGCTTCAGTGATAGATTGTGATAGAGGTTTAGATTCAATTGTAATTCGTTGATCCCTCCATCTGACACTGTCTAAAATACCAGTTGTTACAAATTCAACGATAGCCTTTGATCCTCCACTTGCATCTGTTTTTACAAAATTAACAACAGTGTTACTTAAATCTGAGAATGCATCGTGTAAGTCTGATATGAGTAGAACGGCTTGTATATGATTGTCTCGCTTTCGTTTCAAAATAATTGGTGCTTCACCGGTAGGCATGCGCATAGTGGTCTTGATTTCAAAATCGGCTATGAATTCATCTTCGGTAACGATAAGTTTAACATTGGTCACATGGAAGGGATCAACAGTAATATCACTATCAACTTGCCATGTAAACATCTCCTCAAGACTTTCTCCTCTGATTTTGGTAATTTTAAGTTTACCGTTGGCACTCGCTGTGACACCACAGTGACCAAATCGTTCTGGAATGTCTATTGTAAAGCTTGCCTTTCCTTTGATAGCGAAGCCTTTCTGGAATGATACATATGTACGTGCTTGTGTTTGCCTATTTGTTTTTAAATTGTAAAGTTGCTCTTTTGCTGTGTTGTTTTCATATTGAGTAGAAAACAGTTCGACATGTTTGTCGTTTTTAAATCCATCTGGTGATATATGATTGCCATTTCGTAAAGCAAATTTAACTGTCTTATGAGTAAATTCATAAAAATTCCAAGGGATTTCAATTTCATAACACGATCTTCGCAACAGGGGACTTTGATACCACCGTGCGTCTCGTTTTAATTCACGCCATGCATAATCTTGTAGAATCTGGTCTATGTCGATGATTGGACCACAATCTGTAGACTCGTTTCCACATGAGCATAGCATGGTTCTCATCAAACGCTTGTAACTGTCTTTGACATGCAGGTCAAAAATCCATCGTGACATGCAGAGAATTGGGACGATCCCCTGAGAAAGCAATTACAACATCGATATACCAATGTCTTTCATGTGTCTGAAAAGATAGATAGCAGCATACTTAAGAAAAGGATACACAATTCCTAATACAAATGTATCGAAAAGCACTATATTGATGGGTACATAGACAATAAAAAATAAATATGGTAAATGTGTATATAGATAAAACAAAACAACAATAAAGGTAAATATATAGCCTCAAGAAAAAACAAAAAAATTACAATAACATGAAATCAAATAGAGCAAAGGAGAGAACAACACAACTTACAGGAAATAAAGCCACAAAACAATAGACAGAAAACTGAAAATTGAGTACCGAACCCAAGTAAAAACGAGGATGAATTCAGGTGATCAGAAATGGAAAATAGTCAAAAATCGTGCAATAAGTCATATTCGGTGATCACGCATAAACAAAGAAAGGATGTTCTTCTAGCGAAAACAAACGGAACACATCCGTAGTCGGATATTCTGTAACGGTTAATAAAGTCATGGTGTCGACCGTAAAGCTGATCGGAGTGATGGCTTCAACCTTAGCACTAGAAAACCTTACTTCAGTAACTACTTAGTTGGCATGAACCTTCTATCAAGGAAATCCTGATAGGACAAACACACTCTGGAATGTTGTATAAACTGGGAAACATATATTACATATGAAACAAGTGTGGACACAGAAATGTGTTGTCCATAAGGCAAGTGTGGATGTCAATATTTCATATTATTAACTTTAAAAATAAAATTCATGGACACAGGGGTCGTGGATTTTTTTTAATAAAAAACTAATCCTGGATTATCATTTTTGCTTAAAGTCCGGTCCTGTGTTTTTATTTCAAATTTTCATCATAGCCCCCCTCCCACTCCCAAGGGATATACAATTGTATCATTAATAATAAATTAATAAATAATAAACTCAGATTTTCTATTTAAAATAAATCTCATTTACAAAACCACTGATATTTGTTCAATTTTTAGCGCTGATTTAAGCTTTAGTCTCAAAAAATTTTTATTTTTCTCTTTAAACTGTCGAAACTTAACATTTATTTAACTGTAAAATTCACAAATAAAATTCACCTCCCCCCCCCCCCCCCCTTTTTCCCTTTTTTCTTGTTTAAATCAATGATCAACAATATTCCAGAATCAAACAAATGAATAAATATAACATAGATTTCTTTTACATGCATCTTTTTAACATGCGGAGTCAGTGTGTTTTAAATCGGTCATCCAATCAGGACGCTCATTATTCTTGTCCAAGATAAAAATACTTCGCTAAAATTACCTGTGGGTGTTTCCCCACTTCAACTCGTAAATTTACATAGAAATCGGAGATATTTCGTCATAAAACTTCATACATGGTTTTGTCCATCATATTTTTTGAAGACAAACATAAAATTATATTGCATTTATCAATATTTTATGAGTATCAACAGTTTTTTCAACACCGTATCTGTTTCTCGATACAGCCGCAACTTCAACTCGTAAATTTACATAGAAATCGGAGATATTTCGTCATAAAACTTCACACATGGTTTTGTCTATCATATTTCTTGAAGACAAACATAAAATTTTATTGCATTTATCAATATTTTATGAGTATCAACAGTTTTTTCAACACCATATCTGTTTCTCGATACAGCCGCCCGATTACAGTGACCCGTGATCCACATTAGCACGTTTCACCAGTTTTTTTCTTAATAATGTTGTTTAATAATTTTTTGGGTAAAGTTTCGATCATTCTGAAACGGTTCTCACCATGTATTGAGGCAAGCAATATTATTGATATATTAATCTATTTAAATTGCAGATGGTGACATCCGGATCACAAAAACGAAAATCGAAAATTACTGCGAAATCACGTGGTCTTTTCGACTTTCGGAAACTTTCGACGGCTTTTGTGCTTTGAAACGACTAGAATGGCAGTCAGAAATTTAGCGGGAGACGCCATTCTAGTTGTTATCTTTGTATAAATCATCGAAAGTTTCCGAACGTCGGAAAGACCACGTGATTTTCCAGTAAGTTTCAACTTTCGCTTTTGTTCGTAGGAGGTTATCCTTTTGTGAACTTTTCGATGCTTGGATCGATAATTGGATTTATCTTAAGGTGACCAAAGGCTATTTTATGTAACAGGGATTTATTTAAAAGAACAATAAAAGCGATATAATTGGAAATTGAAGAGAAATAAAAGTAGAACAATTTGAAGCGAGGAAGGGTTAGTAATGGCGTCCTCTCTTGTGATTTTTAAGTTGGTAATACATTGACAGTAAACAAAATCAGTGGGGAAATTTAATGACCGGGAACAAGTACCTGTGTACAAGTCTACTTTTGATCTTGATGACAAAAAAGGGGTTAAATATGAATTTAGCTAGTAATTAAACCATCACAAATCAGTTGTAACCGAAATAGAATAAATAATTACTTTTGTTTTCAGTCCGTAAATCAAATAAGTTTCAGTATCAAATAAACAGTTCATCTTTATTGGCGGTTCTATTATTACATTTTTCAGGGAAAATATAATAATGTCACAAAATGACAATAATCAGTGTTGACAGTTGTATATATAATGAAAAAGTGCAATTTTTTTTTTTTTACATAATAGCTAATTACATTATAGATACAGTCCTTGTCATTGATGTAGGTGTACAGCCAAATCATGTATTGTTAGAACGACTTATTTTAAAGACGTGGTAATTTAGAGAAATATCAATTTTCTGTCAAAAACATAGCACAATTTGAAAATGGCAAAGATACCTGTATCTGCCATGCCAGCTAAATTATATGTAGAATCTATAATGTAAAAACAAAGCGAAAACACTAAATATATTTTCGGTTCATAACATTTTATAAAAATAACTATAGGAAAATTCAAAGAGGTAAGAGAGCCTCTCTGGCCGTGATTTGTTATTGCATGCTTAACATCCACATATAAACAGGACTATCCCTATTATTGTGTTCTAATATCATTTTAAATTTAGAACAATAAGCTTTTCAAGAAGCATTTATTTATCCACTTATCCTGCAATTAAAAAAAATGTATGAAAATTGTGTGTCTTCAACATAACAGCTAAATATGATATGCTGGTCTATATAATAACACAGGCAGATACCAAAGGAGTAATCAGAATCTGTAAATCGAAGAAGGACAGACAACACAATGGCCAAAAGAAAAAAGGACAAAAGAATAAACAACGATCTACAAAACACTACACAGAAAACTAAAGATCGAGCAACACGAACGCACCTAAAAACAGAACTCAGAATTGTGGAAAGCAATTGCATGACCGCACCATTTCACAAAGAGAAGAGATTTTGACTCATAAAATAGTTTAACCTCGCCAATTTTTATTCAAGTGCCTGTACCAATCCAGGAAAGTGAGCGGTCATATCTTTGTGTGTAGGGGTATCGACGATTATCATATTTTAATAGGAATTGCTTCGACAGTTTTTCCATTTTTTAACATTATCATAGATTACATATTTCTCAGCTTGTCCATTTGTTTCGTATGTATGATAATATTTGGAAAACGTACACCAACGCTGCCGTTTCCATAATGCTAAATTAATACTAAATAATTTAGCAAGCGTTTGTGAAGCGAAAACAATAATTATCTCTACTTGATAGGTAATTTCCTTATTATGACGGTAACATATATAATTCTAGTTCCTTACCACTCCTAAGTATGGATCGATTTATATGTTCAAACTGTCTATCTTATTTTACTCATATAGGCTTACCGAGATATCTAAATGAAAAGAACGTTTCAACAATGATGGTCATCAATTCTACCTCAACCAAGAAAACCACCTCTCACTTCATTGAATATAAAAAAACACCATGATACATGCGGATAGAAATCCAGATCCGGGATTCGGAGAGGCACGAAAGTGTAGTGTGGTTATACCGGTGAATGGAATCCAAACACACTCTTTGATAATTGGGTCTCCCACTCCAATACAGATAAAAAAAACAACGAAAAGCTTATACAGATTCGCTTCCACTGAAAACGACCAATTACGATCGCAAAAATAAATGCAGGTACACTAGCAGGGTAAGTGAATGCTTGTGATTAAACTGTCTGCATGGCTTAGAAGTGTAGAATCTGTTGGTTAAAGACAAAACAAAAAATGATACTTCTGACAAATATAATATAAATCAGTAATAAACATTCAAAGAGACCAGTGGTTTAAAAGTCAAAATAAATAGGTAATCAAATGTTGGTAGTGGTTTAAAAGTCAAAATAAATAGGTAATCAAATGTTGGTAGTGGTTTAAAGGGAGGTCAAAATAAATAGGTAATCAAATGTTGGTAGTGGTTTAAAGGTCAAAATAAATAGGTAATCAAATGTTGGTAGTGGTTTAAAGGGAGGTCAAAATAAATAGGTAATCAAATGTTGGTAGTGGTTTAAAGGGAGGTCAAAATAAATATGTAATCAAATGTTGGTAGTGGTTTAAAGGTCAAAATAAATAGGTAATCAAATGTTGGTAGTGGTTTAAAGGTAAAAATAAATAGGTAATCAAATGTTGGTAGTGGTTTAAAGGGAGGTCAAAATAAATATGTAATCAAATGTTGGTAGTGGTTTAAAGGTCAAAATAAATAGGTAATCAAATGTTGGTAGTGGTTTAAAGGTAAAAATAAATAGGTAATCAAATGTTGGTAGTGGTTTAAAGGGAGGTCAAAATAAATAGGTAATCAAATGTTGGTATTAGGAAATGTCTGAAGATACCAAGGAGGAAATCAAAATACACAAATAGAAGAATAGACAATGAAATGGCCATCAGATAAAGCAAAAGGACCAACAATACTACACAGAAAACTAATGACTGAGCACAATATTCAATACAAAATAGTAATATAATATAGAATCATATATAAAAGTACTGATTTAATTGTTAGTTAGACCTACTAGTTCTACCAACAGATTATCTATATATTTAGCAAAGGAAACATGTCTCAAAGAATCAACAATAGTTGTTAAATCATAACCTTTACGATTTTACTATCTGTTATTTGTTTTTGTTAGACTATATGTGTCAGATTTCATCTTTTTAGCTTTTGTAAAGTCGCCATTAAACATTGTAGAGATCTGCTTTTTTTTTATTAGATCTCTGCATGTAGAATTGTATTGATATAATGGTTTTAAAATTTAGTGAAAACTTTGAATAATTTATGAAAAAAGGATCCTTGGTGTAAAAGTGTTTCTGTTATCACGAGCTTACGGTAATTAAATGCAGCCATCATTATTGCAAACACGGGTAAAACGAGTCAATTATGAAACGTAGACTACTTATGATGGGACCAAAGGAACGTCATCATCTAAGAAAGGAAAATTGACCATATGAAAAGAATAAGTCTCTTGTTGTAAACGCGTAATATGTAAAACTTCACCTTGAGAAATGACACGACAAAATTGACACGAGTCGTTTATAATGTTAGCCTTATTCAACGTATGTTTCGCAAGGTAAAATTTAAACACGATTATTTAGTTAAGATATCGTCTAGACATCACCAGGTCTTGTTGAATAAACCAATTATTCAGTTTTGTAAGATTAGAGATAATTTGAGATTCATAGCAGTATCAAAGCAAATCAGCAATGAGAGGAACACAATTTGTTCCTATTGGAATACCAACAATATGACGAAAATAATGGTCTCTTGAATTGTGCAAATGTCTTCTTTCTACTGTTTGGTAAATAATTATTCTGATTTCTTTTTTTATATCTCAGGAACCGGTAATGATGTTCCTGTGTACGTTTTCTAATGTACGACCGGTTTCTCCGACATACTGAATGCCGAAGCCTACTTTGCATCATGATTTCCAAATCAAACAAAAATCACAAATTATTTTAAGAACGATCAATGAATCATGATGCCTACTTTGGTTCCATTTTATCCAGTGATTTCAGAGAAAATTATGAAATATGAAAAACTAATGGACGAAAACAAAGATGCTATGTATGATGATATCTCACATGGACCTTTGATCCAAATAAACTGATAAAAACGTTTGTTTCATCTGGTTGCCTTTAATACGCGATGTTGAACTATATATCTGATAAACAAAACACCGAACACTTAACACGAGGCAACAGTTCAATAACTAGGATTATATGTTTATTGGTAGATATGAGCATAACATGGCTTTTTATCCTATATATCTGAAGACGCGTTCGAGATTTCGACATACAGCAGAAGTTTATTAAAAATTTCAGGATTGGAAATACTACACGTCCGTCCATTAATTTCTGATGATAGGAAGCTGAATATTTTGTGGTGTTATGCTAATATTAATAATATCTTATGCAATAATTCTGATGTAGTTAGGAAATATTGTAATGGGTATGATAGCACTGGGATATATATGGACGACTGGCCATTAATTGAATTTATAATGAACAATTTAAGTATGGTAACGGATGAATGGCTGCTGATGGTGATCATAGAAAATGTATTTGTTGCATAAGGCCTTATAACCAGCGTGGATATGCAAAAGTTGTCACCGTGCTGGAAGCGTTTTAAGTGGAAATCAATGTAACATAAGAACTTAATCAATACACCATAGAAAGGAAATCAGATAAACGCACCAAAGATGCACATGTCTGTGTAGTTGTTCCTCTGTTGTTAAGTACAAGTGATGCAATTACATTTCATATTAACAATATCACGGAGGATTGCCAATAATATAAATGTTTGGCTTTATATTAAATTATATCCTTTGCCAGATCAATGACAAATGAACTCAAAACATAGATTGCCATTGAAATGAAACAAACATTAAATGAGGAAAAATAACAAGGCATATCTTATACACAATTTCTCTTTGAACAGAAAACACATTAAAATCAATTAATGTAGAAAAGCTGTCGATAGTGTTATTGTTATTAAATACTTCTAGATGTGGAAGATATTGATGGTCGCTGTTTTGAATCTTAGGCATTTTTCATTGTTGAAGTTATCATAGCAAATATAAAATGAATACTTCACGCTGGATGTCATTAAAGGGTCTGACCATTACGTCTGGTAGCATTCCTGATAAAATTGTGTAGGAAATTGTTTTGTCCCTATGCTTTTTTCTTTAGTTTTGTTTTGTCTGTTTTCATTGAAATAGCTGTCCACGTTATTAGGCCTCAAGATCCGCAGTGCACATTCGTCAAGACCCAATTATGATTTTGAAATCAAGAACAACAGCCAAAGTGTTATTTTGTTGCCAGCTTAGCTGATGCACATTTTGAACTCTTGCTAAATTTACACTTACTCCATATGTTCTCAAATTTTAATCGACGTTTCGTATTTCATTTTCCAGGCCGATGTTTTGAAAATTGTGCTTAGTGCATTCTTGAGTTCTCGAGTTTAAAAGTGGAAATTTCGAGAATTAATTAATCGACATTTTGATTTCAATCTTTTAATGAATGCCCCTAATACGCTTCCGTTCTCGATTGCGTGAAACAAGCCAAAAAATATCAAAAGTTGACTATATAATATGTCAGCTTAAAACCCAGTATAAGTTAAAACGAGAACAAATACTACAATGTCGCTGTCCAAATATAACATATTGATCAATTAATTGCGTAAAAAAGATAAATCGAAACAAAAACAAAAATGGAGGATTTATTCTAACGACCAAATATGTTGCACAATACAGCAGTTCCTCATATGCTTCACATTTTGACCTACACCTTGAAATTGACAACGACGATCTGTTGAGAACGAAATTTCAATTTTCTATTGTGAATTTTCCATTCATATGTAGCAAAATTCCAGCAGAACCTGTATATGAAGTATATACCTCTCAGTTAATACTATATTCCAGAGCTTGAATTTCCTATCAGGATTTCCTTGATGGGATGTTGCTGATATCAAGGCAGCTACGGAACCAGTGGGTTCATAGTGGGGTAAAGTTAAAGTCATCAAGATTTACTGTCGCCATTATTACTTAGTTAACTATAATGAAATGTGTGTGTCACAAATGTTCTGTTTGTTGTAGTTAAATCTGGATCATGAGTTCTCACCTGATTTTTAAAATGAGTATCACTTTGGGCTCCACTAGTAATCTGATGACATAATCGGGCTCTAACGTAATCTGATGATACAATCGGGTTCTGACAATCATCTATCAGTGGCGTAATGCATGTTGGGGTAAATGCGCAAAATGCGCAATTTGCCTCATAAGTGCTGCCTTGAAATAAGTTAAAATGGCTTCTGAGTTCCACAAAAAAGAGTTAACGTTATATACTTAATCCTCTGGTTAATACTGAAAAACAGTACTTTCATTACGAATTATTATTTTATTTCCTCAACCATTTTTTATATTAAATACTGATGGTTCGTTTGCAAAGTATTTCTATTTGTATTTTGGGGTTGTAATATGTAGAGCAGCAATTATTTAACATTATTGCTAATATACACAAATCCATATCTGGTGAACGCAGATAGCAATGCTGGATCACCATTAAGGGGAAGACCCCTCTCTGAATCTTAAAAATTGGTTTAGGATACCAACTAAAACAATATACTATATAGTTTCGAAATCCATTGCAAAGAGGATGATCCATATATTGGACATTGTTTTGATAACGATGAAATCTAAATATGGGTTCCATATACGTCGAGACTTTGATCCTTTAGCTGTTTTGCTCTGTCTTCTACTAAATATTGACCGCCGTCAACAACAATCGATTATTATGTCAGAAAGCTGCATATTACAATTGAAAGGGCTAAAATTATTTACAAATAATGTCATAAATTAGTATTTGATAGAGCAGATATCGGACTTGAATGGCTCAACCGAGCGACTGATAACTATGAGCTGTGACAGTGTTTCTAGTTAGATATCGTACGTGGAGAAACTGTTCTTGTCTTGGTTGAATATGACAAGGAAGGACAACAAAAGACGAGTAATGCATGTGTCCAGATTGCCTCAGATTATTTTAAGTCTGTTTTAGTAATGCATGTGTCGAGATTGCCTCAGAGTATTTTAAGTCTGTTTTAGTAATGCATGTGTCGAGATTGCCTCAGAGTATTTTAAGTCTGTTTTAGTAATGCATGTGTCGAGATTGCCTCAGAGTATTTTAAGTCTGTTTTAGTAATGCATGTGTCGAGATTGCCTCAGAGTATTTTAAGTCTGTTTTAGTAATGCATGTGTCGAGATTGCCTCAGAGTATTTTAAGTCTGTTTTAGTAATGCATGTGTCGAGATTGCCTCAGAGTATTTTAAGTCTGTTTTAGTAATGCATGTGTCGAGATTGCCTCAGAGTATTTTAAGTCTGTTTTAGTAATGCATGTGTCGAGATTGCCTCAGAGTATTTTAAGTCTGTTTTAGTAATGCATGTGTCGAGATTGCCTCAGAGTATTTTAAGTCTGTTTTAGTAATGCATGTGTCGAGATTGCCTCAGAGTATTTTAAGTCTGTTTTAGTAATGCATGTGTCGAGATTTGCCTCAGAGTATTTTAAGTCTGTTTTAGTAATGCATGTGTCGAGATTGCCTCAGAGTATTTTAAGTCTGTTTTAGTAATGCATGTGTCGAGATTGCCTCAGAGTATTTTAAGTCTGTTTTAGTAATGCATGTGTCGAGATTGCCTCAGAGTATTTTAAGTCTGTTTTAGTAATGCATGTGTCGAGATTGCCTCAGAGTATTTTAAGTCTGTTTTAGTAAAGCATGTGTAGAAATTTGCCTTAGAGTATTTTAAGTCTGTTTTAGTAATGCATGTGTCGAGATTGCCTCAGAGTATTTTAAGTCTGTTTAGTAATGCATGTGTTGAGATTGCCTCAGAGTATTTTAAGTCTGTTTTAGTAAAGCATGTGTAGAAATTTGCCTTAGAGTATTTTAAGTCTGTTTTAGTAATGCATGTGTCGAGATTGCCTCAGAGTATTTTAAGTCTGTTTAGTAATGCATGTGTTGAGATTGCCTCAGAGTATTCTAAGTCTGTTTTAGTAATGCATGTGTCGAGATTGCCTCAGAGTATTTTAAGTCTGTTTTAGTAATGCATGTGTCCAGATTGCCTCAGAGTATTTTAAGTCTGTTTTAGTAATGCATGTGTCGAGATTGCCTTAGAGTATTTTAAGTCAGTTTTAGTAATGCATGTGTCCAGATTGCCTCAGAGTATTTTAAGTCTGTTTTAGTAAAGCATGTGTAGAGATTTGCCTCAGAGTATTTTAAGTCTGTTTTAGTAATGCATGTGTCGAGATTGCCTCAGAGTATTTTAAGTCTGTTTTAGTAATGCACGTGTCGAGATTGCCTTAGAGTGTTTTAAGTCTGTTTTAGTAATGCATGTGTCCAGATTGCCTCAGAGTATTTTAAGTCTGTTTTAGTAATGCACGTGTCGAGATTGCCTCAGAGTATTTTAAGTCTGTTTTAGTAATGCATGTGTCGAGATTGCCTCAGAATATTTTAAGTCTGTTTTAGTAATGCATGTGTCGAGATTGCCTCAGAGTATTTTAAGTCTGTTTTAGTAATGCATGTGCGGAGATTGTCTCAGAGTATTCTAAGTCTGTCCTTTTTCAGAATGGATACTCTTTTCGTTTGTTATCTTATATATCATTATAAGTCGAGAAGTTTTACCCCTTTCTTATTCCAGAAACGTATCATGTACGCTAAATTAAATATCTACGTTTTTATTAAATACTGCCAGTTCAAGTGTTGTAACATGTCACCAACACTTGATGTGTTTCGCTGTCTGTTGGTGACGAACCTTGCAGCCCTGCATTGGATCGCTTAGAGGTAATCGATTTGTTTATGTGGAAGTGAATAATGGCTAACTTATCAAATGCCTTTAAAAAGTCCATTATCAAGATGTCAGCTTAGCCGAACGTCGTCAATAAATTATATTCATTAGGTTTCGCATGACCTTGATGTACGTGATCTTTATCGAAGAGGATAAAAGATGTCATATTTATCCGCATGTGTCATAATGCTACTGACAACAATGTGCTCTAAGTAAATTGAAAAAAGAACAGACAATGCAATGGCTAAAGGAAAAGGACAAACAACAATGATCTACATAACACTATACAGAAAACGGTGGGCAACATGAGACCCATTAAAAACCGTTGGTGATTCAGGTGCTCTGGACAAGTAAGAAGTTTCTGCTCTTTTAGTGGCACCTGTCGTGTTACTCTTGTTACAAACCCAGTTACTATAGCGACAAAATCCTTTGTATTCACTCTTTGAGTAGTCAAGGCTTTTTCAGTTCATCGGGTCCTGCTGCACTCAATGGGTTTTAATTCAATAGTTGAGCAACGCCTTTACACATTATTACTATATCGGGCTTTTTAGGATATTTAGAATCAGCTGCCATATTACATATTTCATCAAACTCATCTGATGAATTATTTTCTGTGCTAGAAAAATCTAACTGCAATTGCTGTTTCATAGCATTAGCTTTTGGATAGGGTCGATGATTAGTTTTCTGTCTTATTTGATGGATGAGAGTCCCTACTGATCAATTTTCTTATGGTTGATGAATGTCCAAGAAATGTTTCATAGTATTATACAGTGTCCCGGTGTTTTAGATCTACAATACAGATCGAAGTTTGACATTGAAAAAGTATTTGGGTGAGACGAAAATTCTGTCATGTTAAAGTTACCACTTTGGTTAAGCATTTGGTATTGTTGTGCAAACTTTTTAAATGCATATAGCATTTTCTATTTATGCAGTATCGTCATGTTCATTGGCGATCCAACGTCATGCAAGACGGTTTCCGTGTGATAACTTAAGTTATGGTTGACGGATCCTTCTGAATTTTGAAAAAAAATTACCATTGACACTGGATAAATATTTTATTTTGAAAAGGAGTATAAATGTGGCACAATATACGTAACTTTGGAAGGCATATTTAACACTTTAAATAGTAAAAGAAGACATATTTCCGAAATACATTGGCCTAGCAAATTACTGTTTCCAGTATAGAATTGTTTCCAACACATTTTTGTCCACAGCTATTTACTGTGTCTACACTTGCTTTTAATATACACGTGTTCAACTCGCCCTTGTCGACATGCTACGGCCGTATCAGTCTTCGCTCTGTGTAGTCCTTTGTTTTAAATTTCTTTAGTCACAGAGGGTAGGCCGTCCTATGGTTGTGCCAACATTGAGGGATATGCTCTTAAACTAGTTGGTTTAATTTGTTCTTAATCATATCTGACATTGAAATCTATATTTGTGTTAATAATATGGTTATTGAATCCTTATTATTTTGTTTTTGATGGTGTCCCAGTTTGTTTGGCTGTTTGTTAGTTTTTTTTATATTTTATTTTGTTTTGTTTTGTTTCGTTTGTTTGTGTTTGGTTTTTTGTTTGTTTGTATAAAGGTACTTTCCTATGCTTTTGTTACAGTATTTGAGGCTTAATGTCAAATTCTAATTAGACGGCAGCATGATCAAATTTTCTTGGAAGAATATTTATGCTTAGTATTTGACTGTAGGGTTTGTGATTATCAGATCTTAAGACTTTTCTTGTACAAATGGCTATTACTTGCAAAGGTAGCTTACGTATAAACCAAATAACAACTAAAAATAACGTTCAATATACAGGGTATATTAAATTCTTTTTCATGAACGCCTCCAAGTTAGATTTTTAATATGAAAGACATTAAATATTATCTCATTTTAGCTCTAAAATAGAATAAAATAAAAACTCATAGTAATGCCCACTCGAAAAATATGGAAATTGGTTTTCCACTTCAACTACACAACGCTTAGTTTAAAGTGAAAGCTCAAGATTTAAAAATAAATCAAGCATAGGCACGAATGTCTCTCACAGTCTGCGATGTTTTCTGGTTCCCTACAGATAATGTATTATATACAATTTATTATTTTTTATTTTTCTCAGCTGTACATTTATATAGCCAAATTCAAATTTCAAAATTAATATATAGACTTTACTGTATTAAGTGTTTACTGTTTTCATAATTGCAGGTTTTTTGCCAAATTTTTAACTGACCCATACCTCTTGATTAAGGTCAGATTATTTTATCTACATCGTATATCATATATAGACAGAAGACGGGAGTTCATGCTACATGACAGAATTCAAGTTACATCGAGATTAAAGTTACTTGTTTTGTCAAAAGAACATTGTACAAGTCATAATTTCTAGTTGTTTTTTCCCTCACAAATAATGAATTGATAATAAACAAACAAAAAACAGTTTATAATTTACTCTGTAGGAAACTCTTATCTGTCCTAAAACGTCTGCACAATAAGACAAATAATACTTTGACAACAGAGCTGATACATGTAGGCAAATGAAGCGAATATACATATTACTGTTTATTGATACCGGTAGACACAAAGTATTGCAATTAAACCAAAATCTCTTAATAAATTACAGTGACTTGCGGCAGGTCGATGGGTTTATCTGGGTACTCCAGTTTCCTCCACCAATAAAACTGACCACAACGATATACTGAGATATTGTTGAAAGTGGCGTTAAACAGATAACCCTAACCCTTAATAAATTATTTTCATAATTTGTACTTTCCAGAAAAAAGGGAAAAAAGAATTAAGTGACATGTATTAAAGAATGAAGTTGTACATTTATAAAATGGCACACTAACCTTATTATGAATGATCCGTTCCTTGTAACATAGCCATTCTCATCAATTCAAGGTTGAATCAATTTCCTCCAGTATTTAAACTAATTATGATTCCCATGTTTATGTTAATTAGTATAACAATAAATACTTGGTTAATCTTGTCAAATCATGTAACTATACCAGAAGTCTTGTAGATAACATTATATGGTATTGATTAGGATAAAAAAAAACACTCCTTTCTCAGCACAAACTAGCCATGCTCAATAATTCTCATCCAGATTTCCTTTTGGCATTTTTCTTCTTCCACTGTTTATCAGATTTTCAATATATATCTGTATATATCCATGGTGTGTAGGGCTGATTGTACTTGCGTTTTGTCATCGATTTTCAATAGAACAGTGGTAAAAACTCGAGTAACATTTCGTACGACTTCAGTTGTTCATACTTCATATTCCCATGATGTTGTTTCTCCGATATTTGATACAAGTCAATTTTTATCTGTATTTGACATTTCCACACACGCAATATTTATCTATAACATAGTATTTAACTGTGACCTGTTGCATTATATTGCCGACAAATATTTGATCGTGATCAACATTCGACGAAGAAGCAGTTGTTTTTTTTTTTATTCTAAAGATTTACCGACTCTTTAGGAAATCAATAATGTTCATCACTGGATATCAAAGTCTTTGATTTTAATATACAAAGGATAATTCTGTTCAAATCTGTATGAAAACATATTAATGCTTCCTTTTTCTTTTATTAATTAATTTGAAATCTACCTTCTGTAGCTCAGGTTCCAATTGATTTATACATATATATTGTTTTTTGTATGATTTTGTGTTTCCGTAATTTATAAATTATTGACACCATTAACAAAGCATCGTCAATAAGTATCAATAATGCTTCTGTAAAGCAATAAAGGGGAATTATTGGCCACTTTAAGATTACTTGCAAGATGCATTGTGACATATAAATGTTCTTTGCTCTTTTTCGGGAAATAAGATGCCAAGATATTCATAAAATAGGACAAAATGGTCGTTTAGAAAAGATGTCTGTCTTTAGGGAAATGGAGCACAACGGTAACAAGCTAAGCGCAGAAGAGTAATATACTATCATAGATGGTTAATTTAATTTCAACTAGTCTCATTGCTTGAGATATTTGCAATTTTTTACATAAAATCGATTTTGTGTAGACATAAGCTGCTTTCATCTCCTTGGCCAGAAATCTGTTGTTGGGTTTAAATATCGATAATCCCGTCAACGTAAAACTTTCAGACGTTTTCTTCATTGACGAAAATAGATAATTGGTTTGTCCACAATGTAATTACTGGTATGACATCTGGATAATGATGGAATAGATTCTGTGCTGTGGCTTAATGTCAACTCCATAAAAATCAGTTTAGAACCATAAATTTAGATAATTTGTGACAAACATGTCAGATACTTCTATTCTATGGAAAAAGGGGTTAAAATATAAAATATTTATATCTGCAATCAAAGAAATTCATTGAAGAAACGATAGTAAATGAATTTTACTTCACCGAATTATCTGCAGAGAAGATTCAGTAAAACAGTGAGTCGTTGTATTTTATAAAGAGATGCACGAGAATATACCAAAGGGGTATCTACAGAAGGACACACAATGCAATGGTTAAAAGAATAAACAATAATCTATAAAATACTACATAGAAAACCAAAGATTGTGAAATACGAACCCCACTAAGAACAGGGGGTAAAGTATTTGTAATCGAAACTAAAGATGTTTTCGCTCCTAATATTGTGCTATATAAAAAAAAGCGTAGATATATAAGTTAATGCCTCACGACGCATTTCTTAATAAAAACTTTATCAAGTACGCTAATAGTCAAAAGATTGTCAGATGTGATTTAATAATCTTTGTGAACAAGTAATCCAAACGACTTAAACAGAGTAGCCAGCCAAGATCACATAAGGGGGAGAATCGTAGCTTTAATAATAATAATTACATTATTTAGGAATTGTAAATTGACATAATAAATATATCTAATAAACCATATAAGTAGTTGAAACTACGGATATGTTCGCGCTTAATATTCTGTTAATTAAGTACTGTCGAATCTGTGGCTTGGATGAAATAATTTATGTTTTTTTTTTCTGGGGAGATCTTAATATAAATTTGAATGTAACGAGGATTGTTTATATTTTATTTCCCCTTTCAAATGAAGTGGCCTATGCATTTCTTGAACAGTTGAGTTCATCGTAGACATTTCAAATGTCTTTAATTTCATATAGATCATGTGTATGAAAAGTTTGAAGATACCAAAGGGGTAACCAGTAGCCGTAAGTCGAAGGACAGAAAATACACTGGTCAAAAGAAAAAAAAACAGAAGAACAAACAATAATATACAAAACACTACACAGAAAACTATTGATAGATCAACACATGCCGCACTAAAAACCGGTGTGAACACAGAAAGGTAGGCATTTCCTGCTACATATGTGGCACCCGTCGTATAAACTAGAAAGCAAATTTTATCCTGCAGCTTTTATTGAAGTGCCTGGACCAAGTCAGGAAAGTGCGTGACAATGCATTTGTGTATTAGGGTATTGCATTTTTCCTTTTCTACGATTTTTCTATTGGATATTGGAAATAATCCGATACAATGGTGTGGTTTTTTTGCTTTTCATTTTGTTTGTTAAATATTTCTTTACATTTCTTAAAAAAAAAAACATACAATTTTGGATGCTATTGAAATTATATTTTTTACCAGCTGCTTGTTTTACGGCTCTTAAATATGATCAAATTTTTTAAAATGTTTCGAAAGGTATAGCTCAATTGGTAAGCAAAACTAAAAATAAATGACCCATTGTCTGTCCTTTGAAATTAAAATCAGATGAACGTTGTATTGTTTATATGTAATTACAAATTACCAAGTGAAGCACATATTTAAGTTCACAGTGTTATAGAAGGCTATATAATTTTCAAATATGAAACCTTGATTTCAATCATGTCTGCTAGAAAAACAAATATTCAATTTGATTTCCTCAATCCCAAAGTATATTCCATGGTGTTCGGATACGTCAGTGTTATCGGACATATAAGTTTAGAAAAACAACAGACCAAACGATTTGCTGGAGAATCTAATATTTTTTTCTATTTATCAAACTCAATCTCGTTAAATATTAAATATCAGACTGTCATCTTGTTTTCACAAGAATACATTTAGATCTAGACCAGAATTTCAGCCCTAATTTACAGCCATAATTAATGGAGTCGGGAACTTAAATACATATCTTCACTATATATTTAATCAAGGAAGGTAATGAGAAAGGGCAACAAGAGGGTTCTCTGGGAATACATTCTGGTCTTCTACATTGATTTTACGTTAATTTGTTCTGGATTTCAGCATGTTTCTGTGATAAGATTCTAACCGTGGAGATGTATCAATGTTATTAAGTCAATAAAAATGTTTCCATATCTAATCAACGTTCCACTCGACATGACAAGGACACGCCGTTACCGCTTCCATGCTTAAGTTGGAAATACTCCTCAAGCCTCCTTAATAATTTGTAGAGGTACCATTTATCCCAATCGTGCTTATTTTAAGGACTTAATATACATGTCTGCAATCTTTACATCTTTTTTATTTAAGCTCTGATGTCGTCTCCCCATGTTCATGATTATTCTTTGCATTAGTCAACAAACGTCGACTAGTGGACGTTCTCACACACGGTCCCAGGTTGGAGGCCAAAGACTCTTACTTCTTGGAGGAACATTTTGGTTGATTTTTTTATGGTATTTAACACCACTTTCAACAATATCTCAGTTATCATGGCGGTTGGAGGATATTGGAGCTTTTTCTTTAATAATTGACACATATTTTTTTTTAACCCTGGATGGTATTTCCCCCCAATAAACATTGAGTATAGACGAAATAAAAACCAAAATATTAGTTCACTGAAGGCCGTGATTGCGATTAATGTATGTTGCTTCTGCAATATAGCTATTTCCAATTACGTAGAAAGATCAATGGTTGCCAATGAAGATACAATTAGTAATTAATGACAATATAGCAAGCTTAAGTGAGAAAAATGTAGACATGTCACAATGCTAATAAAATACCAGGATGCATCATATGTACACAATATACGGCATTGGAAGGTAAAGCTATTAATTTCACAATACATTCCGAATATTTGAAATTGAAACAGTCTAGACTTGTACAAAATTTGTATGTTTTTCCATTCCTTATTAACATTTAACATCATATCTTACTCTTAGTGTCAATTTTCCATTTTACTGGATGAATCGTGTTTCAAATATCACGTGTTTAGCATGTTTCAATAAAATGAAGAAAAAAACAAAATATATCACACTGTCGGAACAATTCCAAAACTAAATATCAAAATCGTAGAAAGAGGCAAAATCGAGACCAATAATACACAAATACAAGACCGTCTACTTTCTTAGCTTGGTACAGGCACTTCAATAAAAACTGGCAGAGTTAAACTAGTTTTATAGGCACAAATCTCCCTTCTTAGTGAAATGAAGCGGTCGTGCAAGTGCAAATTACGATATCAGTTTAATCCTCAAGTCAGATTAAATAACTTGATTCTTTATATTTTTGATAGCACAGACTGAAATAAATATCACGGCAATACATCGTGCTATAATTTTGAATGAGACAGGATCTTGAGTAATATTATAACCTTGAATGAGACAGGATCTTGAGTAATATTATAACCTTGAATGAGACAGGATCTTGAGTAATATTATAACCTTGAATGAGACAGGATCTTGAGTAATATTATAACCTTGAATGAGACAGGATCTTGAGTAATATTATAACCTTGAATGAGACAGGATCTTGAGTATTATTATAACATTGAATGAGACAGGATCTTGAGTAATATTATAACCTTGAATGAGACAGGATCTTGAGTAATATTATAACCTTGAATGAGACAGGATCTTGAGTAATATTATAACCTTGAATGAGACAGGATCTTGAGTAATATTATAATCTTGAATGAGACAGGATCTTAAGTAATATTATGACCTTGAATGAGACAAGATCTTGAGTAATATTATAACCTTGAATGAGACAGGATGTTGAGTAATATTATAACCTTGAATGAGACAGGATCTTGAGTAATATTATAATCTTGAATGAGACAGGATCTTGAGTAATATTATAATCTTGAATGAGACAGGATCTTAAGTAATATTATAACCTTGAATGAGACAAGATCTTGAGTAATATTATAACCTAACGTATTGACAAATTTATAGTTTAACATAAACTTCAAGATGATGAAGTCACATAATATAAGTTCTCCGCTCCCTAGTGACCGTCTATCGTTATTTGGACGGTCAGTAAATTGTTGAAGGGTGAGCGCTTTAGCGCCAACCCTTCAATTATTTACTGACCGTCCAAATAACCATAGTCGGTCACGGGAGCTTAGAACATTTTTGTACGATGTTGCTGATCTATGACTTGAAACAGTAACTAAGTTTTTTCCACGAACTATGTTTGACGGACTTTCTTGGAAGTTCTAAGGCTAAAGACGTAATGGTCACTACACAAAATTAAGCACCGCCCACTGACCTTCTGTAATTTTCCGTCTGCATCGTTTCGTAACTGCATCGTTATTTTTATGAATGGAATTTTCACTGGCCAATAAAGCGCATTAATCTTATTTTCTAGATTTACATATATGGCTCTGTATCTATCGTTATTTTTAGAAATGATTTTATCCAATCACAGGTCGTCAAATAAATGCAACATCGTACAATGTATGATGGATGTACACTTTAATAATAGGTCATTCCCAAGGTGTGTCTCCAATGCAAAACGAAACATTGTTTAAAAACATTGACAAATTCTAAATAATTGTATATACATTATTTAGAACTCGCAAGCCATTTCCCAAAAGACAAATATTGCATCTTTATGTTTATTCATAGTATACATACACGTCACTTTATGTCAACGTCTAAGGAGCAACACATTAAATCTATTTGTAACGGTGTAAATATAAATCAAGCTTCAAAGTTCGACATCAAGAAAATGTTACACAGACGTTTAAATACATATTTCATCTTGAATGTACAATTCTAAGAACGCTTGACATCACCAAACTAATGTATTTATCGACATAATACTATAATAATACACGATGGTGTATGCACCAACAGCATCGGTGGCGCGCTCGCCTCGAGTGTGGTAGATCGTGGGTTCGAGCCACGGTTGGGTCAAACCAAAGACTATAAAATTGGTATTTGTTGCTTCTCCGCTAAGAACGCAGCATTAAGAAGAAAGAGCAAAAACTGGTCGGCTCGGAATCAGAATAATGAGTGCGAGTGGAGCGACATGTCTACCTGCGGACTGTTGTTTCAGTGGGCTAGCACTATAAAAGTCCAACTAAGCGTGTTGGTCTAGTACAAAGTGGACCTCATCATCATCTCATTGAAAATTACTGGTTCTCTCCATGATATAGCTAAACATTTCTGAATTGGCGTTAAACAACACTCACTCACTCACTCACTCACTCACTTTAACGGGATTGCAAAAATATTCATTGGAAACACTTACATATATTGAAAATGGTGTCTTGTGTTTACACAAGAGTTATATACCTAAGATTAAACGCAAGTTGTCTTTTTAAACTTCTTTTAAGCAGTGAGTTTTTTGTAGCTCATTTTACTTTACGTAGATATAAATGAAATAGTTTTCATATTATTGTTGTTGATTATAGCCTAAGATATCGGTGTTGTAATAGATAGTGGGTTGGTATCGAGTGCGATATATCGTGGGTTCAATCCCACAATCGGGTAAAACCTAAATATTATAAATTTGTCTGGGCCACTTCTCAGCTAAGGAGACAGCTGTCAATGAAGCAGTAACTGCGTATCCTTAACTCCAGAGCACTCGATTCTCTCCCGATTTTAAGTGTGGTTCATACTGCTCGATTATTCAGTGTAGTTTGTTGTGAATCATTGTTTGTCTTTTTGTTGTATTTCTTTTAGCAATTGTATTTAATTTTCCTTCTTCGATATCAGGATTCTGATGACCCCTTCTGTACCATCCTCATTTTCATTGGGGTGTAAGAGCAATAACTCGTTCACTCGGAGTCGGGAGAATGTGTCAGAGTGCAAAACGATTCAATCCAGAGCGTGTTGATATAGTATTAGAAGATAACATCATAACATGATCTCCCAACTATTGTTAACAAGACTACTCTACTAAGGTAGTGGATCAAATGAAAAAAAATCTAAAATTTTCTTTTCTGTATTAAAATCCCTTTTACTACTGTATATCATTCAATTTTCAAAGACGTTCAGTAATTACACATTAAGCAGTCATGAATAGACAATTTATACAGTGATGGTCAACAATTCCACCAATTTCAACAAAACGAACAATCACGTCTCACATCACATCATTAAATACAAAAAAAAGACTAGGAGATATGACGTTGGAAATCAAAGTAATTTAAAAGCCCGAAATGTATTGATGTACGAAATATTTTTTCTTATTGAAATCTACTTCAACCTTTGAACATTTGACTTTGAGAAGATGCATTGTTATCTGGCAGTCATTGCTCTGATATCAATTTAAATATTTAAATTTAAATATATTTCGCAGAGTAAGCAATTTTCATAAAATTTTGAATTTGTTGAGAATTGAGATTGTAACTCGTTATTTTTTCTCTCTATTAGTTCCAGTTGCTCAATAATAGATATTGAAACAATGTTAAATGAATTGAGAATGCCTTTTGTTACTTTTTTAAATATTCATGAATTACTCTTCTTTCTGAATCATATGCTCTGTTGTATATTGTGATATTCCTACATATTTTCTTATAAAATATGCCTACAAGAATATGCATGTGTTACATGTATATCTACGCTTTAAGATTGCACAAAGTATATTGCCATGTAATGAATGATAAGTTAGCTAGTGATATCCGCAATCTCAATTTGCATTATTAGTCAACTACACACACCCAAGAACCCTGTAATAAATGAATCGTCAGCTATGGTTTCACCAATATCCAACCCTCTAATAATGACTGATTCGTGAGCTACACTCTCCAACACCCAATATTAAATTGTTCGTGAAATACACTCTCCGCATCTTTCCATAAAGGATTCGTCAACAACACACTCAACATCATGAAATAAATGACCCGCCAGCTACACTCCACATGTTCACCAACTAGTAAAGGACCACTCAACAACATACTCATCAACACCATGTAATAAATGACTCGCCAGCTACACTCTCTATCACCACATGTTCACCAACTAGCAAAGGACCACTCAACAACATACTCATCAACACCATGTAATAAATGACTCGCCAGCTACACTCTCTATCACCACATGTTCACCAACTAGTAAAGGACCACTCAACAACATACTCATCAACACCATGTAATAAATGACTCGCCAGCTACACTCTCTATCACCACATGTTCACCAACTAGTAAAGGACCACTCAACAACATACTCATCAACACCATGTAATAAATGACTCGCCAGCTACACTCTCTATCACCACATGTTCACCAACTAGTAAAGGACCACTCAACAACATACTCATCAACACCATGTAATAAATGACTCGCCAGCTACACTCTCTATTACCACATGTTCACCAACTAGTAAAGGACCACTCAACAACATACTCATCAACACCATGTAATAAATGACTCCCCAGCTACACTCTCCATCACCACATGTTCACCAACTAGTAAAGGACCACTCAACAACACACTCATCAACACCATGTAATAAATGACTCGCCAGCTACACTCTCCATCACCACATGTTCACCAACTAGAAAAGGACCACTCAACAACATACTCATCAACACCATGTAATAAATGACTCGCCAGCTACACTCTCCATCACCACATGTTCACCAACTAGTAAAGAACCACTCAACAACATACTCATCAACACCATGTAATAAATGACTCGCAAGCTACACTCTCCATCACCACATGTTCACCAACTAGTAAAGGACCACTCAACAACATACTCATCAACACCATGTAATAAATGACTCGCCAGCTACACTCTTCATCACCACATGTTCACCAACTAGTAAAGGACCACTCAACAACATACTCATCAACACCATGTAATAAATGACTCGCCAGCTACACTCTCCATCACCACATGTTCACCAACTAGTAAAGAACCACTCAACAAGATACTCATCAACACCATGTAATAAATGACTCGCAAGCTACACTCTCCATCACCACATGTTCACCAACTAGTAAAGGACCACTCAACAACATACTCATCAACACCATGTAATAAATGACTCGCCAACTACACTCTCCATCACCACATGTTCACCAACTAGTAAACGACCACTCAACAACATACTCATCAACACCATGTAATAAATGACTCGCCAGCTACACTCTCCATCACCACATGTTCACCAACTAGTAAAGGACCACTCAACAACATATTCATCAACACCATGTAATAAATGACTCGCCAGCTACACTCTCCATCACCACATGTTCATCAACTAGTAAAGGACCACTCAACAACATACTCATCAACACCATGTAATAAATGACTCGCCAGCTACACTCTCCATCACCACATGTTTACCAACTAGTAAAGGACCACTCAACAACATACTCATCAACACCATGTAATAAATGACTCCCCAGCTACACTCTCCATCACCAGATGTTCACCAACTAGTAAAGGAACACTCAACAACATACTCATCAACACCATGTAATAAATGACTCGCCAGCTACACTCTCCATCACCACATGTTCACCAACTAGTAAAGGAACACTCAACAACATACTCATCAACACCATGTAATAAATGACTCGCCAGCTACACTCTCCATCACCACATGTTCACCAACTAGTAAAGGACCACTCAACAACATACTCATCAACACCATGTAATAAATGACTCGCCAGCTACACTCCACATGTTCACCAACTAGTAAAGGACCACTCAACAACATACTCATCAACATCATGTAATAAATGACCCGCCAGCTACACTCCACATGTTCACCAACTAGTAAAGGACCACTCAACAACACACTCATCAACACCATGTAATACATGACTCGCCAGCTACACTCTCCATCACCACATGTTCACCAACTAGTAAAGGACCACTCAACAACATACTCATCAACACCATGTAATAAATGACTCGCCAACTACACTCTCCATCACCACATGTTCACCAACTAGTAAACGACCACTCAACAACATACTCATCAACACCATGTAATAAATGACTCGCCAGCTACACTCTCCATCACCACATGTTCACCAACTAGTAAAGGACCACTCAACAACATATTCATCAACACCATGTAATAAATGACTCGCCAGCTACACTCTCCATCACCACATGTTCACCAACTAGTAAAGGACCACTCAACAACATACTCATCAACACCATGTAATAAATGACTCGCCAGCTACACTCTCCATCACCACATGTTTACCAACTAGTAAAGGACCACTCAACAACATACTCATCAACACCATGTAATAAATGACTCCCCAGCTACACTCTCCATCACCAGATGTTCACCAACTAGTAAAGGACCACTCAACAACATACTCATCAACACCATGTAATAAATGACTCGCCAGCTACACTCTCCATCACCACATGTTCACCAACTAGTAAAGGAACACTCAACAACATACTCATCAACACCATGTAATAAATGACTCGCCAGCTACACTCTCCATCACCACATGTTCACCAACTAGTAAAGGACCACTCAACAACATACTCATCAACACCATGTAATAAATGACTCGCCAGCTACACTCTCCATCACCACATGTTCACCAACTAGTAAAGAACCACTCAACAACATACTCATCAACACCATGTAATAAATGACTCGCCAGCTACACTCTCAATCACCAGATGTTCACCAACTAGAAAAGGACCACTCAACAACATACTCATCAACACCATGTAATAAATGACTCGCCAGCTACACTCTCCATCATCACATGTTCACCAACTAGTAAAGGACCACTCAACAACATATTCATCAACACCATGTAATAAATGACTCGCCAGCTACACTCTCCATCACCACATGTTCACCAACTAGTAAAGGACCACTCAACAACATACTCATCAACACCATGTAATAAATGACTCGCCAGCTACACTCTCCATCACCACATGTTTACCAACTAGTAAAGGACCACTCAACAACATACTCATCAACACCATGTAATAAATGACTCGCCAGCTACACTCTCCATCACCACATGTTTACCAACTAGTAAAGGACCACTCAACAACATACTCATCAACACCATGTAATAAATGACTCGCCAGCTACACTCTCCATCACCAGATGTTCACCAACTAGTAAAGGACCACTCAACAACATACTCATTAACACCATGTAATAAATGACTCGCCAGCTACACTCTCCATCACCACATGTTCACCAACTAGTAAAGGAACACTCAACAACATACTCATCAACACCATGTAATAAATGACTCGCCAGCTACACTCTCCATCACCACATGTTTACCAACTAGTAAAGGACCACTCAACAACATACTCATCAACACCATGTAATAAATGACTCGCCAGCTACACTCCACATGTTCACCAACTAGTAAAGGACCACTCAACAACATACTCATCAACATCATGTAATAAATGACCCGCCAGCTACACTCCACATGTTCACCAACTAGTAAAGGACCACTCAACAACACACTCATCAACACCATGTAATACAGGACTCGCCAGCTACACTCTCCATCACCACATGTTCACCAACTAGTAAAGGACCACTCAACAACATACTCATCAACACCATGTAATAAATGACTCGCCAACTACACTCTCCATCACCACATGTTCACCAACTAGTAAAGGACCACTCAACAACATACTCATCAACACCATGTAATAAATGACTCGCCAGCTACACTCTCAATCACCAGATGTTCACCAACTAGTAAAGGACCACTCAACAACATACTCATCAACACCATGTAATAAATGACTCGCCAGCTACACTCTCCATCACCACATGTTCACCAACTAGTAAAGGACCACTCAACAACATATTCATCAACACCATGTAATAAATGACTCGCCAGCTACACTCTCCATCACCACATGTTCACCAACTAGTAAAGGACCACTCAACAACATACTCATCAACACCATGTAATAAATGACTCGCCAGCTACACTCTCCATCACCACATGTTTACCAACTAGTAAAGGACCACTCAACAACATACTCATCAACACCATGTAATAAATGACTCGCCAGCTACACTCTCCATCACCAGATGTTCACCAACTAGTAAAGGACCACTCAACAACATACTCATCAACACCATGTAATAAATGACTCGCCAGCTACACTCTCCATCACCACATGTTCACCAACTAGTAAAGGAACACTCAACAACATACTCATCAACACCATGTAATAAATGACTCGCCAGTTACACTCCACATGTTCACCAACTAGTAAAGGACCACTCAACAACATACTCATCAACATCATGTAATAAATGACCCGCCAGCTACACTCCACATGTTCACCAACTAGTAAAGGACCACTCAACAACACACTCATCAACACCATGTAATACATGACTCGCCAGCTACACTCTCCATCACCACATGTTCACCAACTAGTAAAGGACCACTCAACAACATACTCATCAACACCATGTAATAAATGACTCGCCAACTACACTCTCCATCACCACATGTTCACCAACTAGTAAAGGACCACTCAACAACATACTCATCAACACCATGTAATAAATGACTCGCCAGCTACACTCTCAATCACCAGATGTTCACCAACTAGTAAAGGACCACTCAACAACATACTCATCAACACCATGTAATAAATGACTCGCCAGCTACACTCTCCATCACCACATGTTCACCAACTAGTAAAGGACCACTTAACAACATACTCATCAACACCATGTAATAAATGACTCGCCAACTACACTCTCCATCACCACATGTTCACCAACTAGTAAAGGACCACTCAACAACATACTCATCAACACCATGTAATAAATGACTCGCCAGCTACACTCTCCATCACCAGATGTTCACCAACTAGTAAAGGACCACTTAACAACATACTCATCAACACCATGTAATAAATGATTCGCAAGCTACACTCTCCATCACCACATGTTCACCAACTAGTAAAGGACCACTCAACAACATACTCATCAACACCATGTAATAAATGACTCGCAAGCTACACTCTCCATCACCACATGTTCACCAACTAGTAAAGGACCACTTAACAACATACTCATCAACACCATGTAATAAATGACTCGTCATCTACACTCTCCATCACCACATGTTCACCAACTAGTAAAGGACCACTCAACAACATACTCATCAACACCATGTAATAAATGACTCGCCAGCTACACTCTCCATCACCAGATGTTCACCAACTAGTAAAGGACCACTCAACAACATACTCATCAACACCATGTAATAAATGATTCGCAAGCTACACTCTCCATCACCACATGTTCACCAACTAGTAAAGGACCACTCAACAACATACTCATCAACACCATGTAATAAATGACTCGCAAGCTACACTCTCAATCACCACATGTTCACCAACTAGTAAAGGACCACTCAACAACATACTCATCAACGCCATGTAATAAATGACTCGCAAGCTACACTCTCAATCACCACATGTTCATCAACTGGTAAAGGACCACTCAACAACATACTCATCAACACCATGTAATAAATGACTCGCCAGCTACACTCTCCATCACCATATATTCACCAACTAGTAAAGGACCACTCAACAACATACTCATCAACACCATGTAATAAATGACTCGCCAGCTACACTCTCCATCACCATATATTCACCAACTAGTAAAGGACCACTCAACAACATACTCATCAACACCATGTAATAAATGACTCGCCAGCTACACTCTCCATCACCACATGTTCACCAACTAGTAAAGGACCACTCAACAACATACTCATCAACACCATGTAATAAATGAATCGTCAAATGTACTTTCTCCAAAACTATACACCACTCTAGATACTAGACATAAATTATGCTTTATGAAGGCATGGCGAAAAGAGAAATACTGCATATTTCGACAAATAAGACTTTATCTGTACAGTCAACATTTTTGGGCGTAGTAGTAAGTTATTCTGAAAAATAAGTTCAATCACCAAAATGTCCTTTGGGAATTATTCTTTAAAACAATTATTTGATTTTTCTGATCAATAATCTGTGAACTACAAAGATGAATTGATACGTTTTGGATTAATTGAGAATTGTTTTGTGTCTATTGACTAAAGCAATAAAGATAAATAAAATCTCACTGGGATTTCAGTGTTAATGTCTTTATCACAACTGAACATCATCGGGTGTTTATTTCATTAATGGTGTGTGTGGTGGAATAAAACTAATGTTTATAACCTGGATATATTCATCGTGCCCGTAACCTACCTTTATGTCCGTTCTGTAAAGAAACTTTATTTCAATAAAACTGACATAACATGTCAATAAAACTGACATAGCATGTCAATAAAACTGAAATAGCATGTCAATAAAACTGACATAGCATGTTAATAAAACTGACATAGCATGTCAATAAAACTGACATAGCATGTCAATAAAACTGACATAGCATGTCAATAAAACTGACATAGCATGTCAATAAAACTGACATAGCAAGTCAATAAAACTGACATAGCATGTCAATAAAACTGACATAGCATGTCAATAAAACTGACATAGCATGTCAATAAAACTGACATAGCATGTCAATAAAACTGACATAGCATGTCAGTAAAACTGACATAGCATGTCAATAAAACTGACATAGCATGTCAATAAAACTGATATAGCATGTCAATAAAACTGACATAGCATGTCAATAAAACTGACATAGCATGTCAATAAAATTGACATAGCATATCAATAAAACTGACATAGCATGTCAATAAAACTGACATAGCATGTCAATAAAACTGACATAGCAAGTCAATAAAACTGACATAGCATGTCAATACAACTGACATAGCATGTCAATAAAACTGACATAGCATGTTAATAAAACTGACATAGCATGTCAATAAAACTGACATAGCATGTCAATAAAACTGACATAGCATGTCAATAAAACTGACATAGCATGTCAATAAAACTGATATAGCATGTCAACAAAAGTGATATAGCATGTCAATAAAACTGATATAGCATGTCAATAAAACTGACATAGCATGTCAATAAAACTGATATAGCATGTCAATAAAACTGACATAGCATGTCAATAAAACTGACATAGCATGTCAATAAAACTGACATAGCATGTCAATAAAACTGATATAGCATGTCAATAAAACACACTCATCAACACCATGTAATAAATGACTCGCAAGCTACACTCTCCATCACCAGATGTTCAACAACTAGTAAAGGACCACTCAACAACACACTCATCAACACCATGTATTAAATGACTCGCAAGCTACACTCTCAATCACCACATGTTCACCAACTAGTAAAGGACCACTCAACAACATACTCATCAACACCATGTAATAAATGACTCGCCAGCTACATTCTCCATCACCACATGTTCACCAACTAGTAAAGGAACTCTTAAAAACACACTCATCAACACCATGTAATAAATGACTCGCAAGCTACACTCTCCATCACCACATGTTCAACAACTAGTAAAGGACCACTCAACGACATACTCATCAACATCATGTAATAAATGACTCACCAGCAACACTCTCCATCACGATATGTTCACCAACTAGTAAATGACCACTCAACAACATACTCATCAACACCATGTAATAAATGATTCGTCAGCTACACTCTCCATCACCACATGTTCACCAACTAGTAAAGGAACACTCAACAACGTACTCATCAACACCATGTAATAAATGATTCGTCAGCTACACTCTCCATCACCACATGTTCACCAACTAGTAAAGGACCACTCAACAACATACTCATCAACACCATGTAATAAATGACTCGCCAGCTACACTCTCTATCACCACATGTTCACCAACTAGTAAATGACCACTCAACAACATACTCATCAACACCATGTAATAAATGACTCGCCAGCTACACTCCACATGTTCACCAACTAGTAAAGGACCACTCAACAACATACTCATCAACACCATGTAATAAATGACTCGCCAGCTACACTCTCTATCACCACATGTTCACCAACTAGTAAAGGAACACTCAACAACATACTCATCAACACCATGTAATAAATGACTCGCCAGCTACACTCTCCATCACCACATGTTCACCAACTAGTAAATGACCACTCAACAACATACTCATCAACACCATGTAATAAATGATTCGTCAGCTACACCCTCCATCACCAGATGTTCACCAACTAGTAAATGACCACTCAACAACATACTCATCAACACCATGTAATAAATGACTCGCCAGCTACACTCTCCATCACCAGATGTTCACCAACTAGTAAATGACCACTCAACAACATACTCATCAACACCATGTAATAAATGACTCGCCAGCTACACTCTCCATCACCACATGTTCACCAACTAGTAAATGACCACTCAACAACATACTCATCAACACCATGTAATAAATTATTCGTCAGCTACACTCTCCATCACCACATGTTCACCAACTAGTAAAGGACCACTCAACAACATACTCATCAACACCATGTAATAAATGACTCGCAAGCTACACTCTCCATCACCACATGTTCACCAACTAGTAAAGGACCACTCAACAACGTACTCATCAACACCATGTAATAAATGATTCGTCAGCTACACTCTCCATCACCACATGTTCACCAACTAGTAAAGGACCACTCAACAACATACTCATCAACACCATGTAATAAATGACTCGCCGACTACACTCTCCATCACCACATGTTCACCAACTAGTAAATGACCACTGAACAACATACTCATCAACACCATGTAATAAATGATTCGTCAGCTACACTCTCCATCACCACATGTTCACCAACTAGTAAAGGACCACTCAACAACATACTCATCAACACCATGTAATAAATGACTCGCAAGCTACACTCTCCATCACCACATGTTCACCAACTAGTAAATGACCACTCAACAACATACTCATCAACACCATGTAATAAATGATTCGCCAGCTACACTCTCCATCACCACATGTTCACCAACTAGTAAAGGACCACTCAACAACACACTCATCAACACCATGTAATAAATGACTCGCCAGCTACACTCTCCATCACCCCATGTTCACCAATTAGTAAAGGACCACTCAACAACATACTCATCAACACCATGTAATAAATGACTCGCAAGCTACACTCTCCATCACCAGATGTTCACCAACTAGTAAAGGACCACTTAACAACATACTCATCAACACCATGTAATAAATGACTCGCCGACTACACTCTCCATCACCACATGTTCACCAACTAGTAAAGGACCACTCAACAACATACTCATCAACACCATGTAATAAATGACTCGCAAGCTACACTCTCCATCACCACATGTTCACCAACTAGTAAATGACCACTCAACAACATACTCATCAACACCATGTAATAAATGATTCGCCAGCTACACTCTCCATCACCACATGTTCACCAACTAGTAAAGGACCACTCAACAACATACTCATCAACACCATGTAATAAATGACTCGCCAGCTACACTCTCCATCACCCCATGTTCACCAACTAGTAAAGGACCACTCAACAACATACTCATCAACACCATGTAATAAATGACTCGCAAGCTACACTCTCCATCACCAGATGTTCACCAACTAGTAAAGGACCACTTAACAACATACTCATCAACACCATGTAATAAATGACTCGCCGACTACACTCTCCATCACCACATGTTCACCAACTAGTAAAGGACCACTCAACAACATACTCATCAACACCATGTAATAAATGATTCGTCAGCTACATTCTCAATCACCACATGTTCATCAACTAGTAAAGGACCACTCAACAACGTACTCATCAACACCATGTAATAAATGACTCGCCGACTACACTCTCCATCACCACATGTTCACCAACTAGTAAAGGACCACTCAACAACATACTCATCAACACCATGTAATAAATGACTCGCAAGCTACACTCTCCATCACCACATGTTCACCAACTAGTAAAGGACCACTCAACAACATACTCATCAACATCATGTAATAAATGACTCGCCAGCTACACTCTCAATCACCACATGTTCACCAACTAGTAAAGGACCACTCAACAACACACTCATCAACACCATGTAATAAATGACTCGCCAGCTACACTCTCCATCACCAGATGTTCACCAACTAGTAAAGGACCACTCAACAACATACTCATCAACACCATGTAATAAATGATTCGTCAGCTACACTCTCCATCACCATATGTTCACCAACTAGTAAAGGAACACTCAACAACACACTCATCAACACCATGTAATAAATGACTCGCCAGCTACACTCTCCATCACCAGATGTTCACCAACTAGTAAAGGACCACTCAACAACACACTCATCAACACCATGTAATAAATGACTCGCAAGCTGCACTCTCCATCACCACATGTTCACCAACTAGTAAAGGACCACTCAACAACACACTCATCAACACCATGTAATAAATGACTCGCCAGCTACACTCTCCATCACCACATGTTCACCAACTAGTAAAGGACCACTCAACAACATACTCATCAACACCATGTAATAAATGACTCGCAAGCTACACTCTCCATCATCAGATGTTCACCAACTAGTAAAGGACCACTTAACAACATACTCATCAACACCATGTAATAAATGACTCGCAAGCTACATTCTCAATTACCACATGTTCATCAACTAGTAAAGGACCACTCAACAACGTACTCATCAACACCATGTAATAAATGACTCGCCGACTACACTCTCAATCACCACATGTTCACCAACTAGTAAAGGACCACTCAACAACATACTCATCAACACCATGTAATAAATGACTCGCAAGCTACACTCTCCATCACCACATGTTCACCAACTAGTAAAGGACCACTCAACAACCTACTCATCAACACCATGTAATAAATGACTCGCCAGCTACACTCTCCATCACCACATGTTCACCAACTAGTAAAGGACCACTCAACAACGTACTCATCAACACCATGTAATAAATGACTCGCCAGCTACACTCTCCATCACCACATGTTCACCAACTAGTAAAGGACCACTCAACAACCTACTCATCAACACCATGTAATAAATGACTCGCAAGCTACACTCTCCATCACCACATGTTCACCAACTAGTAAAGGACCACTCAACAACGTACTCATCAACACCATGTAATAAATGACTCGCCGACTACACTCTCCATCACCACATGTTCACCAACTAGTAAAGGACCACTCAACAACATACTCATCAACACCATGTAATAAATGACTCACAAGCTACACTCTCCATCACCACATGTTCACCAACTAGTAAAGGACCACTCAACAACCTACTCATCAACACCATGTAATAAATGACTCGCCAGTTACACTCTCCATCACCACATGTTCACCAACTAGTAAAGGACCACTCAACAACATACTCATCAACATCATGTAATAAATGACTCGCCAGCTACACCCTCAATCACCACATGTTCACCAACTAGTAAAGGACCACTCAACAACACACTCATCAACACCATGTAATAAATGACTCGCCAGCTACACTCTCCATCACCAGATGTTCACCAACTAGTAAAGGACCACTCAACAACATACTCATCAACACCATGTAATAAATGATTCGTCAGCTACACTCTCCATCACCACATGTTCACCAACTAGTAAAGGACCACTCAACAACATACTCATCAACACCATGTAATAAATGATTCGTCAGCTACACTCTCCATCACCACATGTTCACCAACTAGTAAAGGAACACTCAACAACACACTCATCAACACCATGTAATAAATGACTCGCCAGCTACACTCTCCATCACCACATGTTCACCAACTAGTAAAGGACCACTCAACAACACACTCATCAACACCATGTAATAAATGACTCGCAAGCTGCACTCTCCATCACCACATGTTCACCAACTAGTAAAGGACCACTCAACAACACACTCATCAACACCATGTAATAAATGACTCGCCAGCTACACTCTCCATCACCACATGTTCACCAACTAGTAAAGGACCACTCAACAACATACTCATCAACACCATGTAATAAATGACTCGCAAGCTACACTCTCCATCACCAGATGTTCACCAACTAGTAAAGGACCACTTAACAACATACTCATCAACACCATGTAATAAATGACTCGCAAGCTACACTCTCCATCACCACATGTTCACCAACTAGTAAAGGACCACTCAACAACGTACTCATCAACACCATGTAATAAATGACTCGCCGACTACACTCTCCATCACCACATGTTCACCAACTAGTAAAGGACCACTCAACAACATACTCATCAACACCATGTAATAAATGACTCGCCAGCTACACTCTCCATCACCACATGTTCACCAACTAGTAAAGGACCACTCAACAACATACTCATCAACACCATGTAATAAATGACTCACAAGCTACACTCTCCATCACCACATGTTCACCAACTAGTAAAGGACCACTCAACAACATACTCATCAACACCATGTAATAAATGACTCGCCAGCTACACTCTCCATCACCACATGTTCACCAACTAATAAAGGACCACTCATCAACATACTCATCAACACCATGTAATAAATGTCGCAAGCTACACTCTCCATCACCACATGTTCACCAACTAGTAAAGGACCACTCAACAACACACTCATCAACACCATGTAATAAATGACTCGCAAGCTGCACTCTCCATCACCAGATGTTCACCAACTAGTAAAGGACCACTCAACAACACACTCATCAACACCATGTAATAAATGACTCGCAAGCTGCACTCTCCATCACCACATGTTCACCAACTAGTAAAGGACCACTCAACAACACACTCATCAACACCATGTAATAAATGACTCGCCAGCTACACTCTCCATCACCACATGTTCACCAACTAGTAAAGGACCACTCAACAACATACTCATCAACACCATGTAATAAATGACTCGCAAGCTACACTCTCCATCACCAGATGTTCACCAACTAGTAAAGGACCACTTAACAACATACTCATCAACACCATGTAATAAATGACTCGCAAGCTACACTCTCCATCACCACATGTTCACCAACTAGTAAAGGACCACTCAACAACGTACTCATCAACACCATGTAATAAATGACTCGCCGACTACACTCTCCATCACCACATGTTCACCAACTAGTAAAGGACCACTCAACAACATACTCATCAACACCATGTAATAAATGACTCGCCAGCTACACTCTCCATCACCACATGTTCACCAACTAGTAAAGGACCACTCAACAACATACTCATCAACACCATGTAATAAATGACTCACAAGCTACACTCTCCATCACCACATGTTCACCAACTAGTAAAGGACCACTCAACAACATACTCATCAACACCATGTAATAAATGACTCGCCAGCTACACTCTCCATCACCACATGTTCACCAACTAATAAAGGACCACTCATCAACATACTCATCAACACCATGTAATAAATGTCGCAAGCTACACTCTCCATCACCACATGTTCACCAACTAGTAAAGGACCACTCAACAACACACTCATCAACACCATGTAATAAATGACTCGCAAGATGCACTATCCATCACCAGATGTTCACCAACTAGTAAACGACCACTCAACAACATACTCATCAACACCATGTAATAAATGACTCGCCAGCTACACTCTCCATCACCACATGTTCAACAACTAGTAAAGGACCACTCAACAACATACTCATCAACACCATGTAATAAATGACTCGCCAGCTACACTCTCCATCACCACATGTTCAACAACTAGTAAAGGACCACTCAACAACATACTCATCAACACCATGTAATAAATGACTCGCCAGCTACACTCTCCATCACCACATGTTCAACAACTAGTAAAGGACCACTCAACAACATACTCATCAACACCATGTAATAAATGATTCGTCAGCTACATTCTCAATCACCACATGTTCACCAACTAGTAAAGGACCACTCAACAACATACTCATCAACACCATGTAATAAATGATTCGTCAGCTACACTCTCCATCACCACATGTTCACCAACTAGTAAAGGACCACTCAACAACATACTCATCAACACCATGTAATAAATGATTCGTCAGCTACACTCTCCATCACCACATGTTCACCAACTAGTAAAGGAACACTCAACAACACACTCATCAACACCATGTAATAAATGACTCGCCAGCTACACTCTCCATCACCAGATGTTCACCAACTAGTAAAGGACCACTCAACAACACACTCATCAACACCATGTAATAAATGACTCGCAAGCTGCACTCTCCATCACCACATGTTCACCAACTAGTAAAGGACCACTCAACAACACACTCATCAACACCATGTAATAAATGACTCGCCAGCTACACTCTCCATCACCACATGTTCACCAACTAGTAAAGGACCACTCAACAACATACTCATCAACACCATGTAATAAATGACTCGCAAGCTACACTCTCCATCACCAGATGTTCACCAACTAGTAAAGGACCACTTAACAACATACTCATCAACACCATGTAATAAATGACTCGCAAGCTACACTCTCCATCACCACATGTTCACCAACTAGTAAAGGACCACTCAACAACGTACTCATCAACACCATGTAATAAATGACTCGCCGACTACACTCTCCATCACCACATGTTCACCAACTAGTAAAGGACCACTCAACAACATACTCATCAACACCATGTAATAAATGACTCGCCAGCTACACTCTCCATCACCACATGTTCACCAACTAGTAAAGGACCACTCAACAACATACTCATCAACACCATGTAATAAATGACTCACAAGCTACACTCTCCATCACCACATGTTCACCAACTAGTAAAGGACCACTCAACAACATACTCATCAACACCATGTAATAAATGACTCGCCAGCTACACTCTCCATCACCACATGTTCACCAACTAATAAAGGACCACTCATCAACATACTCATCAACACCATGTAATAAATGTCGCAAGCTACACTCTCCATCACCACATGTTCACCAACTAGTAAAGGACCACTCAACAACACACTCATCAACACCATGTAATAAATGACTCGCAAGCTGCACTCTCCATCACCAGATGTTCACCAACTAGTAAACGACCACTCAACAACATACTCATCAACACCATGTAATAAATGACTCGCCAGCTACACTCTCCATCACCACATGTTCAACAACTAGTAAAGGACCACTCAACAACATACTCATCAACACCATGTAATAAATGACTCGCCAGCTACACTCTCCATCACCACATGTTCAACAACTAGTAAAGGACCACTCAACAACATACTCATCAACACCATGTAATAAATGACTCGCCAGCTACACTCTCCATCACCACATGTTCAACAACTAGTAAAGGACCACTCAACAACATACTCATCAACACCATGTAATAAATGATTCGCAAGCTACACTCTCCATCACCACATGTTCACCAACTAGTAAAGGACCACTCAACAACACACTCATCAACACCATGTAATAAATGACTCGCAAGCTGCACTCTCCATCACCAGATGTTCACCAACTAGTAAACGACCACTCAACAACATACTCATCAACACCATGTAATAAATGACTCGCAAGCTGCACTCTCCATCACCAGATGTTCACCAACTAGTAAACGACCACTCAACAACATACTCATCAACACCATGTAATAAATGACTCGCCAGCTACACTCTCCATCACCACATGTTCAACAACTAGTAAAGGACCACTCAACAACATACTCATCAACACCATGTAATAAATGACTCGCCAGCTACACTCTCCATCACCACATGTTCAACAACTAGTAAAGGACCACTCAACAACATACTCATCAACACCATGTAATAAATGATTCGTCAGCTACACTCTCCATCACCACATGTTCACCAACTAGTAAAGGAACTCTTAAAAACACACTCATCAACACCATGTAATAAATGACTCGCCAGCTACACTCTCCATCACCACATGTTCACCAAGTAGTAAAGGAACACTCAACAACACACTCATCAACACCATGTAATAAATGACTCGCAAGCTGCACTCTCCATCACCAGATGTTCACCAACTAGTAAACGACCACTCAACAACATACTCATCAACACCATGTAATAAATGACTCGCCAGCTACACTCTCCATCACCACATGTTCAACAACTAGTAAAGGACCACTCAACAACATACTCATCAACACCATGTAATAAATGACTTGCAAGCTACACTCTCAATCACCACATGTTCACCAACTAGTAAAGGACCACTCAACAACACACTCATCAACACCATGTAATAAATGACTCGCCAGCTACACTCTCCATCACCACATGTTCACCAACTAGTAAAGGACCACTCAACAACATACTCACCAACGCCATGTAATAAATGACTCGCAAGCTACACTCTCCATCACCACATGTTCACCAACTAGTAAAGGACCACTCAACAACACACTCATAAACACCATGTAATAAATGACTCGCAAGCTACACTCTCAATCACCACATGTTCATCAACTGGTAAAGGACCACTCAACAACATACTCATCAACACCATGTAATAAATGACTCGCCAGCTACATTCTCCATCACCATATATTCACCAACTAGTAAAGGACCACTCAACAACATACTCATCAACACCATGTAATAAATGACTCGCCAGCTACACTCTCCATCACCATATATTCACCAACTAGTAAAGGACCACTCAACAACATACTCATCAACACCATGTAATAAATGATTCGCAAGCTACACTCTCCATCACCACATGTTCACCAACTAGTAAAGGACCACTCAACAACACACTCATCAACACCATGTAATAAATGACTCGCCAGCTACACTCTCCATCACCACATGTTCACCAACTAGTAAAGGACCATTCAACAACATACTCATCAACACCATGTAATAAATGACTCGCAAGCTACACTCTCCATCACCACATGTTCACCAACTAGTAAAGGACCACTTAACAACATACTCATCAACACCATGTAATAAATGACTCGCAAGCTACACTCTCCATCACCACATGTTCACCAACTAGTAAAGGACCACTCAACAACGTACTCATCAACACCATGTAATAAATGACTCGCCGACTACACTCTCCATCACCACATGTTCACCAACTAGTAAAGGACCACTCAACAACATACTTATCAACACCATGTAATAAATGACTCGCCAGCTACACTCTCCATCACCACATGTTCACCAACTAGTAAAGGACCACTCAACAACATACTCATCAACACCATGTAATAAATGACTCACAAGCTACACTCTCCATCACCACATGTTCACCAACTAGTAAAGGACCACTCAACAACACACTCATCAACACCATGTAATAAATGACTCGCCAGCTACACTCTCCATCACCACATGTTCAACAACTAGTAAAGGACCACTCAACAACATACTCATCAACACCATGTAATAAATGACTCGCCAGCTACACTCTCCATCACCATATATTCACCAACTAGTAAAGGACCACTCAACAACATACTCATCAACACCATGTAATAAATGACTCGCCAGCTACACTCTCCATCACCATATATTCACCAACTAGTAAAGGACCACTCAACAACATACTCATCAACACCATGTAATAAATGACTCGCCAGCTACACTCTCCATCACCATATATTCACCAACTAGTAAAGGACCACCCAACAACATACTCATCAACACCATGTAATAAATGAATCGTCAAATGTACTTTCTCCAAAACTATACACCACTCTAGATACTAGACATAAATTATGCTTTATGAAGGCATGGCGAAAAGAGAAATACTGCATATTTCGACAAATAAGACTTTATCTGTACAGTCAACATTTTTGGGCGTAGTAGTAAGTTATTCTGAAAAATAAGTTCAATCACCAAAATGTCCTTTGGGAATTATTCTTTAAAACAATTACTTGATTTTCCTGATCAATAATCTGTGAACTACAAAGATGAATTGATACGTTTTGGATTAATTGAGAATTGTTTTGTGTCTATTGACTAAAGCAATAAAGATAAATAAAATCTCACTGGGATTTCAGTGTTAATGTCCTTATCACAACTGAACATCATCGGGTGTTTATTTCATTAATGGTGTGTGTGGTGGAATAAAACTAATGTTTATAACCTGGATATATTCATCGTGCCCGTGACCTACTTTTATGTCCGTTCTGTAAAGAAACTTTATTTCAATAAAACTGACATAACATGTCAATAAAACTTACATAGCATGTCAATAAAACTGACATAGCATGTCAATAAAACTGACATAGCATGTCAATAAAACTGACATAGCATGTCAATAAAACTGACATAGCATGTTAATAAAACTGACATAGCATGTCAATAAAACTGACATAGCATGTCAATAAAACTGACATAGCATGTCAATAAAACTGACATAGCATGTCAATAAAACTGACATAGCATGTCAATAAAACTGACATAGCATGTTAATAAAACTGACATAGCATGTCAATAAAACTGACATAGCATGTTAATAAAACTGACATAGCATGTCAATAAAACTGACATAGCATGTCAATAAAACTGACATAACATGTCAATAAAACTGACATAGCATGTCAATAAAACTGATATAGCATGTCAATAAAACTGACATAGCATGTCAATAAAACTGACATAACATGTCAATAAAACTGACATAGCATGTCAATAAAACTGACATAGCATGTCAATAAAACTGATATAGCATGTCAATTAAACTGACATAGCATGTCAATAAAACTGATATAGCATGTCAGTATGAGGAACGGGTACAAAAGTACGTGCATATGTTGAAGGTCAATTGGTTTTCTTGCTCCAAAAGGTTTTAAAAAACGAATCGTTCTTTTACCATTGTCCCTTTTTAATATACGTTCCTGATTACCCCTTTTGTATCTTCAAACTTGACTCAGCAAAACTTGAAATATACATATGCAGTGATGGAACTCCGGACGATTTCAGTGCAACAGAACAGCGATTTCTACCGTTCTTTTTGTAACGTTAATTCCATACGACCATGGCAATTTGTAGCAGCCGTCTCCTTATAGATCATAACAGACATGAATGATGGGTCGATACATGTTGCTTTCTCTTTCAAACACGTTTGCAATACATCACTGACATCAGAAATCATCAATGTCAAATATTTTGATTAATTTATTGCAGATGAGAAGACGAAGAAACAAATACAGACAAGTCATATGACCGGAAGTAATAATATGGAATCCGTTATGACATATCGACGTCGACACTTACAATATCATTCTCTATCCAGAGTTGTCGTTCCTGCTACGCTACACTCTCTTAAAAATGATTTGTGATCGTTTTTAACTTTTTAATTTTTACCTCCGCAAAATAGTTCTCCAAGAAGTGTGTGTGTGTGTGTGTGTGTGTGTGTGTGTGTGGGGGGGGGGGGGGGGGGGGGGAATCATTTTTAAGAGACAATTGATTTGCAAGAGCGATTTATTTTCATCTTTATTGATATTTACAATAATTAAAACAATTTTAAGTACATTTTTTTACTGTTTCTAAATTTTACAAAAATCTTGCAAAATGAGCGTTGACGGAGATGTTGTGTAGCGTAGCAGGAACGACAACTCTGGATAGAGAATGCTACAATATATTTAGCGGAATAATTTGATAGAGGATATGTATATTATCCGGATGAAAATATAGTTAGCTTTGCATATCTTAAGTTAAATGTTGTTAAGATTTATTTATCTTGTTACTTTACAAAGCAAAACGTTACAGTTGACAAGATATTGCAATTTTGCAAAAAGAAATAGAACTTATTCCTTAAATGTAGATTTTACTTACACATCCCACGTGATACTACGTCAGTCACGTGTTACTGTAAAAAATATAAACGAATGATACACTTGCACAAGATTCAGAGTCTGATGTAATATTACGCATAGAAACACTTGTTTCCTTTACTCGACATATTTTAAATGTTATTTGTGCTAGTAATTCTGACATCCTTTCACATGCACCTGTCTGTGTCAACCCCTTTTCACTATCCATACAAATATACAGACTATATTTATATTCATGTAGAAAGTAAATATACGTTGATAGAGACAGGTGCATGAGTCCTTTGACTCGCAACCATTACACTCAACTACATTTTGGCTCATTTTACCTATCAACAAATTAGCAACAGCCCTATATATACACGTAAAGCATCAGAAATCATCTGTGAGTTACGAACAACGTAATAAACAAAATAGCTGACAAGGCAATCGATGAAAAAAAATTAATGAAGTTGCCCAACATGTCTGTTTTCTTTTCTTTTTTTTAATAATTACTTCTGTCTAACGGAGGGAAAGAATTGGCTTGAGGTCTGAACAATAACCCCTTTGGTGTTATATCTGACACAACATAAAGACTGAAGTAGGAAGGAAGTATAATTGTATTCATTTGTAGTAATTGTCTGGTATACTCATCATACAACTAACAAGTAAGATAATTATTGTCCAGATATCGATCAGTATTAATAGAACAGCTTCGGATGGTTTTGTTTAGTAAATACTAAAGTGAAGAGATACTTCTATTCTATTCAACACCAGATAATAGTTTTATTTGATCTCTTCATGTCAACAATGATCCCATAAACATAAGTTGGCTCTATAATTCTGGCTAGCAGTTTTAGTCACACTAGCTAGTTAACAAACATATCGACCATCAGAGTAGCTCACATAAATGACGTATTTGATGAATAGAACTTTTTTGATTTATTGACTTTGGCGTAAAGTATATCCAAAGGGGTCAATAACGATTTTATAAGACCTTCAACGACTAAAAACTGTATTTTGTCAAAACAAGATATGGCTTCCACATTTTCTTTCATGTTTCTTTCGACTGTAAGAATGCTATAAGATGTTTTTCGGACCTTTTATATTATGGGTGTGTCGTCGTCGTTGTTGTTTACAGTCTGTATACGCAATTTTTTTCACAATAACATACGTTTTATTTGACAGAATCTTCTGAAAATGTAGCGCATTGATACTTGTAACTAGTAAAAAAGGTTCCGATTGATTATTCAATATCTACATATGTTCTTACATTTCTACCTCGACTCGCTGTAGTCGCATCAAGCTGCTGCCAAATAGAGCTTTTTATATGTTACATTGTGTGTTGCTTTTTGCATTGTTTAATTTCAATGATGTTTTAAGCTCAGAGTTGAATACATCCTTTCCAAATGTTCAGCTTAAACAATCAGCATTTCTTCTTTTGGTGAGTAATTTCACTTACTTTGCTAGTGTTTCTGGCAAATTGTAATTACAAAAAAAAGAATGTCGTATAGGTAATGTGACAAATGGATTTCAACATGGAATTTGATTAAGATATAAATCATGGAAGCCATATTGTGTTGTGAGTTTTAACAAGGGTTTGCAGGATATAAATATTTTATCCTCAATGAGGGATAGCATTTACTAATATCCTGCCAACCCATGTTAAAACTCACAACACATTATGGCTACCATGAATTAGTCCGATTCTAATATATCTAACAATGCATAGTACACTTTTCAGAAAGACAGTTATGTTTACAATTTATGTGACGCCGTTCGCTGTGTCAGATTCCACATTGTCAAATTCAGCAACGTTTTAACTCGTAAATTAAACTGGAGTGTATAAATGAAAAGAACAATAAATAATGAAAGAGAGAATAATATTATCATGTCAGATATTACACATATGTATACAAAGCAAGAAATGAATCGTTTTGGACACCATTATACGTAGATAAATACAAATAACATAAGTAAAACATGAACACACTACAAAACAAGTGGCAGTCAAAACGATTCCAACATCGCTTTTATACGCAGTGTTCTTTTCGTGTTTGCTTCTAAAATTTCTTTACTTGAACTGTTTTGTATTTTTACAGGACATTTTCACTAGAGTTCTAGTTGAGGTCGGGTTAAATTATTTAAATTAAGGATAATTAAAGATTTCGAATTTCAACATTTCTGCAAGTGGTTAACTTGTAGGTTGAGACCAGATATAAGAGATTGTTACTGTTATATTAGGGAACTAATTCGGACTTCACTGACATTTCTTCTAATGTTTCATGCTAAATCTATTCTATTTTTTTCTTCAAAACTTTCTTTCATCTTGAATAAATAAATACTGCCATGCTATATCATGCCCACCCACGCATGAACAATTTGTTTCTGTTAACTTTGGTTGAACTATTAAGATAGGTTGTATTAGGCTGGACATAGGAACTTCCAGACATTGAACTTTCGGGAATCAAGTTGGTCAGCGTATTAATTTCATAAACTGGTTAGCATAAACTTTATTTAGCACAATGGCGTAATTGATTATTTAATGTAATCTATCTGGTCTAATAAGATACATTAATTATCCTGACATTCAATTTTCAGAAATCAAAGTTGGTCATTGTAATTGTTTTGAATGGCTTCGTGAGTAAGATCCACTGACAATTCAGTCTATGTTTTCATAAACTGGTTATGGTAAACTTCTATTAACACAATGTTAATCTTTCTATACAACATAAATGTTTAATAACTTGAACGTAAGCTTTCTAAATAAATACTATATCATCCTGACATTCGACTATGTATTCATATATCGGTCAGAGTAGAGTAGAAAGAATACATCACAAGTGTCAGAGTAGAGTAGAAAGAATACATCACAAGTGTCAGAGTAGAGTAGAAAGAATACAACACAAGTGTCAGAGTAGAGTAGAAAGAATACATCACAAGTGTCAGAGTAGAGTAGAAAGAATACATCACAAGTGTCAGAGTAGAGTAGAAAGAATACATCACAAGTGCCAGAGTAGAGTAGAAAGAATATATCACAAGTGCCAGAGTAGAGTAGAAAGAATACATCACAAGTGTCAGAGTAGAGTAGAAAGAATACATCACAAATGTCAGAGTAGAGTAGAAAGAATACATCACAAGTGTCAGAGTAGAGTAGAAAGAATACATCACAAGTGTCAGAGTAGAGTAGAACGAATACATCACAAGTGTCAGAGTAGAGTAGAAAGAATACATCACAAGTGCCAGAGTAGAGTAGAAAGAATACATCACAAGTGTCAGAGTAGAGTAGAAAGAATACATCACAAGTGTCAGAGTAGAGTAGAAAGAATACATCACAAGTGTCAGAGTAGAGTAGAAAGAATACATAAACAAGTGCCTATGCAAGATAAATATTTTAATAACAAACACCACTGCACAGAAGTATTTTATATTTGATTGCATATTCAGTCTATACTATATCTAGCTGTTTCTGAAACAACAACGAATATGGTTTAACACTGGTTGATAATGCTTACTGTATCTGTATCATTTTATGAATTATAAATAACTAAATATCTATTATCTAAACTGTTCTGAACAAAATATATTATTTTACTCCCCCCTTCAAGTTGTATTAATTTCACGATATTTCCCAAGTACCCTGCGATTAATCCTATTTTATATATCATAAGATAATGGCGTCTCTTGATTTATCCACACAAGAACCTATTTGATTACATGATCGGCCAGCCCGCGCGTTAAGCGTCTGAGTATTTCCCCCACCCCCCTCTCTCTCTCTCTCTCTCTATTCAATTGCTGTCAGTGTGGTTTACGCTGATACAAGAGAGACAGAGTGTAATAGTATTGTCAGACTAGAGCATTGTAAAGTTATTTTAGAGCTCCCCTTGCTTTGTTCTAAGTAAATCGAGATTAGTGATGCGTTTATAATACTTAAATTGTCTTGCCCTGGTTAATACTAAATTGTCTTGCCCTGGTCCATACTAAATTGTCTTGACCTGGTCCATACTAAATTGTCTTGCCCTGGTCCATACTAAATTGTCTTGCCCTGGTCCATACTAAATTGTCTTGCCCTGGTCCATACTAAATTGCCTTGCCCTGGTCCATACTAAATTGTCTTGCCCTGGTTCATACTAAATTGTCTTGCCCTGGTCCATACTAAATTGTCTTGCCCTGGTCCATACTAAATTGTCTTGCCCTGGTCCATACTAAATTGGATTAATAATAAACAACATCATTTTACTTCGGTATACAATAATTTTAATCTGGTTCTGTGGCATTAACTCCATTAAGTAAAAATTTCAGAGACTTTGGTTTCAAGTCTCAGGTTAGTTTCCTAGATTTATGTATCAAATAGCGTAGTTTAATGTGTATTTTAACATCGGTGGTGACGGCAAATTATCCGGCAGTAGTATAGATACTGCAGATAACCGCTTAGCCCATAATACTATCACCTGCATGTGGAAATTGTCAAGTATGTAGACTCTTAATGATAAATGACTTAGATAAAAGTGAACACGAAAGAGAAGCAATCTGAACCTTGAGTAAAAATGAAAATTAAAGAAATCTTGCTGTTGCTGGTCTTGGACTTTTACTGTTATAATGTTATTATAAGAGGTAAAGAGAGCTCATTTAATTACTAAAGTCATCAATTTTAATCGAAACATTTTTAAACTGTTATTTACTTTACCCAGATAAACGCCAATCAAATTAGGCATATGACATGTACATTGCAGGGATTAACTAAGAACAGAACAGATGTAATTTCCTTTTAAATGTATCTGTTAAATGTTGTACGTTTCCACTGGGAGAATCATCTAGATCGAATGTCTGGTTTGAATTTATTACGATTAAATGCTTTTACTGCTTCAAAATCAATAATCATCTTTCTATTACAACAGATTTTCCATCTTTGAGGTGGGGAATTATCTCTTTTTTTATATCGTCAAACCTCATGTGAGCTTTGCATATCTCTTGATAATCGTCGATTACTTTTCATATTCAAATATTCTCTGAAATAATTGGAACCTACTTGGCAGGACTGTCTTAATTTCTCACTACGTGGTGACGTTACTGTTTGAGGTAATATTCAAATCTAAAATGTTCGCAAATCCTACCAAATGCTGTGATTGTCGCAAATTAAAATGGTATTATAATAGAAGCGACCAAATTAAAATGGCATTATTATAGAAGCGACCAAATTAAAATGGCATTATAATAGAAGCGACCAAATTAAAATGGCATTATTATAGAAACGACCAAATTAAAATGTCATTATTATAGAAGCGACCAAATTAAAATGGCAATATTATAGAAGCGACCAAATTAAAATGGCATTATTATAGAAGCGACCAAATTAAAATGGCATTATTATAGAAGCGACCAAATTAAAATGGCATTATTATAGAAGCGACCAAATTAAAATGGCATTATTATAGAAGCGACCAAATTAAAATGGCATTATTATAGAAGTGACCAAATTGAAATGGTATTATAATAGAAGTGACCAAATTGAAATGGCATTATTATAGAAGTGACCAAATTAAAATGGCATTATTATAGAAGTGACCAAATTAAAATGGCATTATTATAGAAGTGACCAAATTAAAATGGCATTATTATAGAAGTGACCACCAATCGAATGAAATAAAATATTGTTAGGATTATTCCGTTTACTAACTTTTTTATAGATTTATTTGATTCCAAATATGGTCGTCATTCCGTTTCTTAGTTAGTCACATGTTTTACTAATAGATATGACAAACTAATATTCACTCAACACAAAAACATGTTGGGAATATGTCTTGTTGAGGCCTTATGACCAATTGCTGGAGAATTTTTGAAGGGACCACAAATAATTTAATATGGTCCCAGATCCAATTATGTGATTTTAATGTCAATTTTCAATTGATTAATTGATTGATACTTAACGCCCACTTTAACAGTAGTTCAGCTATATCGTGGCATGTTTATTTTTCAAATAAATAGGCCTAACGAATATATTTTTCTGGGAATGCTCCAAATTCAGAAACTAAAACTACATATATATATATATATATATATATATATATAAATGTCTTTATTTCTCAATAAACCATTGCAATACACGACGGGTGCCACTGATGGAGCAGGAACAGCCTACCCTTCCGGAGCACACGAATCAACTCCCGCTTTTTAGTGAGGTTCGTGCTGTTCGATCTTTAGTTTTCTGGGTAGTGTCTTGTAGATCGTTGTTTGTCCTTTTTCTTTTGGCCATTGTGTTGTCACTCCTTCTTCGATTTACGGATTCTGATTACCCCTTTGGTATCTCCAAACTCTACTAATAGATAATTATAAGACAATTAACACTATATATAGTTACAGGGTAACGGAAATGGACACAGTTATTACCTCCCCCCCTCCCGAACACATACACACACATCTGTATTTATGGTATTTAACATTAAAAGTGAGCGACTATGATTATGTGTATGAGGTGTATCGATTTTGCTTCTGCCGACAATTTTTCGATTGCATTTTGGAACTGTTTTCTAAATCCACCCCCCAAGTTCTGATTTCTTCGTTACAGTCACAATTTACCTAAATTCAAGAATATTTGCATTGGCCTTTTTGTTTATTGCTATCCAAAATAGCCACCACATTGGCATTAGCTTTAAGGAAAAGGCCAGTCAGTTGAACAATTGTTATAATTCAATATATTGTAGCTTTTTATTTGTAAATAACAAGTGTGGACACAGAAATGAACTGTCCAAAAGGCAAGTGTGGATGTCAGTATTTCATATTATTAACTTTAAAAAACAAAACAAAAATGGACACAGGGTCCTGGATTTTTTTAATAAAAAACTAATCCTGGATTATTATTTTTGCTTAAAGTCCGGTCCTGTGTTTTTATTTCAAATTTTCATCATAGCCCCCCTCCCCTCCCAAGGGATATAAAATTGTATCATTAATAATAAATTAATAAATAATAAATTCAGATTTTCTATTTAAAATAAATCTCATTTACAAAACCACTGATAGTTGTTCAATTTTTAACGCTGATTTAAGCTTTAGTCGCAACAAATTTATATTTTTCTATTTAAACTGTCGAAGCAACATTTATTTAACTGTAAAATTCACAAATTATAAAATCACCCCCCCCCCCCCTTTTTTCCCTTTTTCTTGTTTAAATCAATGATCAACAATATTCCAGAATCAAACAAATGAATAAATATAACATAGATTTCTTTTACATGCATCTTTTTACCATGCGGAGTCAGTGTGTTTTAAATCGGTCATCCAATCAGGACGCTCATTATTCTTGTCCAAGATAAAAATGCATCGCTAAAATTACCTGTGGGTGTTTCCCCATTTCAAATCGTAAATTTACATAGAAATCGGAGATTTCACACATGGTTTTGTCTATCATATTTCTTGAAGACAAACATAAGATTGTATTGCATTTATCAATATTTTATGAGTATCAAAAGTTTTTTCAACATCGTATCTGTTTCTCGATACAGCCGCCCGATTACAGTGACCCGTGACCCACTTTAGCACGTTCTACCATTTTTTTTCTTAATAATGTCGTTTAACTAATTATTAATCAAAAAACACCTTTATTAACATTAATATGCCCAATTAAAAATATGAATATTAGGGGAATTTCCTGTCGTAGTGTAAGCGGCCATGACACCTCTTCATGTGACGTCACACGGACTGATCATGTTATTTGAATAAATAATCTATCTGACTCTTCCCAACATCGTGCCCGTTTGGTTATGTTTTAATATCAGATCAACTGCAATACAATGTTTACAATTGTATATCGTCCTAATCCTAATCCCATATTACATTTTCATAAAACAAATGAATTTATTTGTAGTTGGGGGGAGGGGGGGTATCTACGTATAATTTCATGTTTTACGTGAATGTCCGTAGGTTAAATAACTGTCAGTTTTAACTTGTTTTATGCGTAGACATGCTTTTTACTTTTTTGTCGCCAATGCTGTCGTACTTTCCCGGGTTTTTCGTTGTCACTGGTCAATGTGTAGACAGGGATAGTCCTGACCGGTAATTACAAAAAAAAAACATTCTTCTCATACTCTCCCTTTTCGTTAGTGCAATAAAATGCTCGACATGAAGTCATAATGATATTGTAAAAATGAAAAGATAAATATACGACATTATTTTACGATTTACATAATTTTTAATGATAAAATTGCAACTGATCAATGGTGATATACTATACGATACCGATTGAACGACGTCACGGTCAGGATAAATCCGAGAATAGATTATGTCTTTTGTCTCCTCCACATTGAAGCGTTTTGAAAAATGGCGATCCCCATTTTTGGTGCTACATGCAACTTCAATAACCAAATTCTACCTTACGGAATACAATTTTTAGCATTCATTAACACAGATGTCTTTTATTTACTGTCATTTAAATGTTCACGCTAACTTGTTAAGATCATGGCGTTTTCCTTTAACATTTAACTGGCATATACATTTTATGTCAAAACTGTGCATGGTCTCGTTTAAAAATTGTATGATAGTTTAATAAACATCAAACACTAAAGACAATCTCGACATTCAACATTTCCAAACTGTTATATTTTCGGGGTGATCTATATACAAATCCATATGTATAATATATCTTTAATAAAACTACTCTAAAATATGTACATGTTTTTATTATGTAAAGTGTTAAGCAGAACCCGGTCGCACGTGCTTATGGTTATTATCAAGTGCTGACAGAAAAGTAATACATCAAGATTAATACCATGGGAAAGTGTATAGATGTTGAACTGTATAGAAAACAGATTACATTACATCTCCCTTTCAAGCACGCGCTAATGTAATATATATATATATGAATGAAACAGCTGATGTTGTTTACAAACCTAACTTGTCAGGTGGTTTTGAGATTTTCCCTGATCATGTTGCATACTGATAGCTTATCCGGAATGTCTTAATTTTCGTTATCAGACTTTGAAGAATTATCAGGGGCTGTTTCAGAAGTGATTTTACCATTATCTTTTACTGATTCGGGAATTTTAACTAAATAACGCCGGTTTCTGCGTATCTCACCACTGTCCGTTTGAATGATATACGAACGCGGCTCATTTGATTCAGTCTTTACAGTTCCAGACTTTTTCTGATCTTTTATCCAAACTTTGTCATTGGTCTTCTGTCATAATTACGTTTTTGTTTTAACTTTGATTCCTTCTCATTCTCCCTCTACGAACGAAAGTTTGGCAATTTAGGTTTCAATTGTTTCTGTGCGATTGGTAGCAAAGTTTGTAATTTTCTGCCCATGAAAAGCTCGGCTCGGCTATACCCATTAGCTAGAGGAGTCGCACAATAAATGAGTAGAGCGATATACGGGTCGTCCGACTTTTTTAGCATCATTTTGATTGTTTGAACACCTCGCTCGGCCAATCCATTTGATTCCGCATACCGCGGACTACTAACAATATGTTGAAACCCATACGACTGTGTGAATTGCTTAAAAACAAAAGAAACATACTGTGGTCCTCCGTCAGACATGAAACATTCGGGTATCCCGTGTCTCGCGAATATTGACTTCAAATGATTTATTACTGACTGGGAACTCGTGTTAAATAATTTTGCTATTTCTATGTATCTAGAAAAATAGTAAATAACAAATTTTTCACCACAACTTCCAACTGCGAACTTAAACCAAGCCACCAAACTGACGATCTCGCACGCTCTCGACATTTAACTATGCTCTGATGACCGTCATGAATACGGTTCAAAATTTCATTTTGCAACGAATGCGGGATTACTATTCTTGTACCTTTGAACAGTAAATTATCATGTACAGTAAATTCTCCTTGCATGGTCCAATACGGGCGCAACTTTTCGTCTAATTTCGACTTCTCGGGCCACCCATCTCTGCAATAAGAGATCAAATTCCTACAAATTTCATCCTTGGCCGACTCAGTTTTAATCAATTCGATTCTATTTTGCGATGCCGGTAAATTACTCATAGCCACGTCCACGAACGTTTTTGTTTCATTCTCGAAATCCGTATCGGACTGTGACATATTTTCAACCATATCTGCTATGTTGAGGTCTTTTCCAGCAACATGCGATATACTAAAATCAAATATCATAAGACGTATTTTAAAGCGTTGTATTCTAGCTGGCAATTCCGCTAAATCTTTCGTACTGAGTAACGGTACCAAAGGTTTGTGGTCAGTTTTTAATTTGAACTTAAATAATTACTGAATTTTTCACATGCCCATGTTATGGCAAGTGCTTCCTTTTCAATTTGCGCGTATTGCATCTCTGTGTCCGACATTGATCTGGACGCGTACACCATAGGCCTTAGACTTTCGCCTCGTGTCTGCCTAATAACTGTGCCAATACCAAATGATGATGCATCCGCTGAAACAATGCTTTCTTTGTTCGGATCATAATGACTTAATGTCCCGGAAGAAGCAAGCTCATGTTTTATTTGCTGGAATACATTTTCTTGGGCCCTGTCCCAAATCCACGCGTTATCTACTTTCAGTAATTCGCGAAGCGGTTTCGTCAATTCTGTGATCTTTGGCGAAAACTTATTGAGTTGATTGACCATGCCTAAAAATCTACGACTTCCAGATATGTCGTCTGGCCTTTCCATTTCAACAATAGCTTTCACCTTGTCTGGGTCCACGCGACAACCCGACGAGTCAATAATTTGGCCTAAGAATTTAACTGACGGTTTCGAAAACTCGCATTTTTCGTTCAGCGTAAGACCAGCCTTTTCGATCGCGCTTAATACTTTCTCTAGACGTTCGTCGTGTTCTTTCTGCGAAGATCCACATACGAACACGTCGTCCATGTGACATAAAACTCCTGGAAACCCTTCAAGCGTTTCTGACATGCGTTTCTGAAAGAATTCGCTAGCCGAACTAATTCCAAAGGGTAACCGATTGCAACAATATCTACCATATGGCGTGATAAAAGTAGTAAGCGGACGCGATTCTGTGGTTAAATTGGTTTGCCAAAACGATGAATTTGCATCAAGCTTAGAAAATACGACCGCATTTGCTAGTTTAGCCAAAGATTCCTCCACCGAAGGAAGTGGACAATTTTCTCGCTTAGCCGACATGTTCAGTTTTGTAAAATCTATGCAAATTCTTACTTGACCGCTAGACTTCGGCACGACGACCATACCTGCGCACCATTCGGTTGGTTCGTCGATACGCGAAATGACTCCTAATTTCCCCTTTCTCGGCAACTCTGCTTTAACTTTGTCCATAAGCGGCAATGGAACTCTGCGCGGGAGGGACAATGCAAACGGTTTTGCATCCGGATATAACGCGATTGTATACGTCCAATTTGTTTTCCCTAGCCCCTTAAAAACTTTGGGATATCTCGTGCGATAGTAGCTTTCGGTTTTTTTAGTTACAAGATGCGCATCAACAGACGATAAATTTACATTACTAATGATTATACCTAATGCCTGAATGGCTGCCCTACCTAATAATGGTTTTGTTAATCCCTTTACAGCATAATTTATCCTGTAATTCAAGCATGCACTGAAATTTCCCTAACACATTTAATTTAGAGTTTCCTGGTTCAGATAATTTTTTGTCCGATTTAATTAAAGTTTGTCCTTTTATTCCTTTAAAATCATTATCCGAAATCACAGTTACGTCAGCTCCAGTGTCTATTTTAAAGTTAAGTTCTTTGTTGTTAATACAGAATTTCTTTGTCCAGGCTTTGTTAAATTTATTGTCAATTGTTCCAAGAAATCTTTTGTTTTGCTCCTAATCTATGGTAACGGATCTAACGAACTTGTTGGTCGCACAACATTTTGCGAAATGTCTCGTGTTTGAGCACTTAAAGCATTTCACTCCTTTTGCTGGGAAATTGTCTCTTGAATGGTTCTGGCGATGTCCATATCTCCGACATCCTGCTCCTTTTTGTTGGTTGAAAGGCTTCTTTGGTCTCGGCATCGGTTGTCTTTCCCTTTGATTTCTCGTCTTCGTCTTTACGGCATCGACAGTCGAATCACACAGATCGTTCTTCACTAAAGACTGTTGCTTTCTAACTGATTCTGATTGACGTGCCATATCTGTTGCTTTCTTGAGTGTTAGGTCTGGATCGAGCTGCATTTTTAGCGTCTTTAATCCCGACGACTATTATGTCACGGATTATTTCTTCACGGAGATCATTGTATCCACAATATTCTGATAATGTGTAATGTGAGGTCACAAAGTTTTCGACGTTCTCGCTGTCTTCTTGTTTTCGTTTGTTGAACTTTGCTCTTTCGAAAATTACATTCCGTCTCACAATGAAATGATTGTCAAATCTTTCCTTCACTTTTGCGTACTTCTTTTTGTTTTCATCATTTAGCTCAAATGACGCGAAAATGTCATCAGCTTCTGGTCCCATACTATAAATTAGGCAGTTTACCTGTGTCACACCACTTTTGTCTTCCAATCCAGAGGCAGACCGGAAACGATCAAATCTCTGTATCCATTTGTGCCACGTCTCGGGTTTGGAGAAATTAAACGGCTCTGGTGCTGCAACTTGAAATGTCGCTATTTCAGTTTAATAACTAATGTTCACTAGTAACTACAGGTATATTTATTCCTTAGTTTACCATGCTATATTTTCGGGGCGATCTATATACAAATCCATATGTATAATATATCTTTAATAAAACTACTCTAAGATATGTACATGTTTACAATGCAAAGTGTTAAGCAGAACTGATACAGAAACCCGGCCGCACGTGCTTATGGTTATTATCAAGTGCTGACAGAAAAGTAATACATCAAGATTAATACCATGGGAAAGTGTATAGATGTTGAACTGTATAGAAAACAGATTACATTACACAAACAAGGTATGAATTAAACTTGAGGTATCGGGTGAGGAGTGTGGGTGATCAACATTAACCTCACTTTCGACCATCTTTCAGATATTTCGTAGAGGATAGTTTTATTAGTGAAGGAAACCAGAAGTACTTTTAGAAAATCAAAGACTTGTCACCACTAACTGACAAATTCCATCATTAACCTTTCTATCGAATACATCTGGTCTCGTGTAGCCATTGACACTGATTGCAGATGTATAGGATTCAATGTGCTCATGTGGTCAGTACGGAAAACGACAATAATTTTGGGTATGAAAAAATTACGATTTTGTTAGACAATATGCCTTTAAGCATTTATAAATGAAATATAAAATTTCAAAATTGGAATAGGTACTGGGTCTTTATGCAAAAAAATAGAGAAATTTATGTTCTCCCCCTTTTTCTGGAATTTCCTTGTGTTGGCCTTCTTTTTAATCTCCGAAGAGTTAAATATGATGATGTTCTTTGATTTAAGCACAGTTATTATATATTTTTAGCTTTCTAAGAAAAACATATACATAGTTGTATGATCTATTTTGGGGGTAAAACAGGTGTCCCAGTACAGGGGGTACTAACTTCCAATGCAGTTTCCTTACATTTGATAATCTATATATAATTTGTTTCTGTCCCATTGTTTTACAAACATTGTTAAGATTGTAATTTTGATCTATCAGCATTTTGTATATAATACAAATCCATGAAATTTATTTTAAGTGTGTATCCTTTGTATTGTGTCACTGATATTACAAATGGACATTGTGTGAATGTATCAGAGTTATCTTTCTTTGTTTGAACACAACTTGATAGTTACTCCTTTTCCTACTACTTACTCTAAAAGATGGCAGACAACAAAGAAACTTCAAGAACAACAAAACATATATTTTATCAAAAAGGGGAGTGGATTTTTATGATATTTGGTAAAAGAGTCTTTGATGTTACTGAGATTATACAGAAAATAAAAAAATATAGTATTAATCTATTTTCCTTATTATGAACCAATTATGATCCACAACAGAAGGTATGTCATTTCAAATGGCAAGGGGCAATCATTTAGGAATAAAAGATGTAACGTTCCCAAATATGTCACTGTTGTTACTGTCACGGCTGTTACAGTCATTGCTGTTACCCTGTAAAAAGTAACAGCAGTGACCGTTTTGGTAACATAGTTGAAAAATCATATTAGTTATAATGTTATTTATGAAAGTTTTTTGTTTTTAATCTACAAAATTAGTTTTCTAATCTTTCAGTCCTCATTTTGTATTCCATTCTAGAAGTTGCAATGTTATAATTCTGTTTTTTTTTCCCTAAAATTTGTAACATCAATGAAATTTCAGTAATATATGTGACAATAATGATCATTATTGAGTTTTTAGACAGGAAAAAAATTCGTCATTTTATATTATTAAGTAACATTCCCAACTATATGTATGTCATGCAAATAAAAATATTATTATTTATCTTTCTAATAATCTTTTGATATTTTAGATATAGCCTTAAACTTCTAAGTTTCATAAGTAGTAAAACTGAACAAATATGTTTTCTTAAAATATGGTATCCAACATAATATGTCGACTGCATGTTTAATATTTAATGACAAAACAGTTATGTTTTATTTTTCAGGTGTTGAGTCATGTAGCTGACTGCAGTAAAGAAAAACCTTGTCGGTGGCGCAATGGTTAGAGTGACTGTCTCGGGTGTGGTAGGTTGTCGTTTCGACCTTCGTTCGGATCAAACCAAAGACTATAACATTGGTATGTGTTACTTCTCCGCACGCAGCGTTTAGGAGCAAGAACAAAGACTGGTTTCCTCGGAATCAGAATAATATATCCGAGTGGAGCGACATGTTTGCCTGTGGATTGTTGATTCAGTGAGCAAAGCTGACATCATCATTAACTCATCGAAATATACCTTGTTCACACCATGATATAGCCGAGAAATTGCTCAATTGGCATAAAATGACACTCACTCACTGCCGCAGAAAAAGACAGGCGGTATAGGGCGAAAATAGATATTACCCCCAAAGAGACGTGTTGATTATCCCAATAGTCGAAAAAAAATAAGGAAGATGTTTCATTGGAAAGAGAAAGAACATTAGAGATATGACAGCAAGGAAAAGAGAGTCGCTACAAGACAGTAGAGAAGTAGACAGAAAAAGGGGGAGAAAAGTTGAAAGAAACGGACATGAATAAGTGAGTAACACCACCAAACTAGCCAGATCGTCATGAACCAGGTTATCGAGAATACGACAAACTAAAAAATGAAAATAACTGCTTTGGAAAGAACCGATAATCTTCTCCACAACTTTAAACATGCAAGCCAAAAAGAAAGTTTAAAGAATACTCAATTGTTTTGCATGACCCAAGTCAGGACCTGTATTTCCAACGTTGTGGTCTTTTTGTGTTCAATGAGTTGGTGTGAGTGGTGATTGTTCGTTTTGTTGATGTTAGTGGAATTGTTGTCCAATGTTGTTCAAACCTTCTTTTACACGATATATCATGTTTGTTTAAAAGACAATAATTTTGCGGTTTATTTTTGTAGCATCATTATTTTTGAAAGTAGCATACTATATAAAATTTAATGTGCTTTATAATCTCGAAAAGGAAAATCTTGCTGTGGTATACCATATTCCCAGAATAAATCATATAAAATATTGACACTCTCTACGTTACCTGGTAAGTGGCGTAAGATGGCCATTTCGCGTATCAGAGAAAGTAAATCCAAATTATTATTCTTAATTTTTGGCATATTTTTATATCACTTTTCATATATATATATTGAGCTAAGTTTTTCAAATGGTTTGTTTGTTTCTATTTTTTTCTATTTTCAAAGAAATTTCAAAGAATTTATAGAAAAACCACTAGAGTTTAAACTTCCATTTTTGTTTGATTTAACTACAATATTATACAAGTATTTCATATTCACTGAATAAAAAATCTGAGATATCAAATATTTTTTACATTATGTATGACCATGACATCCACCGATGTTATAATTGGCTGTCAACAAATGGTCGACAAAGTTTATGTATATATATATGCATTCTTTTTATATCTTTTATTCTCAATAAACCATCTTAAATGTGATCCAGTGTGTAACAATGGAATGAGATCTAATTCTCTCGAAGACAGTTAATATTTTGAGGTTTATATGAGATTACACAATCATTCTTTTCATTTAGAACGTGAGACACTACATTTTGTAATTTGTATCAACTTGTAGTGGTTAATCTGGACATTTGTAATACTGTTAGCACATCTAACTCAAAGGGTCATATGAGATATTGTCATCCCTTTGCGTCTCAGCTGTCAAGTTATCACATTTTAATATTCTCTGAAGCCATTGGGCCAATTGGAACCAAACCTAGCAGGAATGTTCATTGAATAGGTAAGGGTAAAATATATTTAGGCTAAAAATATATCAACAATCTACACAAGTGATAAAAAAAAATTCTAATTCATAAACAAATGGAAATTTAAATATTTGTTAATTACAGAGTTTTTTTTTTTAAATGATCGAAAATCCATGACAGAAATAAGAGACCCAAAAGTGCCAAAAGGGTGTTTTTTTGTATGTGAACCATTAATTTTTCTACTAATTTTGATGATTTTTTATGATCCTTATAAAATTTTGTATTGCTCGTACCGTTTTACCTCGATATAAGGAAATTAAAATTGGACCAACACCCAATAGAGCTTTAGCTCACCAGATCCGAAAGGTCAGATAAGTTTTTGTCATCACTTGGCGTCCGTCATCTGTCGTCCTGCGTCTCTACAATTTTCACATTTCAATCCGCTCATCTGAAATTACTTGGCCAATTGCAGCCAAACTTAGTACAGAGGATGAATGTATGCATCAGGGTATATATAGACGTTAAACAACAATTAGTCAATAAAGCTGAAACATTGGTTTGGTTTGATTTATGGTGTGTAACGCACGCCACTTTCAAAAATATTTCAGTTATATCGTGGCGGTCAGTTTTATTGGTGGAGGAAACCGGAGTACTGGAGAAAACCATCGACCTGTTGCAATAATCACATAATGTTGTATCGAGTACACCTCGTCATGAGCGGGATTCGAACAAACAACGTTCGTGGTGATAGGCACTGGTTGCATGTCAGTTCTAAATACAATTACCATATTATGACGGCCACGACAGCCCCTCTTGGCTTTGATGAGTTAGAGAACGAATATATAAAATGCACGTGTAATGACATATTTCATTTTTACATGTATTACTGTGTCTATTTTTAGTAAGTTCTAAATTACCTTGTTGTATGTATAAAATTTATACAAATAAGTATATTTTCTTAATTAACTCTATTTTCTGTATAAATCCTGCCAATATACTGATCAAATAACAATGTCTATATTGGGTTAATAATCATAATCGTAGAACAGAATTTGAGGATACTGGATGCAGGTAAGAAATAATGATCTCACGAAAATCGAAAAAAAATGTTTTATTGAATGTAGGGGAAGACTAAACATATTCTCATAATAATATAATATGTAAATAAAACTTTGTGCGTTTCCTTTGGCAGATTTAATTATATATATTTCACAATTTTTTCTTCATTTCCTTCCTTATTTATTAATCGTTGTTTAGCGTCTATGCATTGTATATATCCTGATAATCATTTTCACAATATATATATATATTTAAAAAAATATATATATACGTGAAAGGAAGATGAAAGGTCGATCAACCTAGAGGACATATCCTCTTGTTTACTATTCTGATAAATTTACAAAGTTTTCCTGATACCGGTTTAACTCCGCTACAATGTGTGCCTGTCCCAAGCCAGGACCTGCATTTCTGTCATATGTCTGGTCTTTTTCTATGTTAAGTTGATATGGGAAGTGATACTGGTAGTTCGTTTTGTTGATATTGGCGGAATTGTTGATCATCATGCTTAAACTTTCTTTAGAGTCAGATGACATAAGGTTATTATATTTAATTAGATCTATTTCTGTGAACATAATCGACGTCCAATAGACAATAATTCAGATATATGAATGATGAGAGTAGGCTTACACACAATAACTCATTTATGGAAAAAAATTGCATTAGGATAGTCCTAGGGGCAGATTATATATCCTCAGGTGCAAAGGAAAGGATGAGATAATGGAATTATGAAAACCAAATATTAGCAAACCATCAAAAAAATTGCAAAAGAATGTATTGGACGAAATACGATAACTATGTATTTATTGTAACATGAAAATACACATTGCAGTTTTAAAACACACGTACATAACAAGGAAAATGGGTTATTTCATCAGATAAAAGCAAATTATATTTCTTCATCCCCTGACAACAATTATAATTTGTCGTATTTAAACCCACCCATATAAATAGATACCAATAAGTCACACATCAGTTTACACAAGTTATATTTACCTCCGGAGTAAACCTCGGGGTAAAGACGTATAATATAGTTTCACATTTGCGAGGTACAAACCATCCAATAGGGCATCTGTTGGGTATGAACGAATCAAATATACAAGTCGCCATATGTATGGGAGGCACATGTATGCATGTCTAGTTTTAAATATCATGCTCGTCGCAAGTGAAAGACAAGTAACAACATAGCTGTATGGTTGAAATGTTTCAACCACAAATTAAAAGAACTTGTTCAAAATCTTATATTTAAATAGAAAATAATTATTCAATTTCAGATTTCATGTACCCAGAATACAATGTTGGATTTTATCAGACGTCACAATGTACATGATAGTACTGTCCGGTTGCTGCCATTTATCATACTTTTGAGTGTATTCATTCCAGTTCTTTTGTATTTAAATGCTAAATCTATAACTCTTTACCTCACAACAATCAAACTACATGACACGTTTGAAACAGTAATTAGTGATACTTCAGAGCTTCTACACGGGCTGCAAACGAAGGAGTTCTTGTTGAGAAATTCATCAAATCTGCATCGTCACAAGTTAATTTCACAACCAACCACAGCAGAAATTAAATCAAAACTGAAACGTACGTCAGAGACAACCCCAACTACCTTTGGAGAGAAAATTCCCACTACCAATACATCAGAGAAAATTCCCACTACCCCTCGACCAACTGCCAGACCTCAGAGTTGTGATGGATGTCTTTCTGTGCAATTTGAGTTTTTGATAAACAACGAAAATATTTGTGAACCAGCCAATGAATCTGTTGACATTTTAATACTCATTACTTCTGCGCCACAGAATAACCTAGCTCGTAAAGCAATACGGGAAACATGGTTGAAATATACTAGGCAAAATAAAGGCGTCATACGATATGCATTTCTTCTTGGAAAATCACCTGAAGATCAGGAAATTAAGAAAGAAAATTCACAAACAAAGGATATAATTTTAGGAAATTTTCATGATGCATACTCCAACCTCACCTATAAAACTTTAATGGGGCTTCAATGGGCACTAACATTTTGTAACCAGACAAAGTTTGTGATGAAAACAGACGATGACATGTACGTAAATATCCCTGGTTTGATGAAGAAAGTTGCTGACAACAGAGATACTCTACAAACCGCTGTTGGCGGCTATTGTTACCATACTGGTAAACCAATAAGAAATAAAAAATCAAAATGGTATGCTTCATTACGAAGCTACCCTCAGAAAACGTACCCTGGATTCTGTTCTGGGACGGGTTATGTGACAAGTATAAATGTCGTGTCAAAGATTGTTACAATTTCAAAGAACATTCCATTTTTTCATCTAGAAGACGTGTACGTTTCGTTGTGCATCAATAAAATTGGATATAGACTGCAAAACTTGAAGGGCTTTATGACTAAATCAGCCTTGGATCCCTGTCGTTATAAAGATATATCTTTAGTGACTGTTCATCAAGTTCCAATAAAATCGATAAAATATATCTGGAAAAAAACATGTTTGTTTGACAAAAATAACGATACACAAAGTGTTTTAACGGAAATTCTATAAAATGATAAAATGGGTTCTAGTAAATAAGTTCTGGTCTTAAACAGCACCGAACGACATAGAATTATTAGTAAAATAAGTCAATGGACAATAGTTCCTTGAGAGAAAAACCCAATTGAATATTTCAAGTAGAATAGTTATTCAAAGGACCTTTCATACGAGGAAAGTTTGCAACCTTGTTGTTTTTTACTAGAATTATTGGTCCATACGGATTTATCTGACTAATTTGTTGTTTGAATCTGCAGCAGACTGTCTAATACAGTATTGTGCATCTACTACTTGAAGTTTGATTTTGTTATGTAAAGCATACGAGGGGGAAAACCCCATGATCTATAAATACAATCATACTTCAGTGATAGAATGTGATTTAACCAGTTTTATGACCATGTAGATCAAAAGGCAAGAGTTCCTTATGGCACCCCCAACCAAAAATCTATGGTATTTGTATATTTAATAATAAGCATATATGATCATAAAGAGCTAGGGTTAGTGTTTGGGTTTGGGTTAGGGTTCGGGTAATTAAACTATTTTTGGGTGGGAGTGCCATAAGGAACTCTTTCCAATCAAAATGTTCTAACAGGAAGAAAGGAAGTGATGTACGCAGAGCGACCGTCCTGGCGTAAGACAATTGGCCCGATGATAAAACCAGGTAAACAGTATTAAATGAATACAAGATTTAATCTGACCTAATAAGTAAATATGCGAAGAACACTCTTGTCTGTGTTAAACTTGTTTTGTTGATTTTAAGTCTGTTTAAGTTTATTAAATAAACAATGCCGGATAATTGTTTGACTGTAACATTTGTGGTTATTCATGTTTAGACACATCTACTTTATACGTTCACATGTATTAATTGAGAAAGTAGTCTTTTTTTAAGGTTTTACTTTCGATTAAATAACGTTCCACGTGTAGTTAACCAAAACAATGCAGTCTTCTTTCTTTTCATATAATCTAGTTTATATGTTTTAATGAATCAGTCAGTTGTCATTGTATATGAAGAGTTTGAAGATACCAAAGGGGGAATCAGAATCCGTATATCGAAGAAGAACAGACAACACAATGGCCAAAAGAAAAAGGACAAAAGGAAAAAACCGATCTATAAAACACACACTAAAGATCGAGTAACACGAACCCCACTAAAACCCGGGGGTGAACCCAGGTGCTCCGGAAGGGTGGGCAGTATGACATTGATCTTTATAGATTTCATATTCAATGTTATATCACTGTCACTGGATTTACTGGAATATTTTAGCAAACATGGAGAAGGTTAGTTCAGAAACACGTCACGCGCGCCATAAATTAGATATATATGTTTTTATTAGCATTCTCTATCCATTCTCTAACCCCGGTTTTAGTGAATTTCGTGTTGCTCGATCTTAAGTTTTCTCTGTAATGTTTTGTATATCGTTGTTTGTTCTTTTATCCTTTTTCTTTTGACCATTGCGTTGTTTGTCCTTCTTAGATTTACGGTTTCTGGTTACCCCTTTGGTATCTTAGATTTACGGTTTCTGGTTACCCCTTTGGTATCTTAGATTTACGGCTTCTGGTTATCCCTTTGGTATCTTAGATTTACGGCTTCTGGTTACCCCTTTGGTATCTTAGATTTACGGCTTGTTACCCCTGTGGTATCTTAGATTTACGGCTTCTGGTTACCCCTTTGGTATCTTAGATTTACGGCTTCTGGTTATCCCTTTGGTATCTTAGATTTACGGCTTCTGTTACCCCTTTGGTATCTTAGATTTACGTCTTCTGGTTACCCCTTTGGTATCTTAGAATTACGGCTTCTGGTTATCCCTTTGGTATCTTAGATTTATGGCTTCTGGTTACCCCTTTGGTATCTTAGATTTACGGCTTCTGGTTACCCCTTTGGTATCTTAGATTTACGGCTTCTGGTTATCCCTTTGGTATCTTAGATTTACGGCTTCTGTTACCCCTTTGGTATCTTAGATTTACGTCTTCTGGTTACCCCTTTGGTATCTTAGATTTACGGCTTCTGGTTATCCCTTTGGTATCTTAGATTTATGGCTTCTGGTTACCCCTTTGGTATCTTAGATTTACGGCTTCTGGTTACCCCTTTGGTATCTTAGATTTACGGCTTCTGGTTACCCCTTTGGTATCTTAGATTTATGGCTTCTGTTACCCCTTTGGTATCTTATATTTACGTCTTCTGGTTACCCCTTTGGTATCTTAGATTTACGGCTTCTGGTTATCCCTTTGGTATCTTAGATTTATGGCTTCTGGTTACCCCTTTGGTATCTTAGATTTACGGCTTCTGTTACCCCTTTGGTATCTTAGATTTACGTCTTCTGGTTACCCCTTTGGTATCTTAGATTTACGGCTTCTGGTTACCCCTTTGGTATCTTAGATTTACGTCTTCTGGTTACCCCTTTGGTATCTTAGATTTACGGATTCTGATTATTCCTTTGGTATCTTAGATTTACAGCTTCTGATTACTCCTTTGGTATCTTAGATTTACAGCTTCTGATTACTCCTTTGGTATCTTAGATTTACGGCTTCTGATTACCCCTTTGGTATCTTAGATTTACGGCTTCTGGTTACCCCTTTGGTATCTTCTAACTTTTCTTAATGGAGTAATCGGTCATTTTTTATATCACCATTGACAACCTCCTAATTCATGTATGTGTATTAACTGAATCATTTCTGATATTACTGGACAAATTGTAATTGGTGACAAAACGATGTTCACATCATGTCATGTGGCACAAATGCATAAGATCCCAATTTAAACAAACACACCTGATTGTATCACAAACCGTTTTCGTGATAATTTTGAAAACGCTGTGAAGTTTAAAGCTTCAATTATGGGACGTTGAAAATGTGCTACTTATTATGATATTATTATTAGATTCCTGATTTGTAGTACAGTGTCAAGGTCATACAGTAAACCAATATACTCCTCGGCTTTTCAAGTCATTCCGCTATTGAATCATGATTCCAAGTAGGTGTAGCATGTACGTGTGTTGAAAATTTGTCGTTATATTTCTTTTTGAGAGGGTTAGGGATATAGTGTTTAACGGCACTTTCAACAATATTTCAATTATGTCGTGGCGTTCAGTTTCATTGGTGGAGAAAACCGGAGTACCCGGAGAAAACCACCGACGTGCCGCAAGTCACTGATGAACTTTATCACATAATGTTGTATCAAGTACACCTCACCATGAACGTACATTTTTTTTTATGAAGATAAAATACTGAAATTCGGAAACGAAACAAAAGAAATCAAAGGAAATAAATGAATAAAAAACGACGAGAGAAATGAGGGATCCTCAATGAAATGGAAAAATAATCTGATGATTCTTATTTTAAATATACAAGCTTGTTTCGTAGAAATTGTAAACTTCGGTTGCCGTGCTATATATTTTCAATTCACGATTTATATTTTTTGCTCAACAGTTTTTAAAACTCGCCTTCCCCCTCCCCCCACCACCACTTTCCATTCCACACTAAACTTGTCATACTCCCCCTCCCCCAGTTTCTGTCCACTCCTAAAACTTGTCTCCCTTGTCCAATCCACTCGTACGTCGCTGTTGTTTGAAAATTATTCTCGTCTTGAATGCAGCCTGAATTGGTGCTCATTTAACCTTAAAATATAATGTCGTTGATTAATAACATAAATTAATACTAATTTATCGAGTTTTAAAGTAAAAAGTCCACCCATTTCTCTTTTATTTTCATGAAAACACATCTCTAGTCTGTACTATAAAATATGGCTATTCATATGACCTTAGGTGACCTTTTTCTACGTATGCGCGAAGTCTGTTCTTGCGGAAAAAATCATCTCTACCGACGTGGTCGTACGAGAATTTTAACTGATTCTGCTAGAAAAAGAAACAGGAAAGACGTTTCGGCGAATTATAATAAAACAAGAATTAACATGACCGTTGGATGGAACTGAAGGGAGCGTCGAAAGTTCAAACTCATGCTGAAGTGCCATTGCGCATGTACTTCGCAACTTCGGAATGCATAACTAATGATGCTGGGAGACAAGTTGCACACAAAAAACACGAAAAATTTAAATACACGTTTTTTTGGTCAAATCTCGACATACGACGTTTTAATACTCACTTAAAACGAAAAAAATCTTTTAAAAATATCATCAAAATCAACGAAATTATACCTTTAAGTAACAATCTATCAATACACAAATGGTCAAAACCGCATGGGTGGGGTAATGGTTAGCGTGCTCGCCTCGAGTGCGGTAGATTGTGGGTTCGAGCCCAACCAAACCAAGACTATAAAATTGGTATGTGTTGCTTCTCCGCTAAGCACGCAGCATTCGGACCAAAGACTGGTTGGCTTGGAATCAGAATAATGTGTCCCGAGTGGAGCGACATGTCTACCCGCGGACTGTTGTCTTAGTGAGCTAGCACTATAAAAATCCAACTCAGCGTGTTGGTCTAGAACAAAGCGGACCTGATCATTTCATTGAAAATTAACTTGTTATCACCATGATAATGCTGAAAAATTGCTGAATTGGCGTTAAACAACAATCACACACAAATAGTCAAATACTAACAGATGGCAAAAAACAGCTGTTTATACCATCACAATAAAATATTTTATTATACTTTATGCAAATTTCTTACATTATCCATTCATTTCATTGGACAAGCGGCATTTGTTAATGTTCACTAACCTTTCATAAGCCCTGCCCATCCCTAGCAACATGTGATAATATTAGCAATGGGTGTTAATGCCTAAAATTAACACCCGCTAAGCCCGAAGTTTGCCGATCCGAAAAAATTAACACCGAGGTTTACCGATTTTCAAAAATTTCAAAAAAATGCAAAATGTTCATAATTTTTCAAAAAATTTCAAAATGATAATATTTTAAAAAAGTTTAAAAAATTTCAAAGTTGTCATAAAATTTCAAAATTTTAAGACATGTATTTAAATAATATTATTATACTTTCTGCAAATTTCTTACATTATCCATTCATTTCATTGGACAAGCGGCATTTGTTAATTTTCACTAACCTTTCATAAGCCCCGCCCATTCCTAGCAACATGTGATAATATTAGCAACGGTGTTAATGCCTAAAATTAACACCCGCTGAGCCCGAAGTTTGCCGATCCGGAAAAATTAACACCCGCTCCGGCCGTGGTTTACCGATTTTCAAAATTCTAAAATTAAAAAAAAAAAATTTTGTTTTTAAGTTCAAAATTTTCCAAAAATTTCTAAATTTCAAAAATTTCAAAATAATTCTAAATTTTCATAAGATTTCAAATTGTTCAAAAAATTTCAAAATGATTAAATTTTCAAAAAGTTTAAAAAATTTCAGTTTCCATAAAATTTCTAAATTTTAAGACATATATTTAAATAATAATATTGAAAAATGATAAAACAATTATAGCCTACCTTGAAAATTATTTATGCAATAGTCAGAATATAGAAGTAAACATGTGATAATATTTTTCAAAATATACAATTAACATTTTACATTAATTGTTATAAACATTGTTCAGTTTTCATAAAATTTCTAAATTTTAAGACATGTATTTAAATAATAATATTGAAAAATGATAAAACAATTATAGCCTACCTTGAAAATTATTTATGCAATAGTCAGAATATAGAAGCAAACATGTGATAATATTTCTCAAAATATACAATTAACATTTTACATTAATTGTTATAAACATTGTTATTATCTTGTTAAATTTATTGCTATTTGATGTTTTGTTGTTGTTAATGTAAGAAAACTATCTTAATTGATGACTTTTTATTTTTTTAACAATTGTCCTTCTAACATAATGCACACTTGAATCAGTAGGCATTCAGTATAATAAAAAACATACTGCCCTTGGATGAAGGTGTTAGGGTGTGATAAAATTATCATCCTCGACTTCGTCTCGGGTGATAATGATAATTTTTTCCCTCGTGTGTTAATCTATCTTAACACCTTCATCCAAGGGCAGTATGTTTATAATATTATCTAATGACAATACATGTAACAGGTTTTATATTTGGTGTCTGAGTTATTAAAGGTTCATGCATCTAGTTTCTAATATATATTTTTATAATGTATTTCTAACTGTTACTGCTTTCGTTATACCTGCGATAATGTAGCTCCTGTGACAAACTTGTGTCTCGGCAGAGCTACAACGCGGTCCCATTCGTCACAATTGAGCAAAAAATAAGTTGCAGTTGAAACATAAAAACTCACTATTTACGCTTCAAACATTTCATCATAACTATTACTGATGATCCCAGTCCTTGTTAAATCGGTTTGGCTGAGAAATATATGCTTTTCAAAAGTAGCAACAACCTTGTTCAAATTTATCGATCGTTTTCCATAACCGGAAACTACGGAAGGCGGAGCTTTTCTAAATATGGTATTTCTTACTACATGCTGATGTAAACATTCACGCCTAAATCGCCAAATATGGTATCGACATCCAAATAGTGAGGCTGGAAATGACGAAATTCAAAATGTTCAGAGATAAGATTTTTATTTTGTGGGAATTACATTCTAAAATACTGGTAGGTGATAAAAACTTGTTATAATAATGGACAAAAGGAAAGGTTATGTCTTATTATTGATAAATGCAGGCGTCAGAAGCTCTGTAAGCGAGCACAAAAAATATCGGTGGCTGCTCCATTACGTGTAATGGCATCCCGTTATAACCCTTGCGAGTAAGCGAGCATTTAGGGTTTTATTATTAGAACTACTTTCATTACAACTTACATGGTGCTCTTTATACTAAAAGATCACCAATTTTAATATTAATTATTTAAAATGCTAACTTAAGAGTTTGTAGTGGAAAAAAACTAGTTTAATACCACAAAGATAATACATCAACAATAATCCAGATAGACAAAGCTAATAAACAACAAGTAGAAATAAAATAATGAAAATAGCATTATGGTGATCAACTCCACTTTCAGCAATATTTCAATTATATCATGGCGGTCAGGTTTATTGGTGGAGGAAACCGGAGTACCTGCAGAAAACCATCGACCTGTCCAAATTAAAGTCACTGACAAACTTTATCACATAATGTTGTATTGAGTATACCTTGCCATGAACGGGGTTCGAACTCAAAACTTTAGTGATGATAGGCACTGATTGCACAGGTAGTTGTAAATCCAACTACCATACGATCACGACCACAACAACCCCTGGTTTACCTCAGGGTTAACATGGATAGAAATTGATGTAGTTGAAACACAGAAAGTAGATAAATACCAGTTTATAACCAGGGGGTCACTACGGTGTGAAATAACAAGATATATTTAATAAAATTTAATAATAAATATACATGTATTTAAATAAATATTATTATAACATAAAATTTAGCAAAATAAAATACCAGTAATAGAAGCAAATAGATGTAGATGTCCTCATTCACCCAGTTTTACTTTAAAGCATTGCCTAATTAGATATCTGGGAATTTTATAAAACTCTTATTGCAAAATACAAATATCCTTATGGCAGCAAATCAAAATGCAAAATTAGGTTGACATCAAAGGACACATATTAACGAACTGTATTTATTTATGAAAAGCACATGTTGGGAACATATTTTAGAGAAAATTTTATTGACATCAAAGGTAGGGCCAATTTTGGCCCTTATTGCCCCCAGTCATTTGTTGTGTAGTATTATACAAGTCACGAAAACAAATCATTTTCTATCACATAAAATACAGTTAACAAATACTGACAGCCTTCCACAAGTTGAAGATGAAAGTGTGATACAAATAAGAGATGAAGTACATGTATCACTAGTCACCTATCGTTGGACGTTAAACAACAATCAATCAATCAATCAATCACTAGTCACCTGATACAACCAAGAGATGAAGTACATGTATCACTAGTCACCTATCGTCCTGAATATACCTTAAAAATTGCTCGCTGGACGTTAAACAACAATCAATCAATCAATCACTAGTCACCTGATACAACCAAGAGATGAAGTACATGTATCACTAGTCACCTGATACAATCAAGAGATGAAGTACATATATCACTAGTCACCTGATACAAATAAGAGATGAAGTACATGTATCACTAGTCACCTGATACAACCAAGAGATGAAGTACATGTATCACTAGTCACCTGATACAACCAAGAGATGAAGTACATGTACTACCAGTCATCCCAATGAATACAATGTTACACAAGGTTTAACAAGAAAACATCTTGATAAAAATGCCCACTGTCCATGTCAAAACATGCCTATACAATAATATTTTATAAAAAAATATATATAGCATATACATTTTAGAGATTTCCCTGTACAAATATAACAAAAATTTCAACATGAATAAATAAATATCTTGCTTAGTCAAATTAATTTTAAAAGAAATTTGTATAATTGGTAGAATTTAAAGGCAAAGCCATTGGTCCTAATTGAGCACCAGTTGTCCCTGAAATGTTTAAGTCAGGTAAAATCTCACTAACTAATGTACTATTAATATGTGTAGAGTTCAACTCTGGACCCTTAGATGAACTTTCTGTAATAATATCATTTATGGCATTGTATAGATCAAAAATAACAGCAAAACCAAAGAATAAAGGTACAGTCAGCTGAAATGGTCTCATATAACTAGGTATTCTTAATGCTATCTTCTGTTGTCTGTAATGAAAAACAATAATGTAATACTTTCTAGTTCTCTAATATTACATTATCATATGTTGTGTATTGTATTTATTTGTTGAGATTTTTCTTGTTTAATTTGGGCGAGTACTTTATAGAAATGATAAGAAATGTTACCAAGTTTGTAACTACAGTAACACGGCGGGTGCAATTTTTGGAGCTTACCCTTCCCGAGCAACTGAGTTCACCCCCAGTTTATAGTGGGGTTTGTGTTGCTGGATCTTTAGTTTTCTGTGTGGTGTTTTGTAGATAGGTGTTTGTCCTTTTGTCCTTCTTCTTTTGGCCATTGTATTGTCTGTTCTTCTTCGAGTTACAGATTCTGATTACCTCTTTGGTATCTTCAAACTCTTCTAACAAACTTCTTTTACTATCTCAATTATAGATTGAACAATAGAGGGGTGTGAATGAGTGAGTGATTGATGTTAAACACCAAATAATCAATCAGCTATATCATGGTGAACACAACTTACATTCGATGAGATGATAATGCACTCCACTTTGTACTAGACCAACACGCTAAGTTAGATTTTTATAGTGCTAACTCGATGAAACAATAATCCTCTGGTAGATATGATACTGCACTTGAACACATTATTCTGATTCAAAGCTAACCAGTTTTTGTTCTTGCTCCTTAAAGCTGCATACTTATCAGAGAAGCAACAAATACCAATTTTATAGTCTTTGGTTTGATCTGACCGGGGCCTGAGCCCACAATCTACTGCTCTCAAGGTGAGCAAGCCAACCATTATACCACTGATTCAGTTTGAAGGGTGTTATATTGATTCAGTTTGAAGGGTGTTATATATCGTTGCATACTATATACAACTAATTAAATTACTTGAATTATTATATATATATGTTTATAATATTAGCTTTAAAACCCAATAGTTAGGACCAATCCACAGGTTTAATATCAATATTTATCTCACAAACAAATTACAAACATTCAGAGCCTGAACAACTATATTGTAAAATATGTTGTAAGATCTTCAAGAGCCAATCATATGGAAATAAGGGGCTACACCAGGTGTAGCATGATATGACCACAGCAAATTGACAAGGGCTTCTTCCTATACCAGTTTTACAGTTTGGCATGCAGTAACTCTGGAGTAGTAAAAAATGTCACAGTATAAAGCAGACGCAAGGGTGGACATCTTGGATTTCTATTCACAATGAAAAGTAACAACACTTCTTCAAAACTCCTAGAGGAATATTTCTGACAAGTGTGGTGACTGCACAAGTAGTCATAGAAAATGCCAAGGCAAATCACAGGCCAGGGTAGCCCTCTTGGATTCCAATTCACTCTGAAAAGTAACACCCAGGCCAGGAAACATTTTTGGGATATTTAATGACTAAATGTGCAGTAGTCATGGATAAGAAGTAAATAAAGTTTAGGTCAATCAGAGGCCAGGGCAGCCATCTTTGATTTTGAATCACTCTGAAAAGATACTTCATCTTCAGTACTCCTACAGGAATATTGCTACGCCCCGGTAATTTGGAAGCAGGTCAAATCGGCCCCAAACCAAATCAGCCCAAAGTCAAATCGGCCCTAGTCAAATCGGCCCCAAATCAAATCGGCCCCAAGTCAAATCGGCCCCAGTCAAATCGGCCCAAAGTCAAATCGGCCCCATTTTTGTTGTTTACTATTGTCAACATGCAAAGTTAAATAGTTTGAACACTATTCAGCAAAATATTTAAATATATCCAATACGTTTTAATTATTGAAGAATTAAAACTGTCTAGTAAGGGACTGACCATTTAACTTGAAGAGGGGGGGGGGGGTGGGGGGGGGGGTATGGTTTCTTGTTTCGTTCAGAATTTTTTTTTCGGACAACACAAGAGTTAGAATATTTATTTTTTTTTCAGAATTTAACATTATGTTATATGGCAAAAACTCTGAATCAGATTATTTTTTTTTTCCTCCACCAAAATCAGAATATTTTTTTCAGCAACATTGGGATTCAATATTTTTTTAGAAAAAAAACATAACCCCCCCCCCCCCCCCCCTTTCAAGTTAAATGGTCGTTCCCTAAGTACAGTTGTGTTTTGTACCAGTAAATGTTTACCATTGATACGAAAATAAACTAAATATAAACGTCTGACTATATCTAGCCATGCTTAAAATAATCAATAATCTTTTATAAACTAAAGAATTTCTCAATCCGAGTTGTTTTTCTTGGCTTGGTTATTTAGATGCCCTCTTTTTATTAAAAGGCCAATTTATAAACAATAGAAAAAATCATCAAAGAATGTTCCTAATCAACATAAAGATCATTATATAATTGCCGCCAATCACGTTTTATGTAAATTGCTAATCACTTAATTATGCCATAAATTAATCATTAATTAATTTCTTTGATCCTTACAAAAGAATCCGCTCACCAATAAGATTTAAATTTTACATCTTTTAACTAAAAATATTAATTTATATTAATATATAATTTTTATTTATTTATTCTTTTTTTATTTTTATTTTTTTGGGCCTATATGACTTTCATTTTGAGGCCGATTTGACTTGGGGTCGATTTGACTTGAGGTCGATTTGACTGGGGCCGATTTGACTGGAGTCGATTTGACTTGGGGCCGATTTGACTGGAAATCGGTAATTTAACACATGGTTAAATTATGTACATCGTATATTTTTATCGCGATGTTTGGTTCCACGTTTGATCCATGCAGATGTCAACTAATACGCTTCGATCAATATTTTCAGGGAAGTACTAATTTACCTGAGGGTTATGATACTAAATTATTTCATTTGATTGAAGTATCAACTTCATTCGAAGGTGCATTTGTCCATTTTCGTCTGTTGACTTGTACTTTCACTTCAGGCGCCATGGCATAATGCACGATGTGTGTATTCTGGGAGTGTGTGTACTACGTCATCGATATTTTGACTATAAATAACGAAGTCGGTGCACCGAGTCAGCTTCTTCTGGTGTTAAACCTATAATTAATTTCTTTAAGGTTTTCTACTAAATTTGTGTTTTTTCGAGCCTACCTGGCCATTTTATCTTAAGTTTAACCTTTCGAAGACCATACATTGTCTGAAACGTCCATGATTCCTCTATGTTCTGTCAAAATATCAGGCCATGTTTAAAGTCTTGCAGTGAAATGCCAGGCTATGGAAAATACCTACTCTAAAAATAGCTCTGTCATCCCCCAGAAATTCCCTATTTATAGGTCATGCATCAAATCCTCCATATCCATATTAAAATACAACTAAATCAATCAAATGTGGGCTCAAAATAATCCTTATACATTTAACTTCAATTATCAATTTAATTATTCCATTCCATTCAGTATTTGTCACAATACAACAAAGTGAAAGGAACTTTTTTCTTTAAAAGGGACTACTTTTGTATATATTCTTAGCTCTGATTGGTTGAATTACTGGTTTGACACCTTCTGAACTCGGATTCATGTAATGCTGTTATGAATCATAAATAATAATATTATATTTGCTGATATATGAAAGATAGAAATGGCCCAGCAACAATTGCTCGGTGCAAAGAAACTGGTAAATGTCAATTTATATGACATTATAAATATCTTTCTATTTACCGTTAGTCTATATTTAGCCGGTACATTCAAAATATATATTGCACCAAGCGGAATTGCTTGGTGCTCAAAATATTTATCTACACCAAACGGAATTACTTGGTGGTCAATCTTTAATTAATGATAGACTGACTGTAAATATTATTTCCAATAATATTATACAATTAGAAATTATGCAGGTTGATCAGCTATCAGCTGATACAAGTTGCACTAAGTAGGGTTTTGTGCACCGAGTGCCCAAACACCTTTTATTTATATATACTTAAGACTTTATTATTATAGATTATTATTCATTTCATGTGTCTATGATCCACTGTATGCTAATTTAATGCTGATATTATTTATCCTGACAGATAATATAAATATATGAACTTCCAGTGATTCTTATTATTATTTCCTTCACCGGAGACCCACACAGTTAAGTTCAGGGATTTAAACCAAACCCCTGGGACTTAACAATATTTAGGTAAGTTTATTGACTGGCCATGCAGACAAACAGATGGAAGCATGCCAGACATTCTTCTATCCCAAGCACCTGTATCACCAAATTTATTCAACATGAATTTTCTAAACAACGACTAAAATTGACATGAAACAAAGTATAACTTGAGTACAATACAGCAAAATTTAAATCTGAGAAATAATCGCAAGCAATTACTACCAGTTTGTCTTATATTTTAAAAGTTTACTTGAGCAAGAGAGTGGTTTGTGTTGTGGTTAGTGAAATTGTTGACCATTACTGATATTAGTCTTTGATGAGAAAAAGAAAATATAAAATTGTTGACCATTACTGATATTAGCCTTTGATGAGGAAAAGATAATATAAAATTGTTGACCATTACTGATATTAGCCTTTGATGAGAAAAAGAAAATATAAAATTGTTGACCATTACTGATATTAGCCTTTGATGAGAAAAAGATAATATAAAATTGTTGACCATTACTGATATTAGCCTTTGATGAGAAAAAGAAAATATAAAATTGTTGACCATTACTGATATTAGCCTTTGATGAGAAAAAGATAATATAAAATTGTTGACCATTACTGATATTAGCCTTTGATGAGAAAAAGATAATATAAAATTGCTATCCTTACAGTGTGTACTTTTTCCTGGCACTAAGCATCATAAGAAAAACAAATAAACCAGCCTCTAAGTTCAGAGTAAGTGATGAATATTTCTCCAAAATTTCTACAAAACCCTGAAAAAAAATATAATACAGATAAAACTTATCTTGTCTAAAAATTAAGATTAATATATTCGTAAGAAATGGATAAAAATAATAGTCAATTTATCAAGTAAAAAATAATATAAACAAATAGGAAATAGTGGTTAAAAACTTACAATTTCGTGATATACATTTATTTCATAGAAATTTGTATGACCTGTAATGTCATGATTACATTTCTTTACATAGAAATCTATAAGAACTGTAATGTCATGATTACATTTCATTACACAGAAATCTATATGACCTGTAATGTCATGATTACATTTCTTTACATAGAAATATATATGAACGGTAATGTCATGATCACATTTCTATATACAGAAATATATGTGACCTACACTTAGGTGACAAAAGTATTTCACGTTTCGTGTACACGACGTCACGCCACCAGAAAAGAATGTACTTCGGTTGTCTATAACTTTATTGATATTTATCATTATGTTACTAAATTTAGACACCATAATTTCCAAAATATGACGTGTTAGTGACGTAATTTCCACGTGCGTACATAAAACGTAAACGCTACAAAAAGGGAGTTTCCAACATGTCTAGAAAAACAAAAGAGATGAGCCATAACTAAAAATGGCAGGTATTTCGCCTACATCAGGATGGATTAAGAAAAACAGAAATCGGAAAGATCATTGGATTTAGTCGATCTGCAGTGTCTAAATTTTTGAAAAGATTTGATCCATGGGAAAATATAGAAAATAAGCCGTGAACAGGTCGACCCAGATCTACGAGCAAGCAAGGTGAGCGTACATTGATAAGGCTTGTAAAACAGGATTGTAAAAGAAGCTTACGCAATTTGATGAATGAATTTAGTCAGTCTGTTTCAGTTCCGATTTGTAAAAGGTCAATTGAAAGACGATTGAGTAATTTATGGCTTTCACAAGAGAATTGTTGCGAAAAAACTGACGATTTCGTTGAAAATAGAAAAAATCGTATACAATGGTGTCGAAATAGACTACACTGGGCATTACAAGAACAATGGAATAAAATAATATTTCAAATGAAATGTGGTGTTAACTAGGGAAAAACTCACGTGGGTATGTGTGGTGAAAAGCAGAAGAAAGGTGGAATACACTATGCTTAGGACTGTATGGATGTCGTAATGGCGGCGCCCGTGTGTCTAATGTTTTGGGATGTATTTGTAAAGACGAGGTTGGTTCAATCACAGAAGTAGAAGGAAATATTAACTCGGCTAAGTGCGTAGACATCCTTAACAATAATCGTTTGCCAGTCGTTTTAAAAATCGAAAATTATTAGTGGATTTTCCAAGTTGACAGCGCCCCTGGTACACCAGTCCTTACAGACAAAATTGTAGAAAGATAGCAATGATGTCGATTGTCTTGTTTGGCCATCCCAATCACCAGACCTTAATATAATTGAAAATATTTAAAGATTAACTAAAATACGATTAGAACTGGAACAACACACCATTCATTCCAAGGTTGACCTAGTCCGAGCCGCCACAAGAATTTTGTATGCCATTTCAAGTGTGTGCATTTCAAACTTATATCAATCTCTTCCAAGACAAATAAGACATGTAGTTAAAGCTAGAGGTCATGTTACTAAATACTGAATGTTTGGTGGATATAATTCTATTTATTATGAAGTTATAGCTTCTCAAACATCAACAAACTGCAACCGCTTAACTTGGCGTGACGTCGTAAACGTGAAATACTTTTGTCACATAACTGTATAATGCCATGATTACATTTCTTTACATAGAAATCTACATGACCTGTAATGTCTAGATTACATTTCTTTACATAGAAATCTGTATGACCTATAATGTCATGATTACATTTCTTTATATAGAAATCTGTATGACCTGTAATGTCATGATTTCATTTCTGTATATAGAAATCTGTATGACCTGTAATGTCATGATTACATTTCTTTACATAGAAATCTACACGACCTGTAATGTCTAGATTACATTTCTTTACATAGAAATCTATATGACCTATAATGTCATGATTACATTTCTTTATATAGAAATCTGTATGACCTGTAATGTCATGATTTCATTTCTGTATATAGAAATCTGTATGACCTGTAATGTCATGATTACATTTCCTTACATAGAAATCTGCATGACCTGTAATGTCATGATTACATTTCTTTATATTGAAATCTGTATGACCTGTAATGTCATGATTACATTTCTTTATATAGAAATCTGAATGATCTGTAATGTCATGATTACATTTCTTTACATAGAAATCTACATGACCTGTAATGTCTAGATTACATTTCTTTACATAGAAATCTATATGACCTATAATGTCATGATTACATTTCTTTATATAGAAATCTGCATGACCTGTAATGTCATGATTTCATTTCTTTATATAGAAATCTGTATGACCTGTGATGTCATGATTACATTTCTTTACATAAAAATTTGCATGACCTGTAATGTCATGATTACATTTCTTTACATAGAAATCTACATGACCTATAATGTCTAGATTACATTTCTTTACATATAAATCTATATGACCTGTAATGTCATGATTACATTTCTTTACATAAAAATCTACATGATCTGTAATGTCTAGATTACATTTCTTTACATAGAATCTACATGACCTGTAATGTCATGTTTACATTTATTACATAAAAATATATATGACCTGTAATGTCATGATTACATTTCTTTACATAGAAATCTACATGACCTGTAATGTCTAGATTACATTTCTATACATAGAAATCTATATGACCTGTAATGTCTAGATTACATTTCTATACATAGAAATCTATATGACTTGCAATGTCACATTCACATTAATTTCATGTAATGCAACATATCTCGTAAATATTAATATGTAGAACATGCTACAGATGTGACAAGTTGTCGTGTTAGCATATGTCACAAAGCTCCAGGTGATCATCTAAACAGCTGGCAATATTTTATGGACTTAATTTATTCATGACAACCTTTGAAACATAATGGATAATGTCATTTATTTATTTATCAAACAAAATATCTTCAGCTACATTTATATACAGTTGAACGATTTGAACACCTTGCATACTATCATTTGAAGCTTTTTGTGTTGCCACGACATTACCTTATGTCGTAGTTGATAAGTCTTTGATTAAAAGCATGACTCGTAACTTAATTTGTGAGAGAGAAATATATATAAACCTTGAATACTTTAGTATTAAAGCAGACAGTCAAACATGTCTTATATGACCATTTAAGGCAACATGACCATTTAAGGCAACATTGAAATAAGGTCACATACGACAAGTGGTTGCTAAATACAGGGTAATTAATATGAAATACACTGAAGGTAAATTAAAATTATGGTGACATAGTCAAATAAGTTATTGTTTAATAGAGGTGATCACTAAAGCAGGATTGACTGTAGATATTTATATGAAACAACATTTATTTGATCAACCACAGTGTCGTCTTAACACAGTTGCCCGGGGGGCCCCACGAGAATATGGATCCCATGCTAATCTATGTATGTTGTGTACGCCATGCTTTTTAAAGTTTAAACACTAATTTTGTGGGAAGTACCAATACAATAAATATATGTTTAATTGTATATACCATTTATATTTTTATTCTTGTGAGTGATTGTGTATGTAAGGGCCCCAGTGCACTGCTTTGCTCAGGGGCCTATAATGCTGTTAAAATGGTCCTGCACACAACATAAAGCAGTTTCATCAGAACATTTCTAGAATACTTACCCTGGGATCCAACATAGCCACAACAAACACTACAGTAAAGAAAATAAGAGCCACAATCCTATTACATATACTGAAAGAAAAATATATGTATGTATACATCAAGAAAATAAGAGTCACAGCCCTATTGTATATACTGAAAGAAAAATATATGTATGTATACATCAAGAAAATAAGAGTCACAGCCCTATTGTATATACTGAAAGAAAAATATATGTATACATCAAGAAAATAAGAGTCACAGCCCTATTGTATATACTGAAAGAAAAATATATGTATACATCAAGAAAATAAGAGTCACAGCCCTATTGTATATACTGAAAGAAAAATATATGTATGTATACATCAAGAAAATAAGAGTCACAGCCCTATTGTATATACTGAAAGAAAAATATATGTATGTATACATCAAGAAAATAAGAGTCACAGCCCTATTGTATATACTGAAAGAAAAATATATGTATGTATACATCAAGTATCAATGGGAAAATGAAATTCTGACATTAATTTGACAGCAAAAAATGTATTTGATTTAGAGTTAGGATTAGGGTGTTTAATGCCATTTTCAACAATATTTCAGCTATATCATGGTGGTCAGTTTTATTGGTGGAGGAAACCAGTGTACCCAGAGAGAACCACTGACCTTCTGCAAGTTACTGACAAACTCTATCACATATTGTTGTATCGAGTTGTATTTAACTTAATCAAGGCCATTTTCAATAACTGGCTCATAAAATGGTGATAATTCTGACAAGTGTTTCTGTTTTTGTTCTTACACTTCAATATGACACTCCATGTGGACATTGGAATGGAAAAATAAAGTCAACGTCTGGCTGTTGTTCTTTCCACATTTACAAATTTTATAAAATGCTAAGTCATAACAATTCTTGATAAAATATCCTTCTAGACTGCAAAGGTTCAATATTCAAACTTTACAATGATGTCAATTTAGCTGAGGTTGACCATGACCTCATATTCAGAATTGAGGTTGACCATGACCTCATATTCAGAATTGACATTGATCATGACATTCTAAACATGACCATATACAATTTTAAGAGCAAAATGTAACTGACAAGTGATTCATTGGATTTTGATGAATATCATCATAAAAAGACGGAAATTAAATGAACCACATTGGTGATGTACTTACTGGTTAGCATGCTAGTCTCAAGTACAGTGGATCATGGGTTTAAGCCCCAGTCAGGTCTAACCAGATACTATAAAATTAGTATTTGCTGCTTCTCCGCTAAGAATACAGTATTAAGGAGTAAGAGAAAGACTAGTTGGCTCTGAATCAGGATAATGTGTTCGATTGGGCGACATATGGTTTCTGTGAGCTAGCACTACAAAAATCCAACTAAGAGTGTTGGTCTAGTACAAAGTGGACATGGTCTAGTACAAAGTGGACATCATTATTATCTCATCGAAATTTCTGTTTGAGGTCAATAAAATTCACATAGTTTAACAAGAAAAGCTACATACATTTTCTAATAGGGTCATATGATAATCTATGGCAGCTATTTTAGATTTCAGATCAACAATAAAAAAAACTACACACCTAGTAGAGAATCATATTAGGATTGTTACTACCAAGTAGCAGTTCAATCAATCATATGGTGGTTTCTGAGATTGATTGATTGATTGGTGTTTAATGCCAATTTTAGCAATATTTCACTATATCGTGGTGTGAACAAATTTTCATTAAATTAGACACCTACAAGACCCTTATAAATAAAACATACTTTTCTATGATTTTTGAGAAAATAATTGAAGTTCCAGCTTATCAGAAAGTGTAATTAACTGTATGAGAAGTGATGACAATATCTCACATGGCCCTTTGGACAAGGTGAATAACACAGTAAACAAGGGACAGCAGAAATGATTTGAAAGATTATAGATGTTTGTTGTTGTAAAGTTGTTCATGTTCTTATAGGTGTGAAAATGTTCGTATATTTACCATTCTCCATTAATACAGTAGACAAGGGACAGCAGAAATGGTTTATTTAGTTTGAAAGATTATAGATTATTGTTGTACAGTTGTTCATGTTATCTTTAACTTTATCTAATAGGTGTGAACATGTTCATATATTTACCATTCTCCATTTATACATTTTTTCTTTGATTTGTAAGTGGTCTGTTTATCTTTGATCCACACTGATTTCATCCATCCTGACACTGAAAAATTAATTAATTTAATTTGACATTATTGTTAATTAATGTGCATGTAAAAAAAATGTAGATATCAAATATCGTGTGTCGACACGTTTATATGAAATATCTGAATGGAATGTTAAAGTATGTACATGTATATTTTATATATGTGAGTCAAGAGAGTGGCAAAATGATCATCAGTTTATTTACTTCATGTCAACTTAAGCTTCAAAGGATTTTACATAATTTTTGTCGTTTTTATAACTTACTGTTGACATTTTAATTTGGTACTTGTTAGAAATAGTTCAAATATTTTATGACATATCAGTAATATATCCTTAAAAGTACAGCTAAAAATAGCCATAACTCGATCATTTAATGTGGTGATATTTAATTATGTTAATATTAAGTATATCAGTTCTATATTGATCATTAGCCATAATAAAAGTGTCATAAATGTACCAAAAAAATAAGTTCATCATTTGACTACAAAGTATACTGTACTTACAAGTATGATATAATATAGCTCCATTGATTAGAAATGATACTGTGATACTGACGACTATAAATGATTCTACTAACAACGATAACCAGCGGTATTCTGGATACTGACTATTTATAATCTGAAATTAAAAAAAGCACAGTACATGTAATGAAAGAATACATTGCTTCATTCTCCTAACAACGATACATAGCAGTATTCTCGATACTGATTTTTTTTATAATCTGAAATAAAAAAAAACACAATATTTGTAATGAAAGAATATATTGCTTAGTAGTGTAATTTGCGGTAATGTATTTTAGGCATAATGTCTAGACATAAATTTTTCATTAATAAAAATGTGATACATAAATAATGACAACACTACACAAATTGAGTAGATATTTTAATATTCTTAGCCATTACTTCTAGATAAACTTATCACTATTTTATTTTATTTTATTTTATTTTATAAAAAAAAAAAAAAAGATAAAGTTAAATCTTCCTTATAATGTACCACAAGTCAAAACATTAAAATGTTGCTGTATCAAATAAAAACCAGTGTCCATATAAAAAGTGTATACATTATATAATTGTTCCCTTCACCAGAAAAAAGTGAGCAGCAAATACCAATTTTTCTTCACCAAAAAAATAATCCCATGCCACAAAACATATTATTTGGTACATTTATTTCTCCAAAAACAATTAATATTACTGACAATACTCTGTGTCACCCTTTCAATACTCTGTGTCACCCTTTCAAAAGTCAGCTGAAACCAACAAGAAATCAACTATACTTGCTGTGTTGAGTCAAAGCTAAAGCTTGAATCTGGTGCAACTCTAATTCCACAATGACGTATCATCGATCTGAGCTGTTTTGCATATCTGGTTTTTTTTGTATGTCTACAGGGAATTAACACATGGTTTTCTACTATTGTTTTAACTAGAATGGTAACTTGGGAGCAATTAACAGCATGATCTTGGAATTCTCTTTAATGTCAACTGGTGGGTAACTTGGGAGCAATTAACAGCATGATCTTGGAATTCTCTTAATGTCAACTGGTTGATAACTTGGGAGTAATTAACAGCATGATCTTGGAATTCTCTTTAATGTCAACTTGTGGGTAACTTGGGAGCAATTAACAGCATGATCTTGGAATTCTCTTTAATGTCAACTGGTGGGTAACTTGGGAGCAATTAACAGCATGATCTTGGAATTCTCTTTAATGTCAACTGGTGGGTAACTTGGGAGCAATTAACAGCATGATCTTGGAATTCTCTTTAATGTCAACTGGTGGGTAACTTGGGGGCAATTAACAGCATGATCTTGGAATTCTCTTTAATGTCAACTGGTGGGTAACTTGGGAGCAATTAACAGCATGATCTTGGAATTCTCTTTAATGTCAACTGGTGGGTAACTTGGGAGCAATTAACAGCATGATCTTGGAATTCTCTTTAATGTCAACTGGTGGGTAACTTGGGGGCAATTAACAGCATGATCTTGGAATTCTCTTTAATGTCAACTTGTGGGTAACTTGGGAGCAATTAACAGCATGATCTTGGAATTCTCTTTAATGTCAATTGGTGGGTAACTTGGGGGCAATTAACAGCATGATCTTGGAATTCTCTTTAATGTCAACTTGTGGGTAACTTGGGAGCAATTAACAGCATGATCTTGGAATTCTCTTTAATGTCAACTTGTGGGTAACTTGGGAGCAATTAACAGCATGATCTTGGAATTCTCTTTAATGTCAATTGGTGGATAACTTGGGGGCAATTAACAGCATGATCTTGGAATTCTCTTTAATGTCAACTTGTGGGTAACTTGGGAGCAATTAACAGCATGATCTTGGAATTCTCTTGATGTCAACTGGTGGGTAACTTGGGAGCAATTAACAGCATGATCTTGGAATTCTCTTAATGTCAACTGGTGGGTAACTTGGGAGCAATGAACAGCATGATCTTGGAATTCTCTTAATGTCAACTGGTGGGTAACTTGGGAGCAATGAACAGCATGATCTTGGAATTTTCTTTAATGTCAACTTGTGGGTAACTTGGGAGCAATTAACAGCATGATCTTGGAATTCTTCTTAATGTCAACTGGTGGGTAACTTGGGAGCAATTAACAGCATGATCTTGGAATTCTCTTAATGTCAACTGGTGGGTAACTTGGGAGCAATTAACAGCATGATCTTGGAATTTTCTTTAATGTCAACTTGTGGGTAACTTGGGAGCAATTAACAGCATGATCTTGGAATTCTCTTAATGTCAACTGGTGGGTAACTTGGGAGCAATTAACAGCATGATCTTGGAATTCTCTTTAATGTCAACTGGTAGGTAACTTGGGAGCAATTAACAGCATGATCTTGGAATTCTCTTTAATGTCAACTGGTGGGTAACTTGGGAGCAATTAACAGCATGATCTTGGAATTCTCATTAATGTCAACTGGTGGGTAACTTGGGAGCAATTAACAGCATGATCTTGGAATTCTCTTTAATGTCAACTGGTGGGTAACTTGGGAGCAATTAACAGCATGATCTTGGAATTCTTCTTAATGTCAACTGGTGGGTAACTTGGGAGCAATTAACAGCATGATCTTGGAATTCTTCTTAATGTCAACTTGTGGGTAACTTGGGAGCAATTAACAGCATGATCTTGGAATTCTCTTTAATGTCAACTTGTGGGTAACTTGGGAGCAATTAACAGCATGATCTTGGAATTCTCTTTAATGTCAACTGGTGGGTAACTTGGGAGCAATTAACAGCATGATCTTGGAATTCTCTTTAATGTCAACTTGTGGGTAACTTGGGAGCAATTAACAGCATGATCTTGGAATTCTCTTTAATGTCAACTGGTGGGTAACTTGGGAGCAATTAACAGCATGATCTTGGAATTCTCTTTAATGTCAACTGGTGGGTAACTTGGGAGCAATTAACAGCATGATCTTGGAATTCTCTTTAATGTCAACTGGTGGGTAACTTGGGAGCAATTAACAGCATGATCTTGGAATTCTCTTTAATGTCAACTGGTGGGTAACTTGGGAGCAATTAACAGCATGATCTTGGAATTCTCTTTAATGTCAACTGGTGGGTAACTTGGGAGCAATTAACAGCATGATCTTGGAATTCTCTTTAATGTCAACTGGTGGGTAACTTGGGAGCAATTAACAGCATGATCTTGGAATTCTCTTTAATGTCAACTTGTGGGTAACTTGGGAGCAATTAACAGCATGATCTTGGAATTCTCTTTAATGTCAACTGGTGGGTAACTTGGGGGCAATTAACAGCATGATCTTGGAATTCTCTTTAATGTCAACTGGTGGGTAACTTGGGAGTAATTAACAGCATGATCTTGGAATTCTCTTTAATGTCAACTGGTGGGTAACTTGGGAGCAATTAACAGCATGATCTTGGAATTCTCTTTAATGTCAACTGGTGGGTAACTTGGGAGCAATTAACAGCATGATCTTGGAATTCTCTTTAATGTCAACTGGTGGGTAACTTGGGAGCAATTAACAGCATGATCTTGGAATTCTTCTTAATGTCAACTGGTGGGTAACTTGGGAGCAATTAACAGCATGATCTTGGAATTCTCTTTAATGTCAACTGGTGGGTAACTTGGGAGCAATTAACAGCATGATCTTGGAATTCTCTTTAATGTCAACTGGTGGGTAACTTGGGAGCAATTAACAGCATGATCTTGGAATTCTCTTTAATGTCAACTTGTGGGTAACTTGGGAGCAATTAACAGCATGATCTTGGAATTCTCTTTAATGTCAACTGGTGGGTAACTTGGGAGCAATTAACAGCATGATCTTGGAATTCTCTTTAATGTCAACTGGTGGGTAACTTGGGAGCAATTAACAGCATGATCTTGGAATTCTCTTTAATGTCAACTTGTGGGTAACTTGGGAGCAATTAACAGCATGATCTTGGAATTCTCTTTAATGTCAACTGGTGGGTAACTTGGGAGCAATTAACAGCATGATCTTGGAATTCTCTTTAATGTCAACTTGTGGGTAACTTGGGAGCAATTAACAGCATGATCTTGGAATTCTCTTTAATGTCAACTTGTGGGTAACTTGGGAGCAATTAACAGCATGATCTTGGAATTCTCTTTAATGTCAACTGGTGGGTAACTTGGGAGCAATTAACAGCATGATCTTGGAATTCTCTTTAATGTCAACTGGTGGGTAACTTGGGGGCAATTAACAGCATGATCTTGGAATTCTCTTTAATGTCAACTGGTGGGTAACTTGGGAGCAATTAACAGCATGATCTTGGAATTCTCTTTAATGTCAACTGGTGGGTAACTTGGGAGCAATTAACAGCATGATCTTGGAATTCTCTTTAATGTCAACTGGTGGGTAACTTGGGAGCAATTAACAGCATGATCTTGGAATTCTCTTTAATGTCAACTGGTGGGTAACTTGGGAGCAATTAACAGCATGATCTTGGAATTCTTCTTAATGTCAACTGGTGGGTAACTTGGGAACAATTAACAGCATGATCTTGGAATTCTCCTTAATGTCAACTGGTGGGTAACTTGGGAACAATTAACAGCATGATCTTGGAATTCTCTTTAATGTCAACTGGTGGGTAACTTGGGGGCAATTAACAGCATGATCTTGGAATTCTCTTTAATGTCAACTGGTGGGTAACTTGGGAGCAATTAACAGCATGATCTTGGAATTCTCTTTAATGTCAACTGGTGGGTAACTTGGGAGCAATTAACAGCATGATCTTGGAATTCTCTTTAATGTCAACTGGTGGGTAACTTGGGGGCAATTAACAGCATGATCTTGGAATTCTCTTTAATGTCAACTTGTGGGTAACTTGGGAGCAATTAACAGCATGATCTTGGAATTCTCTTTAATGTCAATTGGTGGGTAACTTGGGGGCAATTAACAGCATGATCTTGGAATTCTCTTTAATGTCAACTTGTGGGTAACTTGGGAGCAATTAACAGCATGATCTTGGAATTCTCTTTAATGTCAACTTGTGGGTAACTTGGGAGCAATTAACAGCATGATCTTGGAATTCTCTTTAATGTCAATTGGTGGATAACTTGGGGGCAATTAACAGCATGATCTTGGAATTCTCTTTAATGTCAACTTGTGGGTAACTTGGGAGCAATTAACAGCATGATCTTGGAATTCTCTTGATGTCAACTGGTGGGTAACTTGGGAGCAATTAACAGCATGATCTTGGAATTCTCTTAATGTCAACTGGTGGGTAACTTGGGAGCAATGAACAGCATGATCTTGGAATTCTCTTAATGTCAACTGGTGGGTAACTTGGGAGCAATGAACAGCATGATCTTGGAATTTTCTTTAATGTCAACTTGTGGGTAACTTGGGAGCAATTAACAGCATGATCTTGGAATTCTTCTTAATGTCAACTGGTGGGTAACTTGGGAGCAATTAACAGCATGATCTTGGAATTCTCTTAATGTCAACTGGTGGGTAACTTGGGAGCAATTAACAGCATGATCTTGGAATTTTCTTTAATGTCAACTTGTGGGTAACTTGGGAGCAATTAACAGCATGATCTTGGAATTCTTCTTAATGTCAACTGGTGGGTAACTTGGGAGCAATTAACAGCATGATCTTGGAATTCTCTTTAATGTCAACTGGTGGGTAACTTGGGAGCAATTAACAGCATGATCTTGGAATTCTCTTTAATGTCAACTGGTGGGTAACTTGGGAGCAATTAACAGCATGATCTTGGAATTCTCTTTAATGTCAACTTGTGGGTAACTTGGGAGCAATTAACAGCATGATCTTGGAATTCTCTTTAATGTCAACTGGTGGGTAACTTGGGAGCAATTAACAGCATGATCTTGGAATTCTCTTTAATGTCAACTGGTGGGTAACTTGGGAGCAATTAACAGCATGATCTTGGAATTCTCTTTAATGTCAACTTGTGGGTAACTTGGGAGCAATTAACAGCATGATCTTGGAATTCTCTTTAATGTCAACTGGTGGGTAACTTGGGAGCAATTAACAGCATGATCTTGGAATTCTCTTTAATGTCAACTTGTGGGTAACTTGGGAGCAATTAACAGCATGATCTTGGAATTCTCTTTAATGTCAACTTGTGGGTAACTTGGGAGCAATTAACAGCATGATCTTGGAATTCTCTTTAATGTCAACTGGTGGGTAACTTGGGAGCAATTAACAGCATGATCTTGGAATTCTCTTTAATGTCAACTGGTGGGTAACTTGGGAGCAATTAACAGCATGATCTTGGAATTCTCTTTAATGTCAACTGGTGGGTAACTTGGGAGCAATGAACAGCATGATCTTGGAATTTTCTTTAATGTCAACTTGTGGGTAACTTGGGAGCAATTAACAGCATGATCTTGGAATTCTTCTTAATGTCAACTGGTGGGTAACTTGGGAGCAATTAACAGCATGATCTTGGAATTCTCTTTAATGTCAACTGGTGGGTAACTTGGGAGCAATTAACAGCATGATCTTGGAATTCTCTTTAATGTCAACTGGTGGGTAACTTGGGAGCAATTAACAGCATGATCTTGGAATTCTCTTTAATGTCAACTTGTGGGTAACTTGGGAGCAATTAACAGCATGATCTTGGAATTCTCTTTAATGTCAACTGGTGGGTAACTTGGGAGCAATTAACAGCATGATCTTGGAATTCTCTTTAATGTCAACTTGTGGGTAACTTGGGAGCAATTAACAGCATGATCTTGGAATTCTCTTTAATGTCAACTTGTGGGTAACTTGGGAGCAATTAACAGCATGATCTTGGAATTCTCTTTAATGTCAACTGGTGGGTAACTTGGGAGCAATTAACAGCATGATCTTGGAATTCTCTTTAATGTCAACTGGTGGGTAACTTGGGGGCAATTAACAGCATGATCTTGGAATTCTCTTTAATGTCAACTGGTGGGTAACTTGGGAGCAATTAACAGCATGATCTTGGAATTCTCTTTAATGTCAACTGGTGGGTAACTTGGGAGCAATTAACAGCATGATCTTGGAATTCTCTTTAATGTCAACTGGTGGGTAACTTGGGAGCAATTAACAGCATGATCTTGGAATTCTCTTTAATGTCAACTGGTGGGTAACTTGGGAGCAATTAACAGCATGATCTTGGAATTCTTCTTAATGTCAACTGGTGGGTAACTTGGGAACAATTAACAGCATGATCTTGGAATTCTCCTTAATGTCAACTGGTGGGTAACTTGGGAACAATTAACAGCATGATCTTGGAATTCTCTTTAATGTCAACTGGTGGGTAACTTGGGGGCAATTAACAGCATGATCTTGGAATTCTCTTTAATGTCAACTGGTGGGTAACTTGGGAGCAATTAACAGCATGATCTTGGAATTCTCTTTAATGTCAACTGGTGGGTAACTTGGGAGCAATTAACAGCATGATCTTGGAATTCTCTTTAATGTCAACTGGTGGGTAACTTGGGGGCAATTAACAGCATGATCTTGGAATTCTCTTTAATGTCAACTTGTGGGTAACTTGGGAGCAATTAACAGCATGATCTTGGAATTCTCTTTAATGTCAATTGGTGGGTAACTTGGGGGCAATTAACAGCATGATCTTGGAATTCTCTTTAATGTCAACTTGTGGGTAACTTGGGAGCAATTAACAGCATGATCTTGGAATTCTCTTTAATGTCAACTTGTGGGTAACTTGGGAGCAATTAACAGCATGATCTTGGAATTCTCTTTAATGTCAATTGGTGGATAACTTGGGGGCAATTAACAGCATGATCTTGGAATTCTCTTTAATGTCAACTTGTGGGTAACTTGGGAGCAATTAACAGCATGATCTTGGAATTCTCTTGATGTCAACTGGTGGGTAACTTGGGAGCAATTAACAGCATGATCTTGGAATTCTCTTAATGTCAACTGGTGGGTAACTTGGGAGCAATGAACAGCATGATCTTGGAATTCTCTTAATGTCAACTGGTGGGTAACTTGGGAGCAATGAACAGCATGATCTTGGAATTTTCTTTAATGTCAACTTGTGGGTAACTTGGGAGCAATTAACAGCATGATCTTGGAATTCTTCTTAATGTCAACTGGTGGGTAACTTGGGAGCAATTAACAGCATGATCTTGGAATTCTCTTAATGTCAACTGGTGGGTAACTTGGGAGCAATTAACAGCATGATCTTGGAATTTTCTTTAATGTCAACTTGTGGGTAACTTGGGAGCAATTAACAGCATGATCTTGGAATTCTTCTTAATGTCAACTGGTGGGTAACTTGGGAGCAATTAACAGCATGATCTTGGAATTCTCTTTAATGTCAACTGGTGGGTAACTTGGGAGCAATTAACAGCATGATCTTGGAATTCTCTTTAATGTCAACTGGTGGGTAACTTGGGAGCAATTAACAGCATGATCTTGGAATTCTCTTTAATATCAACTTGTGGGTAACTTGGGAGCAATTAACAGCATGATCTTGGAATTCTCTTTAATGTCAACTGGTGGGTAACTTGGGAGCAATTAACAGCATGATCTTGGAATTCTCTTTAATGTCAACTGGTGGGTAACTTGGGAGCAATTAACAGCATGATCTTGGAATTCTCTTTAATGTCAACTTGTGGGTAACTTGGGAGCAATTAACAGCATGATCTTGGAATTCTCTTTAATGTCAACTGGTGGGTAACTTGGGAGCAATTAACAGCATGATCTTGGAATTCTCTTTAATGTCAACTTGTGGGTAACTTGGGAGCAATTAACAGCATGATCTTGGAATTCTCTTTAATGTCAACTTGTGGGTAACTTGGGAGCAATTAACAGCATGATCTTGGAATTCTCTTTAATGTCAACTGGTGGGTAACTTGGGAGCAATTAACAGCATGATCTTGGAATTCTCTTTAATGTCAACTGGTGGGTAACTTGGGAGCAATTAACAGCATGATCTTGGAATTCTCTTTAATGTCAACTGGTGGGTAACTTGGGAGCAATTAACAGCATGATCTTGGAATTCTTCTTAATGTCAACTGGTGGGTAACTTGGGAACAATTAACAGCATGATCTTGGAATTCTCCTTAATGTCAACTGGTGGGTAACTTGGGAACAATTAACAGCATGATCTTGGAATTCTCTTTAATGTCAACTGGTGGGTAACTTGGGGGCAATTAACAGCATGATCTTGGAATTCTCTTTAATGTCAACTGGTGGGTAACTTGGGAGCAATTAACAGCATGATCTTGGAATTCTCTTTAATGTCAACTGGTGGGTAACTTGGGAGCAATTAACAGCATGATCTTGGAATTCTCTTTAATGTCAACTGGTGGGTAACTTGGGGGCAATTAACAGCATGATCTTGGAATTCTCTTTAATGTCAACTTGTGGGTAACTTGGGAGCAATTAACAGCATGATCTTGGAATTCTCTTTAATGTCAATTGGTGGGTAACTTGGGGGCAATTAACAGCATGATCTTGGAATTCTCTTTAATGTCAACTTGTGGGTAACTTGGGAGCAATTAACAGCATGATCTTGGAATTCTCTTTAATGTCAACTTGTGGGTAACTTGGGAGCAATTAACAGCATGATCTTGGAATTCTCTTTAATGTCAATTGGTGGATAACTTGGGGGCAATTAACAGCATGATCTTGGAATTCTCTTTAATGTCAACTTGTGGGTAACTTGGGAGCAATTAACAGCATGATCTTGGAATTCTCTTGATGTCAACTGGTGGGTAACTTGGGAGCAATTAACAGCATGATCTTGGAATTCTCTTAATGTCAACTGGTGGGTAACTTGGGAGCAATGAACAGCATGATCTTGGAATTCTCTTAATGTCAACTGGTGGGTAACTTGGGAGCAATGAACAGCATGATCTTGGAATTTTCTTTAATGTCAACTTGTGGGTAACTTGGGAGCAATTAACAGCATGATCTTGGAATTCTTCTTAATGTCAACTGGTGGGTAACTTGGGAGCAATTAACAGCATGATCTTGGAATTCTCTTTAATGTCAACTTGTGGGTAACTTGGGAGCAATTAACAGCATGATCTTGGAATTCTCTTTAATGTCAATTGGTGGATAACTTGGGGGCAATTAACAGCATGATCTTGGAATTCTCTTTAATGTCAACTTGTGGGTAACTTGGGAGCAATTAACAGCATGATCTTGGAATTCTCTTGATGTCAACTGGTGGGTAACTTGGGAGCAATTAACAGCATGATCTTGGAATTCTCTTAATGTCAACTGGTGGGTAACTTGGGAGCAATGAACAGCATGATCTTGGAATTCTCTTAATGTCAACTGGTGGGTAACTTGGGAGCAATGAACAGCATGATCTTGGAATTTTCTTTAATGTCAACTTGTGGGTAACTTGGGAGCAATTAACAGCATGATCTTGGAATTCTTCTTAATGTCAACTGGTGGGTAACTTGGGAGCAATTAACAGCATGATCTTGGAATTCTCTTAATGTCAACTGGTGGGTAACTTGGGAGCAATTAACAGCATGATCTTGGAATTTTCTTTAATGTCAACTTGTGGGTAACTTGGGAGCAATTAACAGCATGATCTTGGAATTCTTCTTAATGTCAACTGGTGGGTAACTTGGGAGCAATTAACAGCATGATCTTGGAATTCTCTTTAATGTCAACTGGTGGGTAACTTGGGAGCAATTAACAGCATGATCTTGGAATTCTCTTTAATGTCAACTGGTGGGTAACTTGGGAGCAATTAACAGCATGATCTTGGAATTCTCTTTAATGTCAACTTGTGGGTAACTTGGGAGCAATTAACAGCATGATCTTGGAATTCTCTTTAATGTCAACTGGTGGGTAACTTGGGAGCAATTAACAGCATGATCTTGGAATTCTCTTTAATGTCAACTGGTGGGTAACTTGGGAGCAATTAACAGCATGATCTTGGAATTCTCTTTAATGTCAACTTGTGGGTAACTTGGGAGCAATTAACAGCATGATCTTGGAATTCTCTTTAATGTCAACTGGTGGGTAACTTGGGAGCAATTAACAGCATGATCTTGGAATTCTCTTTAATGTCAACTTGTGGGTAACTTGGGAGCAATTAACAGCATGATCTTGGAATTCTCTTTAATGTCAACTTGTGGGTAACTTGGGAGCAATTAACAGCATGATCTTGGAATTCTCTTTAATGTCAACTGGTGGGTAACTTGGGAGCAATTAACAGCATGATCTTGGAATTCTCTTTAATGTCAACTGGTGGGTAACTTGGGAGCAATTAACAGCATGATCTTGGAATTCTCTTTAATGTCAACTGGTGGGTAACTTGGGAGCAATTAACAGCATGATCTTGGAATTCTTCTTAATGTCAACTGGTGGGTAACTTGGGAACAATTAACAGCATGATCTTGGAATTCTCCTTAATGTCAACTGGTGGGTAACTTGGGAACAATTAACAGCATGATCTTGGAATTCTCTTTAATGTCAACTGGTGGGTAACTTGGGGGCAATTAACAGCATGATCTTGGAATTCTCTTTAATGTCAACTGGTGGGTAACTTGGGAGCAATTAACAGCATGATCTTGGAATTCTCTTTAATGTCAACTGGTGGGTAACTTGGGAGCAATTAACAGCATGATCTTGGAATTCTCTTTAATGTCAACTGGTGGGTAACTTGGGGGCAATTAACAGCATGATCTTGGAATTCTCTTTAATGTCAACTTGTGGGTAACTTGGGAGCAATTAACAGCATGATCTTGGAATTCTCTTTAATGTCAATTGGTGGGTAACTTGGGGGCAATTAACAGCATGATCTTGGAATTCTCTTTAATGTCAACTTGTGGGTAACTTGGGAGCAATTAACAGCATGATCTTGGAATTCTCTTTAATGTCAATTGGTGGATAACTTGGGGGCAATTAACAGCATGATCTTGGAATTCTCTTTAATGTCAACTTGTGGGTAACTTGGGAGCAATTAACAGCATGATCTTGGAATTCTCTTGATGTCAACTGGTGGGTAACTTGGGAGCAATTAACAGCATGATCTTGGAATTCTCTTAATGTCAACTGGTGGGTAACTTGGGAGCAATGAACAGCATGATCTTGGAATTCTCTTAATGTCAACTGGTGGGTAACTTGGGAGCAATGAACAGCATGATCTTGGAATTTTCTTTAATGTCAACTTGTGGGTAACTTGGGAGCAATTAACAGCATGATCTTGGAATTCTTCTTAATGTCAACTGGTGGGTAACTTGGGAGCAATTAACAGCATGATCTTGGAATTCTCTTAATGTCAACTGGTGGGTAACTTGGGAGCAATTAACAGCATGATCTTGGAATTTTCTTTAATGTCAACTTGTGGGTAACTTGGGAGCAATTAACAGCATGATCTTGGAATTCTTCTTAATGTCAACTGGTGGGTAACTTGGGAGCAATTAACAGCATGATCTTGGAATTCTCTTTAATGTCAACTGGTGGGTAACTTGGGAGCAATTAACAGCATGATCTTGGAATTCTCTTTAATGTCAACTGGTGGGTAACTTGGGAGCAATTAACAGCATGATCTTGGAATTCTCTTTAATGTCAACTTGTGGGTAACTTGGGAGCAATTAACAGCATGATCTTGGAATTCTCTTTAATGTCAACTGGTGGGTAACTTGGGAGCAATTAACAGCATGATCTTGGAATTCTCTTTAATGTCAACTGGTGGGTAACTTGGGAGCAATTAACAGCATGATCTTGGAATTCTCTTTAATGTCAACTTGTGGGTAACTTGGGAGCAATTAACAGCATGATCTTGGAATTCTCTTTAATGTCAACTGGTGGGTAACTTGGGAGCAATTAACAGCATGATCTTGGAATTCTCTTTAATGTCAACTTGTGGGTAACTTGGGAGCAATTAACAGCATGATCTTGGAATTCTCTTTAATGTCAACTTGTGGGTAACTTGGGAGCAATTAACAGCATGATCTTGGAATTCTCTTTAATGTCAACTGGTGGGTAACTTGGGAGCAATTAACAGCATGATCTTGGAATTCTCTTTAATGTCAACTGGTGGGTAACTTGGGGGCAATTAACAGCATGATCTTGGAATTCTCTTTAATGTCAACTGGTGGGTAACTTGGGAGCAATTAACAGCATGATCTTGGAATTCTCTTTAATGTCAACTGGTGGGTAACTTGGGAGCAATTAACAGCATGATCTTGGAATTCTCTTTAATGTCAACTGGTGGGTAACTTGGGAGCAATTAACAGCATGATCTTGGAATTCTCTTTAATGTCAACTGGTGGGTAACTTGGGAGCAATTAACAGCATGATCTTGGAATTCTTCTTAATGTCAACTGGTGGGTAACTTGGGAACAATTAACAGCATGATCTTGGAATTCTCCTTAATGTCAACTGGTGGGTAACTTGGGAACAATTAACAGCATGATCTTGGAATTCTCTTTAATGTCAACTGGTGGGTAACTTGGGGGCAATTAACAGCATGATCTTGGAATTCTCTTTAATGTCAACTGGTGGGTAACTTGGGAGCAATTAACAGCATGATCTTGGAATTCTCTTTAATGTCAACTGGTGGGTAACTTGGGAGCAATTAACAGCATGATCTTGGAATTCTCTTTAATGTCAACTGGTGGGTAACTTGGGGGCAATTAACAGCATGATCTTGGAATTCTCTTTAATGTCAACTTGTGGGTAACTTGGGAGCAATTAACAGCATGATCTTGGAATTCTCTTTAATGTCAATTGGTGGGTAACTTGGGGGCAATTAACAGCATGATCTTGGAATTCTCTTTAATGTCAACTTGTGGGTAACTTGGGAGCAATTAACAGCATGATCTTGGAATTCTCTTTAATGTCAACTTGTGGGTAACTTGGGAGCAATTAACAGCATGATCTTGGAATTCTCTTTAATGTCAATTGGTGGATAACTTGGGGGCAATTAACAGCATGATCTTGGAATTCTCTTTAATGTCAACTTGTGGGTAACTTGGGAGCAATTAACAGCATGATCTTGGAATTCTCTTGATGTCAACTGGTGGGTAACTTGGGAGCAATTAACAGCATGATCTTGGAATTCTCTTAATGTCAACTGGTGGGTAACTTGGGAGCAATGAACAGCATGATCTTGGAATTCTCTTAATGTCAACTGGTGGGTAACTTGGGAGCAATGAACAGCATGATCTTGGAATTTTCTTTAATGTTAACTTGTGGGTAACTTGGGAGCAATTAACAGCATGATCTTGGAATTCTTCTTAATGTCAACTGGTGGGTAACTTGGGAGCAATTAACAGCATGATCTTGGAATTCTCTTAATGTCAACTGGTGGGTAACTTGGGAGCAATTAACAGCATGATCTTGGAATTTTCTTTAATGTCAACTTGTGGGTAACTTGGGAGCAATTAACAGCATGATCTTGGAATTCTCTTAATGTCAACTGGTGGGTAACTTGGGAGCAATTAACAGCATGATCTTGGAATTCTCTTTAATGTCAACTGGTAGGTAACTTGGGAGCAATTAACAGCATGATCTTGGAATTCTCTTTAATGTCAACTGGTGGGTAACTTGGGAGCAATTAACAGCATGATCTTGGAATTCTCATTAATGTCAACTGGTGGGTAACTTGGGAGCAATTAACAGCATGATCTTGGAATTCTCTTTAATGTCAACTGGTGGGTAACTTGGGAGCAATTAACAGCATGATCTTGGAATTCTTCTTAATGTCAACTGGTGGGTAACTTGGGAGCAATTAACAGCATGATCTTGGAATTCTTCTTAATGTCAACTTGTGGGTAACTTGGGAGCAATTAACAGCATGATCTTGGAATTCTCTTTAATGTCAACTTGTGGGTAACTTGGGAGCAATTAACAGCATGATCTTGGAATTCTCTTTAATGTCAACTGGTGGGTAACTTGGGAGCAATTAACAGCATGATCTTGGAATTCTCTTTAATGTCAACTTGTGGGTAACTTGGGAGCAATTAACAGCATGATCTTGGAATTCTCTTTAATGTCAACTGGTGGGTAACTTGGGAGCAATTAACAGCATGATCTTGGAATTCTCTTTAATGTCAACTGGTGGGTAACTTGGGAGCAATTAACAGCATGATCTTGGAATTCTCTTTAATGTCAACTGGTGGGTAACTTGGGAGCAATTAACAGCATGATCTTGGAATTCTCTTTAATGTCAACTGGTGGGTAACTTGGGAGCAATTAACAGCATGATCTTGGAATTCTCTTTAATGTCAACTGGTGGGTAACTTGGGAGCAATTAACAGCATGATCTTGGAATTCTCTTTAATGTCAACTGGTGGGTAACTTGGGAGCAATTAACAGCATGATCTTGGAATTCTCTTTAATGTCAACTTGTGGGTAACTTGGGAGCAATTAACAGCATGATCTTGGAATTCTCTTTAATGTCAACTGGTGGGTAACTTGGGGGCAATTAACAGCATGATCTTGGAATTCTCTTTAATGTCAACTGGTGGGTAACTTGGGAGTAATTAACAGCATGATCTTGGAATTCTCTTTAATGTCAACTGGTGGGTAACTTGGGAGCAATTAACAGCATGATCTTGGAATTCTCTTTAATGTCAACTGGTGGGTAACTTGGGAGCAATTAACAGCATGATCTTGGAATTCTCTTTAATGTCAACTGGTGGGTAACTTGGGAGCAATTAACAGCATGATCTTGGAATTCTTCTTAATGTCAACTGGTGGGTAACTTGGGAGCAATTAACAGCATGATCTTGGAATTCTCTTTAATGTCAACTGGTGGGTAACTTGGGAGCAATTAACAGCATGATCTTGGAATTCTCTTTAATGTCAACTGGTGGGTAACTTGGGAGCAATTAACAGCATGATCTTGGAATTCTCTTTAATGTCAACTTGTGGGTAACTTGGGAGCAATTAACAGCATGATCTTGGAATTCTCTTTAATGTCAACTGGTGGGTAACTTGGGAGCAATTAACAGCATGATCTTGGAATTCTCTTTAATGTCAACTGGTGGGTAACTTGGGAGCAATTAACAGCATGATCTTGGAATTCTCTTTAATGTCAACTTGTGGGTAACTTGGGAGCAATTAACAGCATGATCTTGGAATTCTCTTTAATGTCAACTGGTGGGTAACTTGGGAGCAATTAACAGCATGATCTTGGAATTCTCTTTAATGTCAACTTGTGGGTAACTTGGGAGCAATTAACAGCATGATCTTGGAATTCTCTTTAATGTCAACTTGTGGGTAACTTGGGAGCAATTAACAGCATGATCTTGGAATTCTCTTTAATGTCAACTGGTGGGTAACTTGGGAGCAATTAACAGCATGATCTTGGAATTCTCTTTAATGTCAACTGGTGGGTAACTTGGGGGCAATTAACAGCATGATCTTGGAATTCTCTTTAATGTCAACTGGTGGGTAACTTGGGAGCAATTAACAGCATGATCTTGGAATTCTCTTTAATGTCAACTGGTGGGTAACTTGGGAGCAATTAACAGCATGATCTTGGAATTCTCTTTAATGTCAACTGGTGGGTAACTTGGGAGCAATTAACAGCATGATCTTGGAATTCTCTTTAATGTCAACTGGTGGGTAACTTGGGAGCAATTAACAGCATGATCTTGGAATTCTTCTTAATGTCAACTGGTGGGTAACTTGGGAACAATTAACAGCATGATCTTGGAATTCTCCTTAATGTCAACTGGTGGGTAACTTGGGAACAATTAACAGCATGATCTTGGAATTCTCTTTAATGTCAACTGGTGGGTAACTTGGGAGCAATTAACAGCATGATCTTGGAATTCTCTTTAATGTCAACTGGTGGGTAACTTGGGAGCAATTAACAGCATGATCTTGGAATTCTCTTTAATGTCAACTGGTGGGTAACTTGGGAGCAATTAACAGCATGATCTTGGAATTCTCTTTAATGTCAACTGGTGGGTAACTTGGGAGCAATTAACAGCATGATCTTGGAATTCTCTTTAATGTCAACTTGTGGGTAACTTGGGAGCAATTAACAGCATGATCTTGGAATTCTCATTAATGTCAACTGGTGGGTAACTTGGGAGCAATTAACAGCATGATCTTGGAATTCTCTTTAATGTCAACTGGTGGGTAACTTGGGAGCAATTAACAGCATGATCTTGGAATTCTTCTTAATGTCAACTTGTGGGTAACTTGGGAGCAATTAACAGCATGATCTTGGAATTCTCTTTAATGTCAACTGGTGGGTAACTTGGGAGCAATTAACAGCATGATCTTGGAATTCTCTTTAATGTCAACTGGTGGGTAACTTGGGGGCAATTAACAGCATGATCTTGGAATTCTCTTTAATGTCAACTGGTGGGTAACTTGGGAGCAATTAACAGCATGATCTTGGAATTCTCTTTAATGTCAACTGGTGGGTAACTTGGGAGCAATTAACAGCATGATCTTGGAATTCTCTTTAATGTCAACTGGTGGGTAACTTGGGAGCAATTAACAGCATGATCTTGGAATTCTCTTTAATGTCAACTGGTGGGTAACTTGGGAGCAATTAACAGCATGCTCTTGGAATTCTTCTTAATGTCAACTGGTGGGTAACTTGGGAGCAATTAACAGCATGATCTTGGAATTCTCTTTAATGTCAACTGGTGGGTAACTTGGGAACAATTAACAGCATGATCTTGGAATTCTCTTTAATGTCAACTGGTGGGTAACTTGGGAGCAATTAACAGCATGATCTTGGAATTCTCTTTAATGTCAACTGGTGGGTAACTTGGGAGCAATTAACAGCATGATCTTGGAATTCTCTTTAATGTTAACTGGTGGGTAACTTGGGAGCAATTAACAGCATGATCTTGGAATTCTCCTTAATGTCAACTGGTGGGTAACTTGGGGGCAATTAACAGCATGATCTTGGAATTCTCTTTAATGTCAACTGGTGGGTAACTTGGGAGCAATTAACAGCATGATCTTGGAATTCTCTTTAATGTCAACTGGTGGGTAACTTGGGAGCAATTAACAGCATGATCTTGGAATTCTCTTTAATGTCAACTGGTGGGTAACTTGGGAGCAATTAACAGCATGATCTTGGAATTCTCTTTAATGTCAACTTGTGGGTAACTTGGGAGCAATTAACAGCATGATCTTGGAATTCTCATTAATGTCAACTGGTGGGTAACTTGGGAGCAATTAACAGCATGATCTTGGAATTCTCTTTAATGTCAACTGGTGGGTAACTTGGGAGCAATTAACAGCATGATCTTGGAATTCTTCTTAATGTCAACTTGTGGGTAACTTGGGAGCAATTAACAGCATGATCTTGGAATTCTCTTTAATGTCAACTTGTGGGTAACTTGGGAGCAATTAACAGCATGATCTTGGAATTCTCTTTAATGTCAACTGGTGGGTAACTTGGGAGCAATTAACAGCATGATCTTGGAATTCTCTTTAATGTCAACTGGTGGGTAACTTGGGAGCAATTAACAGCATGATCTTGGAATTCTCTTTAATGTCAACTGGTGGGTAACTTGGGAGCAATTAACAGCATGATCTTGGAATTCTCTTTAATGTCAACTGGTGGGTAACTTGGGAGCAATTAACAGCATGATCTTGGAATTCTTCTTAATGTCAACTGGTGGGTAACTTGGGAACAATTAACAGCATGATCTTGGAATTCTCCTTAATGTCAACTGGTGGGTAACTTGGGAACAATTAACAGCATGATCTTGGAATTCTCTTTAATGTCAACTGGTGGGTAACTTGGGAGCAATTAACAGCATGATCTTGGAATTCTCTTTAATGTCAACTGGTGGGTAACTTGGAAGCAATTAACAGCATGATCTTGGAATTCTCTTTAATGTTAACTGGTGGGTAACTTGGGAGCAATTAACAGCATGATCTTGGAATTCTCATTAATGTCAACTGGTGGGTAACTTGGGGGCAATTAACAGCATGATCTTGGAATTCTCTTTAATGTCAACTGGTGGGTAACTTGGGAGCAATTAACAGCATGATCTTGGAATTCTCTTTAATGTCAACTGGTGGGTAACTTGGGAGCAATTAACAGCATGATCTTGGAATTCTCCTTAATGTCAACTGGTGGGTAAAACTAAAGTAGATGATGGAGATGATACAACTCTGTCAAAAAACCTCAGATATATCAAATAAATTTAAATGAAGTGAGGTAAACAACTCGAGCTCACGTTAGAAACAAAGATGTTGACACGTAATGTTAAATCTCTGGGGAGAAAGTCAAGCACATATGCATCCATTCAAACAGTCAAGGAAGAAAATAGAACAAGAATGGTTTATATTAGGATGGATTATTGTACTGGATTATCAAAGCAAAAGGATAAGGAATGAGCATCTAAACATCTCAGCACCATATTTTGGGAAATCAAATAATGTGACAAAGAGTATAGTGTTTTCAAGAAAGACCCGAGAAAATGGGTGTTCAACGTTAATTTTGGCTTTCTGTATTTTCCACTCCATTATGATTTTTCCTTGAAAGACATGTGTGATCAATGTCTAATTTCTCTGTATAACAACAAGATTGGAGTACTAAGTTAGGTAAGAGAATTTTAGGATAACGGTATCAATAGTATGATGACAATACAGATGATAAACAGATGACACCAATTTGTACATATATTAATTAAGCAAAAGGTGCATGATCTTATTGTTAAAACACTTATCTTCAGAAGGCAAATATAATATAAAACAAACTAGGAAGAACTGTTTTAGATACCTAAAACTTATGTTTCCCCTTAATGCGGCCATCTGTACAACAACCTATCTCGAAAGACAAAAATGTTATGGCCCGGGCAAGAAAATACTATTTAAAAGACAATTATTTGACCTTGAGGTCAAAGGTCAAGGTCCCACAAAGGTCAATACGGTACACAACACACCGCCTTATGGTTATGCACCCACATACCAAATATCATTGACCTATCTCGAAAGACAAAAATGTTATGGCCCGCACAAGTAAATACTATTTAAAAAACAATTATTTGACCTTGAGGTCAAAGGTCAAGGTCCACGAAGGGCATTATGGTATGCGACACACCGCCTTATGGTCATGCACCCACATACCAAATAAATACTATCTAAAAAACAATTATTTGACCTTGAGGTCAAAGGTCAAGGTCCAATGAAGGTCATTATGGTACACGACACACCACCTTATGGTCATGTACCCACATGCCAAATATCATTGACCTATCTCGAAAGACAAAAATGTTATGGCCCGCACAAGAAAATACTATTTAAAAAACAATTATTTGACCTTGAGGTCAAAGGTCAAGGTCCCATGAAGGTCATTATGGTACGTGACACACCACCTTATGGTCATGCACCAACATACCAAATATAATTGACCTATCTCGAAAGACAAAAATGTTATTGTGGCCTGGACAAGAAAATACTATTTAAAACACAATTATTTGACCTTGAGGTCAAAGGTCAAGGCCCAACGAAGGTCATTAGGGTACACGACACACCGCCTTATGGTCATGTACCCACATGCCAAATATCATTGACCTATCTCGAAAGACAAAAATGTTATGGCCCGCACAAGAAAATACTATTTAAAAAACAATTATTTGACCTTGAGGTCAAAGGTCAAGGTCCCACGAAGGTCAATATGGTACGCAACACACCGCCTTATGGTCATGCACCAGCATACCAAATATAATTGACCTATCTCGAAAAACAAAAATGCTATTATGGCCTGGACAAGAAAATATTATTTAAAATACAATTATTTGACCTTGAGGTCAAAGGTCAAGGTCCCACAAAGGTCATTATGGTACATGACACACCGCCTTATGGTCATGCACCCACATACCAAATAAATACTATTTAAAAAACAACTACTTGACCTTGAGGTCAAAGGTCAAGGTCCCATGAAGGTCATTATGGTACATGACACACCGCCTTATGGTCATGCACCCACATACCAAATATCATTGACCTACCTCGAAAGACAAAAATGTTATGGCCCGGACAAGAAAATAATATTTAAAAAACAATTATTTGACCTTGAGGTCAAAGGTCAAGGTCCCACGAAGGTCATTATGGTATGTGACACACCGCCTTATGGTCATGCACCCACATACCAAATAGAATTGACCTAAGCAGAAGAAGCAGAAGAAGCGGAAGAAAAAATCAGACTAAAACAATATATCTCCCTTCGTTCGAAGGGGAGACATAATTGAAATGTGTATGTAGTGTAAAAACCTCTATAGAATGTCTATCTAATATTCTGTTACTCAGATAAGCTGTTTCCTTGGCTAACAAGAAGTTAACATTTGGTCAGATCATAGTAGTTATTAGTGGTGCACTGATCATCGGAACCATTGACTAATCAGTCGGACATCAGCATCTGATCCTATGATCGATTTTAAAACCTTGTGGTCGATTCTGATTCCTAGTGTTGAAAAAAATTGATATTTCTAACTTTATTCTTTGTTTTTGTTTTCATTTTGACAAACATCTTCATCAGTACTTCACTGCTGTCTTCATGAACTCAGTTAATACACAAACTTGGAATAGTCTATGATTTATCCACTGTTCGGACTAGTCCATTTTATATCAGGTGTTAGTAGTTACACATGTGGAAAGTGATGTTTTGCTTTATTCTATGTTAATGTTTACAAATGGTAACAGTCCATTCTGATGATAATTATTCGTGAATACAAAGAAAAAGGTTATGACATATTCAAACTCTATTAAACAGAAACTTTTCAACAATAGTGTTTACTAAGATTTGTAATTGTATACTAGTATATTGTTCCGGTCAGTATATACGAAAATCACCTGTGACAACAGTACATGAAAAATTTTGCAATCTGTGTTCTTATACAATACAATTTTATTCAACTTTTAACTTTCACTAATAACCCTAAAACTTGTAAAGGAAATCATTGATTCCTTTAACTTACACATAACAAGGTCATATATTAATAATGTTGTATTACATTTGTTCAAAAACATTCCCTGCTATTTACTGTTACTTTATTTGTCCTTGTAAAGAAATGAAAAATGGAAAACTCATAAATAAATTCTAGATTATAGTATTGGGAATTTACCAACTATAAATTGTGTATGATAAGTTTCAATAATAAAATATACCATTATCAAATGTTTACTAATAATTAAAAAAATTAAAGATCAAGATTTTTTTCTTAAATGCAAAGTTCTGGTTTGTACATTGTATTTTATAATATTATAGATAACAAATAACCTACCTCAGTTAAAGGAATGGTAGATATTTCTCCTAAAGATTCTGAACTGTAAAATAATAGATATACTGGTAACAAATCTATGATTTCACTCCAGGTTTATTTCATGTAAATTTAATTGTATGATAAACACCAGTTATACCAAATAGACTTTAACTTTAATGTGCAACTGTTTAATTAAATTGCAAAAACAACTGTAAAATTGCAAGTAATTGATTGATTGATTGATTGATTGATTGATGTTTAATGCCAACTTTAGCAGTATTTCAGCTATATCGTGGCATGAACTAATTTTACAAATTTAGATATTTGTTTATGGAAAAGAACAAATCCTGTTTAATTCATTGAAAACTGTTAAAGCAAAATACTTGTTCAACAGAATGAGATTGTATCTCATTGCAACATTTTCATGTACCAAGTATTTCAAGTGACATCAAGGCTTCATGGGAGCTAGATTTACATCCACCTATGCAATTAACGCCATTGAGTTTGATACATGCCTCGGGCAAGGCACGCTAAAAAAAACTCTTGTTTTTTTATCAACCAATAAAATGGACTACCTCAAATTAATTGAATTATCTTTAACAATGATGTAAAACACGAATAACCAAATATATTTGGTATTTTACAATCCAATTCCAATGACATAAAATAAACAGTGAAAACATTTAAAAAGTAACATGACTAAAAGGTTGGAAGGCTATACTTTCTAAACATTAACCAATTCTACAACTTTTCTCAGAAGTTCTTTTTGCATCCTCAAGAAACTTTAACCAAACCCAATTACCCATGGATATTCTGATATAATTTAATCTGATGTGAATACTACAATCTGACTGGCTGATTCGCCTGGATTAACATTGGTCATACTCGATAACCTGGGTTGGTATTATTATTATGACGTAGCCGACATATTCATTTGTCAACGTCAAATTCGCAGTTTATTAAGTGTAAACTGTCCCAAACCAGGGTATATCATGTAATCTGTTCAAAAATTAAACATCTTCCTTAAATAGCCCATACAATTTCTATGGTTAGTTCTAGAGAATTTATAACCCCCTGGTGCTATAGAAACAGAAGAAATGTCTCATACTTATGAAATATATGCCCCATCTTCATTAACTTCTGATATTAAATCTTAATTCATTGCTATATATACCTATTACTTACCTATCTAAAGAGACATTGCTATAACACTTCATTAAGCTGCCTGTGTCACATTGGAATGTTGACATTTGTGGGACTATGTCTAAAACAGCCCAGCACCTAAAATTATTTTAAAAGTAAAGTATGAAAAACATTATTCAGTTAAATCTCAATTTACAATGCAAGTACAATACACCATCGTATACCACCCCTTTCTTAACCAAGTTATATTTTGGTGATAAACAGAGGTGGCAATATATCAAGGGAGAAATTTACTCACAAACTTTGGACTAAAAGATTAAAGAGTGGCAGTATAAAGAGCATACAATGTAGATAAATTACTTATTCTTCAGTAAATGGAGGTTTTCCATGTCAGACAGTCATAGAAGACATATGGTGCTACCTTCTATAGGGTGTATTACACCTTATCAAAAAGGTTATTAATCTCCCTTCAGGGACATTGGGAGGCTATTTTTATTTTATCGCCTTCATAACTTACTAAAGGGAGATAACTTATTACTGGAAATAACAAAAACAAAATCGATATGGAAGCTTTATCTCATTGCATAAAACATTTACTATAAAATTTGTAATTGCTGCTTCTTTGGCTAAGCATACAGCATTAAGAAGATAACCCTTCAAAATTACAAAAAAGTGTGATCACTTACCATAGAATATTAAGGACCATACAGGTTAATAAACCTAATATCACAGATAATCTAAAATTTTTAATCTGAAAAAAAAAAAAAAAAAAAAAAAATGTCATGTTAAATAACAACCTTTCTGGCAATTATATTATAAGAGTGAGTTCATTTTTTAATGAAGTGCCTGTGAGCAGTCATGTATTTGTGAGATTTTGCCTCTTTCTAAGGGCTGTCGTTGTCGTGATCGTATGGTACAACTACCTAAACAATCAGTACGTATCACCACTAAAGTTGTGAGTTCGAATCCCACTAATGGCGAGGTGTGATAAAGTTTGTCAGTGATTTGCGACGGGTCGGTGGTTTTTCTCTATTTACTCTGGTTTCCTCCATCTATAAAACTGACCGCCACAATATAACTGAAATATTGTTGAAAGTGGGATTAAACACATAACACGAACCCTAACCCTAAATTAAATCCTTTTTTGACTGCCAAATTAATGCCATAATTCATTCTAATTTCCTATTGATACTTGATGTATACATATATATTTTTCTTTCAGTAAATGCTTAGTCAATCCTGCTTTAGTGGCCACCTCTATTAAACAATTACTTATTTGACTATGTGACCATAATTTTAATTTACCTTCAGTGTATTTCATATTAATTAAACATGTATTTAGCAACCACCTGTCTTATGCGACCTTATTTCAATGTTCCCTTAAATGATCATATAAGACAGGTTTGACACAATAAACTGAAATATTGTTGAAAGCGGTGTTAAACACCATAACTCTAACCCTCCTCTTTCTACGATTCTAATACCGCATAAGTGGTTTTGCTTTATTTGCGGTAGTCATCGATCAGCGAAAATAAGAATCCGCGTAAATTTCCACTCTTTACTACATAAATATCTATATTTTCTTAAATATTTGTACAAGATCTATCTCCCATTGCATGACGGTATAGTGAATATTTAACAATTATATGGTCACTGCCATTCTTAAAGTTGATGCTTTTAAAATATCTAACAAAGGGGGGAAACTATGCATATGGTGACAAATAACAGGTAAATTATTTTACATGTAATTAATTGCCCTTTTATCTTTAAAACACTAATACCCTGAATAGTTATTGCTGTATAAATACACCTTCTTTAATTAATATTAGCATTTCTATTCAACGATTTTTAATGACCTGTAAGTTGACACATTTTGGAGTTAATTAATTGATCATAATTTTTATGGGAGTCTGTTAATGAGACTGTGTTTAATTTTTGTAAGTGTGTTATAATAAAAATTATCCTTCAGTAATTTTCTAATAATTAACATGCATACAATTTTAAAAAATCGCTGATCGCATACAAAAAGATCTCACTCCATTTATTTAAAAACATTTCCTATCTTGAATTATTGGTCAAACAATTCAAATAATGTTATTCTAACGTAATGGTCATTTCGCTAAAATTTGATTTTGGTTAAAACTCAGGATCGTGAAAATTAAAAACCGCTAAAAAATATTCCACCAATTTGGAAGAAAATCGTGAAATTCGGTATTTGATTTTGGAATTGTTCCAACAGGCTGTTTTTTTTTGCCTTTTTTAATTTTATTCTATATTCTTAAATTATTACAGGTACAATGTAATTTCTTCTTACCTGATTGACTTCAGGTTTTATTTTTGAGAACATCAATGGCATTGAGTTTATGACACCACCTACAAAATTAATAAAACACGTTATTAAATAAATGTCGTCATCCTTAGTAATATTTACTCTACAATTGTGTGATTATGAGTACTAATAAAAGGGTCGGATAAACTTCAGTCTTATTAACCAATAGTAATGGACCTTATAAAACTTTTCTGGTACCTGATTTATGTCGAGGGAATGGTAAGAAATGGTAACAGTATAAACATGGACATGATAGAGGACACCCTTGGTAAGAACAATTTTTGTTTCTAATCTTTTCAGTAAAATTTGGCAGTTGTTTTGGATTTTCCAACATTGCAGGACAAACACAATATATACATTGTCGGTAAAAACAAAATGCCTTACCTAAAGCTACAGTTCCCATCAAGAAAGGTTCCCCTGAAGAACTAAAATCATTATGGATTTCTCTATGGACCTCTGAACCAACAGCAAATGTAATTATCACCTGATATAAACAACAAAGATATATCATATTGTTACACTAATACTAAATAGATTAACAGCAGCTTTTAAGGTAAAGACAGACATTATCACGAATATCGCAGCGAATCCGATAGGATGAGCTGGGATAATCTATGTTGAGATAACTGTGTCATTGTTATCATCAGTAATGTGTTTGATGTCACACTGAGTGATAATTTTCAGTTTCAGAGTCAGTTCATTGTTACTGATAATAACATCCGGTGAAATCAAGAGAACAATGTCCAAATTACCAATAATACTGACATTAACATCCTGTGAAATCAAGAGAACAATGTCCAAATTACCAATAATACTGACAATAACATCCTGTGAAATCAAGAGAACAATGTCCAAATTACCAATAATACTGACAATAACATCCTGTGAAATCAAGAGAACAATGTCCAAATTACCAATAATACTGACAATAACATCCTGTGAAATCAAGAGAACAATGTCCAAATTACCAATAATACTGACAATAACATCCTGTGAAATCAAGAGAACAATGTCCAAATTACCAATAATACTGACAATAACATCCTGTGAAATCAAGAGAACAATGTCCAAATTACCAATAATACTGACAATAACATCCTGTGAAATCAAGAGAACAATGTCCAAATTACCAATAATACTGACAATAACATCCTGTGAAATCAAGAGAACAATGTCCAAATTACCAATAATACTGACAATAACATCCTGTGAAATCAAGAGAACAATGTCCAAATTACCAATAATACTGACAATAACATCCTGTGAAATCAAGAGAACAATGTCCAAATTACCAATAATACTGACAATAACATCCTGTGAAATCAAGAGAACAATGTCCAAATTACCAATAATACTGACAATAACATCCTGTGAAATCAAGAGAACAAATGTCCAAATTACCAATAATACTGACAATAACATCCTGTGAAATCAAGAGAACAATGTCCAAATTACCAATAATACTGACAATAACATCCTGTGAAATCAAGAGAACAATGTCCAAATTACCAATATATTGAAAATATAACATCAATAGCCGGCATAATACAACAAATATTTCTTGGATGTAAATGAATTTAAATTCTATGGTTTTTACAAAATAAAATATTAATGATTGACCTGCTTCTACATGTATATCAATAAAATTTTAATTTCAAACTTGTCAAATATGTTGACTGTAACAACAAGAATATATTTAATATTGCAACCAATAGATGTTTGAAGTATAAACTGAAGCATAAACTGAAGTAATATCAAGATATACATTTCTTACATACTGAATTTATATTCAGTTACATTTCTTACATATACATTAACTGTACATGTAATATTAAAGTGTAACTTCAAATTTCGACCATATAATCTAAAACAGATCTGAGATATGTATATCAATCTTATAAATCTTTATACAATTTCCCATACATAAGTCATATACTTGCGACAGGTCGATGGTTTTCTCTGGGTACTCCTGTTTCCTTCACTAATAAAACTGACCGCCACGATATAACTGAAATATTGTTGAAAGTGGCATTAAACACCATAAACCAATACAAAAACCAAACCCATATACAAGTGTACATATTCATTTGACTTCATAATGACAATACAACAATCAATCATTTTCTAAACTATATCTTATCAAATTGACAAAACAACACTTCATATCCAAATTTAGACTGAAAACTGATAGAACTGAAATCAAAGATTGCATATTGTTTCAGCATAAAACAAGTAAAAATAATGCAAATATTTAAAAACAAATGATTTAATAACTCAACTTATAACTCTAGCAACAACATGTATACTGTAAACCAATTTATTTTCAACACTAATCAGGATTCTATGATAACATTATATCAAAAGAGTAATAGTACTTTTATGAATTTTTATAGTGTCTACAATTTGGGTTATTTTAACAGGGAATATATTAAAAAACATAAATAAACACCAAATTGACTGTTTTGAAAATTTAAAGTCAATTTGTTTTTAATTTATATTGCAGAAATAAATGTTTCTGTATTCATGTAAATATGTCATGCAAATTCATGTCACACTTCTCTGAAACACAGTCAATGACTATTTACCTCATACCTAATAATGATATCATAATTTTAAATCAATGCACATCATAAAACTTTTTATCTTTTATCTTTTCAATGTATAGACTAATGATTCTCTGCAAAAAATGAAATGAAAAAATAAAAACCCAAATTACTGACACTATTAAGAGTTGTTTCTCAATTATTATTTTTACCACAATGAAAATGTTATTATCTGACCATTTATATTCACATATTTTTCAACTACATGATGTTAGTTTAATGATTTTGATTGTAAATGAAAGTGTGTTTACAGTATACAAACAGAAACAAAACACATGTAATATCTTGCTATATATATTTTGTGGTTATATTATATGGATACCCTCTTCAGTATCCAATGGTCATACGATAGATTCTGATGAAATTAATTTAGATAATGTAGAATTTGAAACTTCAATGGCTAAATGGGAACTAAATCTTGATATGTGGACCATGTGCATTTACCTTTTTAAAAAAAAGGATATGGAAGAAACTTAAAATTGGATATTAAACACCAATTTATGGTATTCATGGACATTTTTTTCTTCTGAATGTTAGACATCAATACAATACAAAAATGTATATTTGATATTTAGCATCAAAATGAAAGTATTTTCATTAAAAAGAGGCCTCTTTAAATACAAGTAAATTAACTATGGATCATAATCAAATCTCATGCAACAATTAAGTAACATATAAAATTAAGTTTTTTACTCTATAAGAAAAAAATTATCTTCTTTGGTCTATGTCTTCTCCAATACTGCAACAGATAAGAAGTATATGCATTTAGTTGCTTTGGAGATGTAACAGAGATAATCCATAAATTTAGAAATTTAAAATAATGATTTTGACAAGTACTGGTAAATGTATCTATAATGAAAAAAAGAAGCATAATTCTATTGTGGACATTGTCAAAATGTAAATTGAAAAATGGACTGGCAAGTCTGTGAGTTTCGTACACTAATTAATGACTTGGATGGTAGCTATAAAACTCTTTTTGAAAACTACATAAAAATAAATCACATTCTAAATATAAAAAACAACTTACAGTTACTAACAAAAGAGATCCTTTAAAGAAAGTTAAAACAGAAACAACTGGCTGTACTAATTGTTGAGCAAAAACAATGGCAAAACTACCAACCCATACAAATACAGGTATAACATAACGGAAACTGAAAAACAAAAATACCTTCATTAACTGTGGAAAAAATACATTAAAATGTGTAAAACAACCGCTTCAATACTAGGTAATGTGAATATGTAAATTCCTTTGAGAGCATTCTGTATATGTAATCTAAAATTGGATAGCTAAGGTTTTTTTTTATATAAGCTTCAGTCAACCTGTTATAAGTGATCAGCTTATTAAAGGATAGAGCCATCCCACCTATACCATATTTACAGAATACAGGTGAAAGATGTCGCACATGATATCTACACAGGTCATGAAAAAATTCCTCAGTTTGACCCTTAGAAGTTGAGTCATTAGATCTTACACAAATCTCAAAAGTTCCATTTTTAGCACTCTTGTTCATATAAATTCTTCTGAAAAGCTATTTCAACTAAAAATATAATAGTGTACATATTTATACATTCTCTCAGTAGTGACGATAACTTAATGTAGATGTTCTTTTAACAAAAACAATGTGTTTGAGTTTCACATGTTAACAAACTGTACTAATGGCCACTGATAAAAAGATTCCGGAAGGTTCCATTAAAATGTATGATAGTTCTTGTAATATAAGATATTTTATGTACATCTCTGTTAACATCAACCAATGACAATGCTCCAAAAAAGAAGATACAATGCCATATGTCATGGTCTTTGTTTGAGGTAAGAGGCGATTGTTTGGTTTTTTTAATGGTGGAATTGTTGACCATCACTGTTTAAACTTTCTTTTCATAATCCAAAAGGGAAATAATCCTGATGAAAAATACAAGAAAATCTTAAAGCATCAGGTCCCTAAATATACTTACTCAATATCTATCATTTGAGCATATGCCTCGCTGCCTGCTAAAGCATAACTTATTGCAAATCCAACACTGAAAATAGAAAAATCAAGGAATCGATAACAAAATGGTTTCATCAACAAAAATAAGAGTAATATTTTTTAATACAAAAACAAATAATTTTATGAAATCACACTATCATGAAAACCTCCATTTTTGTAGGTATTCAGTGTAGAATTTAATGCATATTTGTCCTACTTATTGTGCTTGACAATGATGGCACTTTGCAAGAGTGTTAGTCAATGTTCTTCTAAAAAAATACTGCCATTGTTTTCTATTGTCTGCACATTGTGGCATAATCTGTCCGATTTTCTATCCAAAAGAGTTGAAGATAAATGTTCCATAATGTGCATTGTTCAAATGCATGTATGGTTTGGAACACATCAATGGATGGTCTTGGATCTTATTTCAAATGTAATATTTCAGTTTTGTTACACTAAGAATACCTGTTGTATATGAGGCATCTGTTAATTTATTATTTCATTATGTAGAATTGATGAAATACACAGTACAGGAGAGCGTAATCTAATTATGTATGCTTTGCTGTAAAACATATAAATTTCCCAGAATTTCTGTATAACATGTTCTGTGTATGTAAAAATGTCATTGTGAAATCAAATTTGTTATTCATACAGTTAATAAAATACAAATTCATTGTTATATCACACTTACAATTGTAACATGAGCACAATTTCAAAACATTGTTTGAAACCAAATCCTAAAAACATGCTTCCTAATGTGTACAGGCTTGGCGACTCCATTTCTTGACCTTTTGGTATAATCACATGACCTGCAAGGACTGGACCTATCAAATTAAAATTCATATTAATTTTAATACGGTAACACTTCATAGGGTTATGGTAATGATCTTTAATGCCACTTTCAACAACATTTCAGTTATATCGTGGCGGTCTGTTTTATTGGTGGAGGAAACCGGAATACCCAGAGAAAACCACCGACCTGTCACAAGTCACTGACAAACTCTATCTCTTACAACCAAAGTTGATTAAGTTGTATTTCGTCTTAAATCGACACTTTACATATCTCATTCTTATCTCCCTTTATTCTTGTCTAATTTTCGAAGTGGCATGTTCGCTACAAACGATATGTTTTTCACTGATAATTTTGAATACCATGGTCAACTGATATGGTAGATTGTGTCTACAGACTACAGACAGACGACACTTTGAAACCAGCATTACCCCCACCCCTACCCCCCAAAGTTTGTTGTGGGGGTATAATAAATATGACAATGTGTAAAATTTGACCACAATGTATTTTAAAAAAAATGACCTCAATGCATTATAAATAAATATGACTACAATGTATTATAAATATTACAAATCAATTTAATGGTCCAGTAGTCTACTCAATGTTTAATAATATAAATCAAAACTCAGGGATAGACAACTACAAGCCTATATCCTACCAGTACTACTGTCCATATGTTCCATTTCATCACAGCTTTCATCTTCTAACATGTCATTTAGGGGTACCATCTCCTCCTTAAAAATGTATATTTGTTACTAATATGCATAATAAAAAATGACTTCAACAAAGTCAACCAGTAGAAAATCATCTTAGTAAAATGATTATTGATATAATATGATTGTTACTACAGAATTATATTCATGTTGATATGGTAAGCTTTGTAAAATGTAAATTGTTATTCTAATACATTCTTGGTGTGTATACAAATTTTCAGTAACTATAGAGGGGGGGGGGGGGCATTTTCAACAATATTTCAGTTATAGCGTGGCGGTCAGTTTTATTGGTGGAGGAAACCGGAGTACCTGAAGAAAACCAAAGACCTGCCACAAGTCACTGACAGACTTTATCATGTAATGTTGTACTGAGTACCGTAAATCAGGAAATGTTGGTGTAGGTAGGTTAATTTTGGCCTTTTTTCTCCAAAATAGGGTTGTTTTATTTTGGTGTGTGAAATTTTTGCCATTTTCATTTCTAGTGTGTTTAATTTTGGCCACTTTTGGTTCCCATGTGTTTAATTTTTTTGTCCATTAATTCAGAACGTAAATGGAAGCGTTCTCATTTCAACCAGCGATACTACGTTTTTACTGTTGCTCACCGGATATTTTGATGTCGTACTAAAAACCAAATCGATTATGGATAAGTCCGGATCAGGTATATTGTTAAATCAATAAAATTCTACAGATATTTTATTAACATATATATATATACAAAGTGGTAAATATCAACTACAATTAAAATATTTATACAGCATAAAGTAAAATGTATTTAATATAAAAACAACAAATAATAATTTTGCACTGGGATTAATCATCGCTTTTACAGGTAAACAGTCTTATTATAACGTCAGTACATGTATTTGCTTACACAACAATTATACATAATAAACAGATCAAAGGTTATATGACAGATCACACCTTTATAATTGGAATTTGTATCTGTAAATCTATTGGATTATTGACTGTGAATTTTATGTTGTTATAAATAAAACCGATAAGACACTAATTACGTGTTTATTGATTTTTCTTTTTTCTATAGTCATAGATACTTGTCATTTTAATGATATTTGACATTTTGTTGATTGAATAAATTTTATTGGTATAGCATGGTTTTTATCAATGCCTGGGACCAAAACTCACATCATGAACACTTTTCAGTTTGACTTGTGTGTGTATATACATGTATAGCGGTAATTGACAAAGTTTTACTTAGGAAAGAAGTAAGACAAAAAGGTACAGACTAGGGAATATAAATATAAAAAGATATTAAGGTAGTGTTCAATTTTGGCAGTTAATTTTTAGAGTGTGACATATTTTGGTGTGTTTAATTTTGGCACTTCGTATTTAGGGGCAAAATAAAACCATGACCAAAATTTCCTGATTTACGGCACACCTCGCCTCATAGGGATTCAAACTCACAATGCTAGTGGTGATAGGCACTGATTGCATAGGTAGTTGTAAATTCAACTACAATACAATCACAACGGTCCTCAGTAACTTTAGATGATTGATTAAATGTTTTATGTCACTTTCAGTAATTGTTCAGCTAAATCATGGTAACATGGTTTAATAGTGGTGTAATCCACTACACATCAAAAGGTAGCTTGTAAACTTCATCCCTTATATTAATAAGGCATAAAGTCATGTACACCTCACCCAAGTAGGTTATGAACCTACATATATGCATATATATGACTTGATCACCCATTGTGGCCCTGAGCTATACAGATTTCAGTTGTGTTAGCATCTGTGTGTGACATCTATGGTACATGTCTGTAACAGTAAAGCATATTTTATTTCCCAAAAATGCAATGTCATTGTCCCCAAAGGGATTCGATCCAAGAACCTCTCGCATTGTAAGCCAACACTCTACCAGCTGAGCTAAAGAAGATCTCCACTAATGCAGTTAGTGGAGGATGGTTATGAACCTACTATGGTTCCTTGGATAGAAGAGTGTACTCTTTACAAGTTTATCTCTAACATCAAAGTAAAGTAGCAAGTATTTCTTACCTTTCGGTTATGGGCTGAATTTTGTGCTGCATGAGCAAGCTGTAGTAGCTCTACAAAAAAGTACACCAATAAAGCCTGAAAAAATACAAATTAGTCTGAGTAATAGCCATAGAAATTCACCATTTAATTCTGATTCAAGGACATCTGGTAAAAAAAAAATTCTACTAAGGAAATTATGATTGAAAGTGAGAATGACATTATATGTCTCACTACATGTACAATAGTGTATTACCTACATTGTTTGATTGTATATTACATGTAGAGTGAGTGGGTGATTGTTGTTTAACGCTAACTCAGCAATTTTTCAGCTATATCATAGAGATAACAGGTTTAATTTTCAATGAGATGATGATGAGGTCCGTTTTGTACTAGACTAACACTCTTAGTTGGATTTTTATAGCGTTAGCTCCCTGAAACAACAGCCTACGAATAGACATGTCACTCCACTCGGACACATTATCACGATTCCAAGCCAACCAGTCTTTGCTCTTTCTCCTTAATGCTACATGCTTTGCGGAGAAGCAACAAATACCAATTTCATAGTCTTTGGTTTGACCCGACTGGGGGTTGAACCCACGATCTACCGCACTCGATTTGAGCACGCTAACCATTACAACACCAATTCGGTTATATTGCATGTAGATATAATTTTAATACTGGATATTAACATTTTTGTATCTTGTTAGTGAAAATGCAATAAGGTGCTCATACATGCTGCAAAGAACTATTCATGTTATTATTTGTCACATAAATATTTAGAAATAAGATACTGATATTCTTTGTAAAAAGCTAGACACTTTTTCTTTAATCAGATAAAACTAACTTCAAATAGAAAATTAACAGTCAACAAACTTGTCCATGACATTATTGGATTTAAATCTTCAATATCATCTTTTTAACTTGTATAGATTTTTACAATTTCAAAACATAACAAAGTTTTTATAATATTTAATTATTTACAAGGATAAAGTTTGATGGTATATTTTTGACAAGAACTAAAACAGCAGAATGGTTTAACTATTATGCTTACAATGTAAAATTCAATCACTCTCTCACATAAAATAAGAACATTGTTTCTTGCATGACCATGTTCTTAGTTGTTGAAACTTACAAAACACTTGTTACATTTCAAATCTTTAATTTTTATTATAAATTGTAAATTATATATTGTGACAAATACTTTATGTTTGTACATAATATATGATTAAGTAAGAATAAAATAAAATACCTGCATGACAGCACAAACTATAAAGGAAATTAAAAAGGGATATATCCCAGACTTGGCCAAAGTCACTGGTAATCCTAGAAAATAAAACACATCATTGCAAATTTACAGTCATTTTTTATGTGTAATATTATATTATCAATTTTACAATACATTCATGTATTGATATATATATAAATACATGATACAGAAACTGTACCAGTAGTTAAAAATATGGGATAAATTGACCTCCATTTACAGTATAATTTTAGCGGTTGAGGTGACCAAGTGGTAAATCTCGTTGATGACATGCAGATAGCTGAAAAATGATGGTGGAAAAACAATAATACCCAAGCCATAACTAGATTTCCACTGAAGTGTGTTGCCTTTTGTGATTTGGAATTTGAGATCAGTAGTTCTTGTTGGATATGGTAATATTTTAACTTACATTTTCTCCTATTGATAATGTTATGCACTCTTTTCTTTTTGGTGGACATTTTTATTAACCACTAAATGGGCATTTTTGAATTTATGGGTTGTGGCAGATTTGATGAATACATGTAGGTAGTTAATTAATAGCAAACAAACAATTTTACATTTTCTTCAGCCTGACATTACTGTTTTGCCTCCAAATTAGATATAAATGGTCAACAGCAAACAAACTAGGTGATTTATACTTGATTTGTAACGTTTTGCTTGAATTTCTTTTTCTAAAGGATAAACTAGTCCATAAAGGACTGGGAGCTATAAGGGCCAAAATCGGCCCCACCTCAGATGTCGATAAAATTTTCTCCAAAATGTATTCACAATATGTACTTTTCAGAAAAAAATACAGTTAGTTAATATGTGTATCTAATTCCTCACAGCGATCACAAATTCAGGTAATGAAAAGCAGTGAACATATTTTTTTTTCATTATACAGAACGTACGTATCATTGTATTATAATGCATATCTATAAAAAAACAAAAACAAAGCATACTAAAACTCAATAAACAAAGCATACATTTGACTTAATATGCAATGTGGATTGATTTCAGGAATAAAAACATGTTCCGAAGCTGTATTATGAAATTAAAGTGAACGAATAGTAATGTCGCAACGTCACCCATTGTCGACGGTCTCCTGTTTTCGACGGTTTGTTTCACGTGATAAAATCTCTCATTATTTTGATCGCTTCATTTGTCAGAGGTTATATTATGATGCTGAAATTGCATGAATGATCTCATGAAATCTGATCTGAAAATGTCATCTTTAAATGTAAGAACTACGTACCACATCTATTATTTCACGTTCAAATTGTAGTTTTTCGTAATTCATTTTTTCGTCACCTTAACAAAGCTTTAATCATTTAAAAAATATATCTCATACAGACCAATTTTGGATTCATCGTCTGCTATGACATTGATAATGTACATATTGAGGTCAATAGGGACGGATCCAGGATTTCAAGTTAAAGGGGCCCACTTAAAAAAAATTGCGCCGAGCGGAGGGAGGTGCGAAAATTTTTGGGGTATTTCGTGTGAAAAATCACGATTTTACGCCAAAAAATCATATTTTTTCCAATTTTAGGGTAGGGGCTCGCACCGGGTGCGCCCTCCCCCCTGTATCCGCCCCTGGGGCATCAATTCAGAAACTTATTAACACTGATCGTCGAAAACTGGTCGAAATTTTGGTATTAATCTTAAAGAAGTAATAGATAGATTTATTTGGACAATAGAACTTTGTCATATTTGAAATTTTTTTAAACACTTTTTTAACCGTACTTTATTCTTAACGACAACCAATGCGATGATATATTCCAGTACATTTTTACGGACAACCATCACAAATCTATAGAAAAAAAATGCCAAGGTTCGGGTTGAGAGAAGTCCAATATTTAAAGATCGCTTTTTTTTATAATATGGAAATATTTTGGGAAATGGTGTGAAACAAAATGTTTAATGTGTAACGATTTTAGCAAGGACTCTGTGACAATTTTTTTTCTTTATAAACTGATAACAAGCCTTGGAATCAGATATCCCATAGAAAGTGGTTGTCGATAGATAATTGTTTTACAATCAAGTATTTCATATATATTTATGATGAGAACAAGTTTACAACCATATGATTAATCGTGTAGGTAAAATGTGTGTCGCTGCCATGAGTCTATGTATGATTGTTTTGATTGCCACTAGAAAAAGAGGAGATGGTAGATATTATTTTGCTTTGCGACAAACCAACAACAACACTCCTAATAAAATGTTGCTATCAGAATCTGCTGTAAGTTGTCTTTTACGTGTAAGGAGTGTGTCCTTTACATCCCGCGCTAAGGTATGTATTAAATTCGTTCCTCATAGCTGCCTGGTGTCCCTTTCACATAAAGTCGGCGTTTTCCTAGAGAAAGCCATTTGTTATTTTATTTATGTCAAATTCGCAGTCATGTTAGGATTCTAATAATAATAGGATATTATACATTATTATACAGCTATAATTTTAATCCAATAAAAAACAATATGGTTGTGATCGTCTTCCGTAATTAGAATCGTCAAAATGAAATACAACCGAATTAATATCAAATGGCGACTTGTTTCAACCTCATTTAAAATATACCTTGACATTCTGTAATACTTGTACTCGTACATCACGTTCACGATCTTTTATTACAACACTGTTTCACTCAAGTGTACATTTTGTTCCTGTTCTAGTTAAAGGATTTTATCAAACAGAATCATACAGTTTACATGTAATGCAGTTAATACGCATTTTATCCACAGAAGAATATTTCTATTTTCCACACCTTGTGGTGTGGGGTCGCTATTGTGCATGCGAAATATTAATTGCAAACCCCATTGACTGGCTATTTGCTGCCTGTCTAGAATATTTTATTTTTTTCTCGATCGACAGTTCAGAAGCTAGAAAACAATATGATGAATAGTGTCTGTCAATCATGCAAACAATAACTTATGCACATGACAGAACGCATTTTCAATGCACTACATACACAAACTTTTGATCCATCATTTGTCCATTGGAGATTGATTTAAGAGAATGGAACTGATAGAACCGTTACCTCCGTATCCCTGTAGTAATAACTATTTCAGTATCCCAGAAGAAAATATATAATCAATAATTGGGGGCTTATGAAAAAAAAACTATTTTGGATGAAGTGGTGTTTATTTTATTTCTATCTTACATTTGTATATAACTGTTACGTGCCGACATACCATCGTTTTTTACGGCAAAGATTGCTTCTCAAATATCAAAACGTCATCTAAGCGCTTGGAATATTTGAACATTTTCCCGTCGTTTTTCAAGAAATTTAAAACCTCGTGAAACCCCAAAAAACAGTATTTGTGTTTTATTTATTTTAATAATCTGGTAAAATATTTTTCTGTTGCACGACTGCGGAGGTGCTTAATTTCTTTGAAAACCGTCTAAATATTGCGGGCAAAATTCCACGAAATACAGAAAACAAATAACGCTCATGACGTCACAATGACGTCAAATACGTATCGATTTTGTTGGAAACAAGTTTTAACATCAAAAGTATGATCTCGTCTATAATATAAAACAAATCAAATTTTAATCAAGTATGTTCTGAGATAATGATTCATTAAATATGGGGCCATATATGGCACTTATAGTCCCCAGTTCTTTTTATGGCATTGACGCCGGATTACATGCACCGAGTTTTTCTCTTGGTTTTAATGTACACAAACTGTATTTAGAATAAATACAATTATTTTCAGAAACATAAGTTATTTACTGATGAATTTCAATACTTGAAATAAATCATGAAATGTACAGATTGTGTATATAATGGTCTCATATATACAATCAGAAGAGTGAAAATATTGATTTTAAGGGTCTGGCTGAGGTTATAAATAAATTAATATTTAGCAACCTCCACAATCCTCCACCAACAAAATATTTTGATATAATCATTAACCCTCTATACTCAATACAACTGCTCAATTTGGTGTTGGTGGAAGACTGTGGAGGTATATAAAATAGCTAAAATGTACATTAAATATGTCGTTTATAGTCCATTTTTAGCATTATCCGTCTAATTATGACGTCATTATGACGTCATAACGCACCCAATTTCACGGAAAGTTGTATTTTTTGAAAATTTGTTTATATAACAATTCAATTAGTAATTTTTTTTATTCTATGTCAAACATTATTTTTTAATATAATGTGGGGCCAATTTTGCACCTTAACGTCTCTTCCTCTTTATGATGCTGTGAGGTAGGTTCCCTAGCATCTAATTATACCAAAACTCAAGATTTTCAACAATTACTTACCAAGAACACCAACTCCTAAAATGGTAGCTATGGTAACAAAATCTACAAAAAAAATCAAAAGCTTAGAAAACATTTTCAATCAATATATCATTGCAGTTTTAACTGGATGCATATTAAACCTCTCAATACACATTATACTGAAGGTAGCATCAATTAAAACAATGTGACAAGGGTTGTAGGCAGTCTTCATGCTAACCCTCTTACCCGTAGCTCAGGACAAGTAAAACTGGTTTCGGACAAGTGAAAATTATGAAAGATTTTGCTTGAAAAAATAGAAAATTTTCTAAATTTGGCTGTGGACAAGTAGGTGAAAAAAATCAGGCAAAGACTGTGTAGGACAATAAATATTGACCAATATCCTTCCCCTGTTCATTCACAAGGATTTAGTACATACATGTAGATCAGGACACTGCAAATTTCTGCTTGACTTGTGTTTTCAATAACCAATTGTACTGTGCACCTACATGTACATTGTCATTAGTATAAAATGTATTTCATTTCATTTCAAATATTTTATTGATAAATCAATAGGATTGGATAACGGGCTATGCCTATACAAATCCTCTCCAACAGCAAGATGGAACCATTTGAACACAATTTACATAAGACATAGAGCAATCTACCCATCATGTATACATGCAATTCATCTTAATTACCAAGCATAAACACATGTATATTAATAGCAGAATAATAGGTATGATATAATATGTATATTAATAGCAGGATCATACAAAATAAAGTTATTTTTTTTCCTTTTTTCCCCCTTTTTAATAGGTATGATATAATTTAGAATAGCCAAATTGTGGCTTTACATTTAAGCTATTATTATTTATAATATTAATGATGATGAATTGGCATAGCATGATGGATAGACTGATCTTACATTTAATCACACAATATATACAACATGTAAACTGAAAATATGATATCAAAATCACTAATTAAGTGAGGTCCACCATATCAATATGAATTAACTCTTTTTCAGTATATATATTTATGATTGAATAAAGGGAATTTGGGAGAGATGGAGGAAGAAGAGACAAATAAGTAAATAAGGGGGGAAATATCTAAACAAAATAGTGATTGTGATTGAGATAAGCAAGTACAAATTGGGTAAAAGGGGGGAGGAGGAAGGGAGACCTGAATAATTGAAAGATTTACAGCTATAAATTAAGCTGAAAAATTTAAAGATTTGGAGCTACATGTATATATAGGAAGACTTTTCAATGTTATATGACCAAATACAAAGAAAGGGAAAATCTATTGAATCATGTGAATCTTCTACTACCAGTAATGAAATGGTGAACAGCATCGAATATCTCAGTATTCTCATCTACAGTAAGGATTGGCGAGCCTTTCAATAATATATCCAAATTTAAAACATCTTGAAACTTTCTTAGAGAATTAAAAAGTTGTATTCTGTGTCTTATGAACAATAGACAAACATAAAAATAATGGAAATTATTTTCAATTGCATCCTCACAGGCACACTGGGAGCTGTCGGACTGATGAGACTGAAACAAGTGGTGATTTAAGCTGCTTGCTTCATTTCGAAGTTGGCAATGCCAAATATTTAAGCTGCGAGAACCAATAGTGAATAGAGTTGAAGCTAGGAGATTTATCAACATCTTCATTAAGTTTAATCTTGAATGAAGATAATGACTGAATGTTCCTAGTATCATTATCTAGTTTGTTCCATAAATCCAAAACAGTTGGAAAAAAGCTGTATAAAATGTATGACGGAGTGAGTGAATAAAGGTGGTGAAATTAATATTTTTCCAGAAATATGGAAGCATAAATATGCAGTGTACGACACATTTACAATTTCATATAATTTTACTTTATGTTTGGAACATATTTCAATTGGTAGCCTGCAGTTAACCTCCAAAATTGCGATGGGTAAATTAATTCGGAAATATATCCGAATTTGATTTGTGTTTTATAATTTTGTTTATATCGAAATTTGCACCAACTTACAAGTTTGCAAATAAACGAAAATCATTTTACTACCGCCTGTCTGCTTCTTCTGATTGGTTCCCATTGTTGTATGTTAAAAAATAATGTGTATGATTGAGCTACATTTACGTAGCAATGTTAAATATGTGTATAAACAAACAAAAATCTGCTATTTGACGTTGCACCGTGGGCGCAGACATTTTGAACTATTTTGCAATGAAATCAATACACACAAAAAATATATTGTTGTATGTTTCTGTGACTGTGTCAAAACATGTAACAGGAGAACGATATGTTTTTATATGATTTCCGATTAATGAATATGGTATTTACATGAAATGTTATTAAATTACCATATCTAGACGCGGAAGGATTGGAATGCTATTCGCCTACCGGCACACTTACCGGTGTTTAACAAGCAGTAAATATTTCATAAAATACTTTCAGTTCTCGGAAGTCGGAATTAAAAAATGTTAGTGCATAGTATTATACATGTTTATCTTAACCATAAGTCATTTGCAAACTTTGTGCAATGTTTGCAATAGGATTATGGTAAACGGTGAATTTTGCATAACTGTGTAAAAAGGGGGAGGGAACTGCATTGACACTGGTAAGAGTTGATGTTCAAAATTTTTTTTTTAAATGTTTTATTAATTGTGCAGTACGTGCACGATTACGGGGCTTAACAAATAATTGTCAATAATACATGATGCAGAAGAACAACACGAATACCACAGAAAAAATGTGAACTTGTGAGTTGTGTGCTCCGAAACAGCCAAAGGGATAGCAGCTCCAGCTTCACTAGTGCCGTGGTACCTGTCATTACTTGAACCACAGGCGCTTGTATAGAGTCAAACATATGCTCGCTATGTACCTAAAATACCACAAGGCCGGACTCACTCCTACTACCCCTGTCACTTCAATCGCTATTTCCCCTGTCAAAATGTCGATAGGACGCAAATCGCTTACTAATTTGCGTAGTGAAATGATTTTTCTTCAAGGAAAACCCGTTTTTTATATCTTCCTACCATCTACACCCCCATACTGACATAATCCTCAGATTTTGTTGACAATGGACACCTAAGTGGCAGCAAAGCGAAAGTAGGTCACGTGCGACATATTTCCGCCTTTCGGTCGTTCTCGGGTTTTATCATTGCCTTACGAAACATACCTGAGAAGTTCAGAAAGAAAAGTTCGGGAAACGTAATTATATATCAGTATTGTTACTCTATAATTATAATGTTTTTTAAATACAATTATTTCCTATGCCTTATTTTTAGTATTATTTGCATACCACGAAGCACTGAAGTTTTCATTCATTTTCTCAGTCATATTTTGGCGCCTTGTAATGTTTCTAGTGTTTAGTAATTATATATGATAAAACCCGAGAACGACCGAAAGGCGGAAATATGTCGCACGTGACCTACTTTCGCTTTGCTGCCACTTGGGTGTCCATTGTCAACAAAATCTGAGGATCATCTGTCAGTATGGGGATGTAGATGGTAGGAAGATATAAAAAACGGGTTTTCCTTGAAGAAAAATCATTTCACTATGCAAATTAGTAAGCGATTTGCGTCTTATCGACATTTTGACAGGGGAAATAGGGATTGAACTGACAGGTGTAGTAGGAGTGAGTCCGGCCTTGTGGTATTTTAGGTACATAGCGAGCATATTTTTTACTCTACACAAGCGCCTGTGCTTGAACATTATCTGATATGAAATTGTGTTACCAGTATTCACAATATGAATACATAAAACATGAACCTCTTCAAAACAAAAGGAAGTAAAGACGATTCAAGGAAATTGTTTTATTATAACATTTATCTAGGGTGCACTTGATATGCTAAATTCAATTTGTTTTTATCAAATTTTGGTGTACATGTACTTCAATATTTTTCTCTCAAAGGCATAAATGAATCTAAAGCAATAGGACTTTCTTAGTGTTTATAGCAGATAATTTTTTCACAAAGACTTTATATACGCTACTTGTTTGGGTTGTAAAGTTTTCGTTTTTTTATGATGCAACTTCATTTTTTGTAAAATCAGGATATTTTGTTTCACATTAAACATTGTAAAAATAAAAAGTGCAACATGATGTTTATTGTGTAAGCTGGGAATTCCCAGCATATATGTTGTGTTATTTAATATGAAAATGTAGAAATGGTACCTCTGAACTTTAAAGCATTGTAAATATGGCTTGCATTTAACTACTACTTTTTCCACTTCTAAGACAACTTATAAATAAAGAAACAGTGAGAATTCCTACCTTTGATATTGTAATAATTCAACACCAAGTCCATAACAAATAAAGCAAAAATTACAGATTTCATTTCTGTCGAAGGATCCATGATAGTATGGTAGAATTTACCTTTTGTTCAATAATTTGCGATTTAATTGATTCTGTTGTATCTTGTAGACAGTATAATGGCAGTTACGGAAGTTTCAAGTAATAAGATGTTTGGTGGCTTGCAGAAAGTCTTCAGTCATGAGAGGTTAGTATAAGATGTTTGGTGACTTACAGAAAGTCTTCAGTCATGAGAGGTTAGTGTAAGATGTTTAGTGGCTTACAGAAAGTCTTCAGTCATGAAAGGTTAGTATAAGATGTTTGGTGGCTTACAGAAAGTCTTCAGTCATGAAAGGTTAGTATAAGATGTTTGGTGGCTTACAGAAAGTCTTCAGTCATGAGAGGTTAGTAATAAGATGTTTGGTGGCTTACAGAAAGTCTTCATTCATGAGGTTAGTATAAGATGTTTGGTGGCTTACACACTGGTATTAAACTGATGTTTGTTACTTTAGTTACCTACATCCCAACATGGCAGACACGAAAATGGTAAATTAGAATATCCTTGTTTTCTCTTCATCAATAGTGTTTATTAGTAAGTCCATATGGTATGATTACAGGTGGGAATATTAGATACTCGATTGCATACATAAAAATGACGAAACTATTATGAGAACATTGAAATATTAACTTGAAAAAAATTGAAGGATGTACGTAACTCTTTGAAGTGATGTTCGTAACGTTAGAAAGATATTTAAAGAGATGTCCGTAACTGCAGATTTCCATAACTGTTAAATAATAAGAAGGTGTTTAATTGCTCGTTAAGAAACTCTTGGTTTCAATTTAAAAGCAAAATTAAGCATGCAAACAACTAGATACGATAACGTAACCCTCATTCCGCTTGTGCTCCAGTTAGGGTTACGAATCGGTCCCATTCAACGTATGGGAGCAAATTAAAATTTTCAACTTTCTTTTTGCATATCTGGTCATAACTTATTATTCCCTACAATTTTTAAGTAATGGCGATACGAAATAAGGGTTACAATACCTGTTTCTACCTTCACGATCGAATTAGTAATCGAAAATTGTTTCTTGTCCGCCATGGCACCTTACGTATACTCTCGTGATGGGCAGAGCCTATCCATATATGGATCTGAATGCCAAATATGAAAAACTTTACTACGAATAGTACGATGTGTTTTACTACGATTGATCCAAATAAGGATATCTCCAAAACGAGGCAAGTGCACGTGAACAAAATGTCAGACAGAAAGAAGATTTCATGCATTCAAATTTTCAGATGGATATAAATCTACCATGGATTGATGCAGCGTTTACTTAACACCTCAAGGTTTACCTAAATATATTTATCTTTCACCCCCGTTAATTTTTCCAACCACTTCCAACGGGACCGATTCGTAACCCTCGCTGGGAGCAAAAGCGGACTGAGGGTTACGTTATTGTATCTAGCAAACAACTTAAAAGTAAAAAGAACAACAAACAACGAAACGAAAGCATATAGAACGAGTATTAAGAAGAAAAAACAATTCAGGGTCGCATACATGTACATTATTCTACCTTTCTCATATTTTTAGGATGTTGATTTGTTTTAGCGTCACATGCGACTTATTGACAGTTGAAGACTTGTTGATCTATGAAACATCGTAATCATGTCAATGTAAACAATTATAGACTTGCTACAATAAGTCCCTTTCTAACCTCTTTGTATCTTGTGCGTATCCCTTTTATAAGTTTGCTGCTGAAAGCAATGTATCTGTACTACATAAATATTGTCAGTAGAGATATATTACCCATAGCAACATATTTACTAAAGTATACAAGAATATAGATAAGGGACTTGTAGGAAATCTATGTGTATAATTATATTTAAAATGGTGAAGGAAATTCATGTATGCGATCCTAATTTAAAAAACTATTGATATTAAACTAATTCGTTTATATACCGTCAAGACTGTTCAGACTAACATCCTGTCAATTTCAATGCATATTTATAAATATATATGTATTTGTAAAACTTGAAATGGTATGATATAAAAAAAATGAACTTTTCGAAAACAGCTTTACCATAGATTAATCCAATTTTAATACTTACAAATTACACGCCGGGTATTTGGACATTTGGAACCAGGTCGAACACTAAGAACCGGGTCAGACAAGTGACAACAACATTTTCGGGTGAGTATGTTATTTTTATCCTCAGCAACCGTCAGCGATATTAACAACAGAAATAAATTGACACATCGTCTTTGCTATTAACGTACTAGGTATATGCCAAGTTTTGAGTATTATAAGTAGATAATATATCGACAAGAACGTTTTAATATCGGAAGTTTCAGAAAAAATATGTGAATCTTTAACTTTAGTCACTTATATCTACTCACGGAGAGCGAGTTCCATGATTGTTTTGGTCGATATACCTCCCATAATCTATACTAGACTATTCATTAAAAAATTGGCTTTTGACTAGCTGTTTCTAGCGCAACATCTATCTTTTTATAACAACGGGTGCATGAAATCGAACACAAAGGACCGCAGGTTATGATACAATGGAACGCGGGATCTTGTGTGTCTGTGGATACTAAGAACGCGGATTACATTCACTAATTATAACATTGAAATTGTAGATTCGTTTCAAAAAAGCAACGTAGCAGGCTGAATAGACTAACAACGTAATAAATCTTACAGAAAATAAACTCTATTCATATATAAAAATGACACAACTCATAAAACAAAGTTGGACTAGCTATCCAAATATATTTTTTTCAGGCATGCCGCTTCTCACCTATCAACAAGTTGAAGTACGAAGAAAACATGTACAAGTGTTATTATTGTGGTATAAAAGAAAGTCCCTTGCAGAGTATTATTGAACATTGTAAACTGTCACACGGAGAAGAAACATTATAATATCGGCAACTGGTATTAGACGAAAACACAGGAATACAAAGATATCAAGCAAAAATACACGAAGGAGTAGTACCATCTAATTTAACCAAATATGGCAAATGCATTACCGTTAATGATGGCTTAACTTACATACTTGATAAAGAATCCAACAAAAAAAAGTTGAATACTCCAGTAAAGGAGAACTTCTGTAAGAATCTTTTTCAAACTCCGAAAAGTAACCAAAATGAAGGAAATGACTTTGAGAAAGATGAAATTCTAATGGAAGTATGTTGTCCTTCAGGGAAAGAAATACCTCAATGCGATTCAGAATCTATTGAGATCAATGACATGATTGACTTGTTGCTAAAGGTACTGAAATCTCTTGAAGATGTTGGACAAAAAGAATCATTCTTAAAATTTATGAGACTTAGCATCCGGAACATTTCCGTTACACAACATATGCTACCTTCTCTTCTTAGATATTGTTGAATGGTTTTCGTGCGATTCAACCACACATATGAGATATGGACACGAAACCGTTATGTTTTGGAAATTGGATATCGGTTATTTCATGGAAAATTCCCCCGCTTTATGTCCGGGATCCGCAACTTTGGACAGGTTTGGGATGGAACATCAGAGAGGTTTTTTGATCCGTTGAAATCTAAGGTGAACTGTGCCGTACCAAATGGGCTTTACGTCTGAAAACCTTATTACAAACATCGCAGCAGTAGTTCTCTTGTGAATTTGAGTTCACCTCTTCTACAAAAGATACGTCTAAAAAGGACCCGTCAACTGGCTCCGCCTCCTCCAGTTCAATATCATCGATGGGTTCCTCTGACATTTCTGTTTGAAAAAGGGAAAATATAGGTTATAATATTACACTATCACAAGCGGAGGTGTTGAGTAAATAGTGTACAATAAAATTTACTTTGATTTTTTTTAATGATAGTACTGCTTTCTTATTTTTTTAAGTCTTACATTTGTAGGTTTTGGACATAAAAGAATATACAATAAAAAACTGTTTTGAGTGTAGAGTAATTCCCTGGGAACGAACGTATTGCACAGAAGTTGGGGGATTAAACCCCATATGTTTAACAGCTAATTATTCATGATTCTCATGTCCCCTTGAATTTTGTTTCATATATCATACATGTATAACCCATTCTAATACGACGTTTTTAAAGGCTTTGAGAGAACATCCGTTTTACCACGGTTAGTCACTTTACGCCTATATTTTAAAATATTTGAAATAAGATGACTGACCCGTGGTAAAACGGCGATAAATTCAAGCCATTTCAAATAAATTAGGACATTTTCCCATATCCAAACATCCTTAAAACAGGCATTTTATTAAATAAATTTCATAAGGGAACGACTTAAATTTACCAGTCTCGCCTGACAACCACCGTATTATAATCCTATGTTGGCCATCCACGGCTTAAATACCCGACCTGCCCTTGCATATGATTTGTTCTTAGTGTCCGACACCCGCGTTCTTAGTATCTTTCACTTAAGGTCACCCGTGGTCCTTTGTGTCCGATTTCATGCACCCGTTGTTATAAAAAGATAGATGTTGCACTAGAAACCGCTGGTCAAAAGCCTATTTTTTAATGAATAGTCTAGTATAGATTATGGGAGGTATATCGAACAAAACAATCATGGAACTCGCTCTCCGTGAGTAGATATAAGCGACTAAAGTTAAAGATTCACATATTTTTTCTGAAACTTCCAATATTAAAACGTTCTTGTCGATTTATTATCCACTTATAATACTCAAAACTTGGCATATACCTAGTACGTTAATAGCAAAGGCGATGTGTCAATTTATTTCTGTTGTTAATATCGCTGACGGTCGCTGAGGATAAAAATAACATACTCACCCGAAAATGTTGTTGTCACTTGTCTGACCCGGTTCTTAGTGTCCTACACCCGTGTTCTTAATATCTTTCACCTAAGGTTACCCGCGGTCCTTTGTGGCCGATTTCATGCACCCGTTGTTATTAAAAGATAGATGTTGCGCTATAAACCGCTGGTCAAAACCCTATTTTTTAATGAATAGTCTAGTATAGATTGTGGGAGGTATGTCGACCAAAACAATCATAGAACTCGCTCTCCAGGAGTAGATATAAGCGACTAAAGTTAAGATTCACATATTTTTTCTGAAACTTCCGATATTAAAACGTTCTTGTCGATTTATTATCCACTTATAATACTCAAAACTTGGCATATACCTAGTACGTTAATAGCAAAGGCGATGTGTCAATTTATTTCTGTTGTTAATATCGCTGACGGTCGCTGAGGATAAAAATAACATACTCACCCGAAAACATTGTTGTCACTTGTCTGACCCAGTTCTTAGTGTTCGACCCGGCGTGCAAATTATAGATTCGTTAAAAAGTATTATAAATCTTTATTTATCTGTATTTAGTACGATAGTCTAACAAATTAATAATAAATTAATCTGGTTTCATTTCAGCATTAAAGGGTAATAATTAGATGTGTCATTCTTAAAATACTTGATCTGGTGTGTTACTTTTTATTAAAATAAGCAAAAAACACAAAGGACAATTAATTTGGTAATAATTCACGGCATATTTACACATAGAACTGTTAATTTACATACAAATATACTTTGTTAGAATTTATATATGAGACCCAGAATGGCCCTCATCGAATTTAATGATGATGTCGGAGGTCGCCATCCATGGGAGTTCCTAAACACCCAAAGGTCGGAAGTCAAAATGCCCTATTGCAAGGTCGTAGTTTATGAAAGACCCTTCTAGAGCACACAGTCCAAGACCAAGTAGAAATATCATATAATACTTACAACTACATATGTTGAATCGACTGCCGCATCGGCCTCAGCACTATTAATTATCTGGTCATTCTCGATATCCATCGCTGTAAGATTACAGGAAGCACAAAGTCACGAGTTTATTATTGCTAATTGGAAACGAGCGTTGGACAAGGTGTTCTTCTCCCGCTACCCTCATCTTTCGTTCATCTCACTCATTCATAACCCTCTCATCCTCTGCTCTGTATTTTTTTTCTCGTGCATTATATAATCTCTCCCACCTCTATTACCCTCTCTATCACTTCATGGATGTTTTTCTTTGTTTTCAAATTTTATTTATTACAAAAGCGTTGTTCTTTAAATGTTTTAAACATGATTTTAGAAACACCAAACACCAAAGTTACCAACATCATATTTGAAAGTTACGAACATCGTTCAAAAATAATTCTACAGTTACTTACATCATTTGTATTTCTTAAAGTAGGTTTTGTGCCACATAGCAGAATTCACAGTTGATTTAAGCATATCACTACAGTTAATTGTTAAAATATCTATACATTTGAAATGACAATATTTGAAAATAAACTAAAAACAAAGAGAAAACAAGGATATTCTAATTTACCATTTTCCGTGTCCGCCATGTTGGGATGTAGGTAACTAAAGTTACGAACATCAGTTTAATACCAGTGTTACAGAAAGTCTTCAGTCATGAGAGGTTAGTATAAGATGTTTGGTGGCTTACAGAAAGTCTTCAGTCATGAGAGGTTAGTATAAGATCTTTGGTGGCTTGCCAGTTTATTTAGTAGCTTATTTCTAAGTATATAGATATATCGTTATTTCTCAATAGACCATATACAAGTCAAGTACCCAGTTGAAATACATATATTTTGAATGATATACAATACAATGTAGTTATCAATTTTTTGGGAAGATAAGAAGCATGTAGAATAGGGAAGTTCCTAAAGAACAAAGAATTAATCTCACCAAGCATAATGAAGAGATAAATTGTTATCATCACAATCCTGTCTTATAAAAATATGTAGGCAAATTTGCATCTCAGGAAATTAAAGTATCATATTCCTAAAAAAGAAATAATGCACTATTTTTACTATTTTCAGCACAGAGTGCAAGTGTACTATGAAATTTGGAGTGTATCTTCCACCTCAGGCTGAATCTGGGAAATGTCCTGTATTGTATTGGCTATCAGGTATTTAATATTGGTTGAAAAAAAGAACCTCTCCTTTGGTTCACCTTAAACTTCAAGATACAAAGACACTGACAGAAATTACTCTGGCTTGAGATATCTATAAATAAAATAGATATAAATTAACAATAGAAAATATGTACAGATTCACTCCAACAAGACATGGATTATCACAAATGAAGGCAATATAAAGGTTTTTTATGAGTGGTAGTTGTTGGCCTGTTATAAAGCATAATTTCCTATTATTTCCCCTTATACTGGTGGCAATTAAAGCATTAAGATACCCATGGAATGGATCCACTGCCACTGTCTTGTTTTGACATCCATGTAGATTTGTTGTTTGAAATGTTGGTCTCCTTATGAATATAGTTGAAAGACAACACACTTGATGCTAAACTAGCAGTACTTTGAAGTATTATGTTTTTTATGTAAATTTAGACACATAACGAAAACTAAAGGGAGATAACTCTTTAATAGACCTAAATTAATAATGTGAAATTCTGGCAGAGGTGTTATTATTGATAATTATACAAAATATGTAACAAAAAGATAAATGTTATTTTATTTATTTTGATTTGACAATCATCTTTTTTTTTTAATTAGGACTAACATGTACAGAACAGAACTTTGTCACAAAGGCTGGTGCTCAGAAATATGCTGCAAAACATGGTATAATAATTGTAGCCCCAGATACAAGTCCACGTATGTATTATTTTCATTGTTTGATGTCTGTCTATGTATGTTTATCTGTTAACAAGATAATATTAGCATCCTGATTACAAATTTGTTTTGTTGGAATTTTTATACCGAAGTAATCGATGAACAGATCTTTTCTAGTCAAAACTAAGCAAAGAATTTGATCAAGGATCCAAACTTCGTTTAAGAAAAATTGATCCACAGTTTTGAAATAATATATGATTTATCGTGGATATTTTTGTTTAATTCTGAGGAATTCTCTGATCATGATTTTTTTGGTCGTTGAATTTACCTACATGTATATAGTCAGTGCCTATCACCACAATTATTTTGGAGTATGACTTCCATCCATAGTAAGGTGAGTTTGATACAACCTTATGTTACAACCTTAAGTTTGTTAGTGACATGAGTAAGCTTGGTGAATTTCTGCAAATATTTCATCAATATAAATATTCATCTAATGACTATGGGCTTTTTCACACTCATTTTAGGGTATGAGATATGGGGGGAAGGGAGAAAACCACTGAATTGTCGCAAGTCAAGTATCAACAATCCATGTTAATGTAATAATATTAAATATTAATGATATGGATCATTGTTTATACAAGGTGGTTTTTTTTTATAGAAGGTTGTAACATTAAAGGTGAAGATGACAGCTATGACTTTGGTTCTGGAGCAGGGTGTTATGTCCATACCTCACTAGATGGTTTTTTTTATACTAAATTTATTTTTTATAGGAGGCTGTAACATTGAAGGTGAAGATGACAGCTATGACTTTGGTTCTGGAGCAGGGTTTTATGTCAATGCTACTCAAAATAAATGGAAAACAAATTACAGGATGTATGCTTACATAACAACAGAGGTAATATATAGGGTTAAGGCATAATAATAAAGGGGTGTCGTGGCCATGATCGTATGGTAGTTACATTTATAACTACATGTGCAATCAGTGCCTATCACCACTAAAATTAAGGATTCGAATCCCGCTCATGGTGAGGAGTACTCGATACAACATTATGTGATAAAGTTTGTCAGTGACTTGCGACAGGTCAGTGGTTTTCTCCGGGTTCTCCACCAATAAAACTGACCGCCACAATATAACTGAAATATTGTTGAAAGTGGCGTTAAACACCATAAGCCAAACTATACCAAACCATAATAATAAAGTTTTAATTTAATTTAATAAAAGAGCATTTACCTTCTTCCTACTGTTATGTCTACGACACCATTAGAATGAATGAATATTACATTTTTCTTCATAAAAACATATTTATTTTATTTCTTAACTTCCTTTGTAATTTTGCAAGTGTTACTTCTGTACAATTGCTCATTTACCATTACGGATCCACTGATGACAATGATCGAAAACAATCAAAATTAAAAACATGAAATATTTAATTAAGGTAAGTTGTTTATTCTGAATTGGTTCCAAAATAAAAGTGTCTTAAGTAAATATAAAAAAAATTCACGCCAAGATATAGCTGAAATACTGCTAAAGTTGGTGTTCAACACCAATCAAATCTTCATCACATGGCCGTTGACAAGTTAAACTCAAATAATCTTTGTCAGCTTTTACCATATTTAATTCATTGAGATTATGGTATTCATAAAATAAAAAAATTTAGTTGCATAACTAGTAACGTTTTTTGCTGGGAAATTATGTAGGTCATCTTTTGCATACAGTTATAACTTCTTACACTTCAGCTTCCAGCTGTGATAAACAGTAACTTCCCAGTTGAAGTAGGAAAACAGTCCATATTTGGTCATAGGTATGTATTAAAACCATTATATCACTTATTGGACAGTCATGACCTCCAAAAACTAAATTTGCTGCTCGTTCTAAAAATAGAAGTTTGTTCGAATAACTGTCTTGACATATAGCATTAAAATGTCTTTATATAAGTCAGAATAGGTCAGAATTTAAACTGATTTATCATTTATTTAACAAGTGTTCCCATTTAAGCTTTAAATTTGGCATATTTTAATAAAAAGTATTGTCCTACATTGTTGCATGAAATGTCAAATGTTGTTACATAATATTGGAAGAATGTGTTGATTATATTTTGATGAATATTCATATTTTATGCATACATATCAAATATACTGGTGAATTTAAGCCAAACATGTGACATAAGAATGGTCTGCTTCAGATACAATAGCCTTCACAACACAGCTCTCCCATTAAAATTTGTAACTGTTCTTAAAATTAAATAGAGGGACATAATTTGTCTGGTTTTATGCAGCATTTCGACTAGATAGCCAGGCCCTTCAGTAAGTGTCAGTACCAGATACTTTTACCCACTTAAAATGGTAATTGGTACCTCCTAATTTCAAAGACTTGCAATTAAGAGATTTGTGAAAAATGGTCAAATTTAAAAAAAAATGATTGTCTGTAAATAGTGAAGTACTGGTACACTTGAAAAATATTGAAAGCCCTGGATAGCACATCTATAGAAAGAACATTATTAAAAATTTATACAGACTTAAATAAATTTTATCAATTTTTTGGGGATTATTTAAGGTAAATTATGGTTAATAGATAATAATTGAAGAACTGCATTGAAGAAATAAAGTGATTGGAAGGCATTTTAAGATAAAATTGCAAATTAGAAGTTATTATTTAACACCAAATATATTTTTATAAATAAAATTACAGTATGGGTGGACATGGAGCTTTAATCTGTGCTCTTAAGAATCCAGGACAATACAAGTCTGTCAGTGCCTTTGCTCCCATCTGTAATCCAATCAACTGTCCATGGGGTGTTAAAGCATTCACTGGTTACCTTGGTGATGACAAGGAAGCATGGAAGGTATAGTTGTTTTTTAAAACATTAAATTTGAAATCGTAATTTGTATTACTCAATCTTAAGTATACATTGTATATGCAAAATTTATTATCATTGTAATTGTCTTGTGTATTGAGAGTATGAATATTCTTCACTTGTTTTGTTTTAATTGAATGAACATGGTTGATTTAACAGTAACAAGACAGATGTCAAATGTGGAACAGATACTACTAACCCTTTCAGAACACCTAGGTTCACCCACGTTCTTTAGTGGAGTTAGTGTTGCTCGATCTTTTCTTGTGTAATGTTTTGTAGATCATTGTTTGTCCTTTTTTCTTTTGGTCATTGTATTGTCTGTCCTTTGATATACGGCTTCTGATTACTCCTTTATTGTCTGTCCTTCGATGTACTGCTTCTGATTGTCCCTTTATTGTCTGTCCTTCGATATACTGCTTCTGATTGCCCCTTTTTTGTCTGTCCTTCGATATACTGCTTCTGATTGCCCCTTTTTTGTCTGTCCTTCGATATACTGCTTCTGATTGCCCCTTTATTGTCCGTCCTTCGATATACTGCTTCTGATTGCCCCTTTTTTGTCTGTCCTTCGATATACTGCTTCTGATTGCCCCTTTATTGTCTTTCCTTCGATATACTGCTTCTGATTGCCCCTTTTTTGTCTGTCCTTCGATATACTGCTTCTGATTGCCCCTTTATTGTCTGTCCTTCGATATACTGCTTCTGATTGCCCCTTTTTTGTCTGTCCTTCGATATACTGCTTCTGATTGCCCCTTTTTTGTCTGTCCTTCGATATACTGCTTCTGATTGCCCCTTTTTTGTCTGTCCTTCGATATACTGCTTCTGATTGCCCCTTTTTTGTCTGTCCTTCGATATACTGCTTCTGATTGCCCCTTTATTGTCTGTCCTTCGATATATTTCTTCTGATTGCCCCTTTTTTTGTTTGTCCTTCGATATACTGCTTCTGATTGCCCCTTTTTTGTCTGTCCTTCGATATACTGCTTCTGATTGCCCCTTTTTTGTCTGTCCTTCGATATACTGCTTCTGATTGCCCCTTTATTGTCTTTCCTTCGATATACTGCTTTCTGATTGCCCCTTTTTTTGTTTGTCCTTCGATATACTGCTTCTGATTGCCCCTTTTTTGTCTGTCCTTCGATATACTGCTTCTGATTGCCCCTTTATTGTCTGTCCTTCGATATACTGCTTGTGATTGCCCCTTTGGTATCTTCACACTTTTGGCCATTGTATTGTCTCCTTCGATATACTGCTTCTGATTGCCCCTTTGGTATCTTTTGGTCATTGTATTGTCTGTCCTTCGATATACTGCTTCTGATTGCCCCTTTGATATCTTCAAATTTTTCTTTCTTTATTTTCAATATAAATCACTAAATTAGAGATATGTAATAGATTGTGCAATGTTGTATCCTAGAAAGAAAATTTCATGGTGGTTTGAAGGCACTTTTTTGTTTCAACGCCATATACCCATACAATGTTAATTATAATTTTCTTATTAAAATGTTAACAATCCTCACCCCCACAAAGTTGTTTTCAATACCACCCTCCCTTACCATATACATTGTTATTGAATATCCCTCTCTAAATAAAGGTGAAATCAAGAGCTCAATTCACAAAATCAGTGTTATAAAATAAAAAAGGTTTGGTAAAGAAAACTTTTATCTTGCATGGCCTAATAGTATTTATTATTAAAATAGATGTTTTAGATAAATTTTATAGTAATTTGTGTCTCTGCAGTCATATTCATATAGCTATCTTAACCAGATATTAACATTGTTTACAGGAATATGATGCCACTTGTTTAGTGAAGAAGTACAATGGTCCACCATTAGATATTCTGATAGATCAGGTATGGTGTTTACTAGATACTAGATTCTCTAGTTGCTAGGTAACAAGTAGTTATACATTTACATGGAAAGTTTGTTCATGATCTTGTTTCTCCAAGAAGATTTTTACAGTGGTATATTTAATTATTTGTCAATGTTAGGAGGGGCCGTCATGATCGTTTGGTAGTTGGATTTACAACTACTGTGAAATCAATGCCTATCACCACTAACGTTGTGAGTTTGAATCCCGCGCATGGCAAGGAGTACTCAATCCAACATTATGTGATAAAATGTGTGAGTGACTTGCGACAGGTTGATAGTTTTCTTGTGGATTATATTTGGCAAGAAAAGGTAAGTGAAGAACTTCCCATATATAAATTAGAACTAGAGATATTTATGGGTTTGATTTGAAACATTATGACACCCTGATGCCCCTATGCATCATTATCATAGTATAAAACACTGTGTATTGTAGCATGAAATGATATGGATGTAAGTGTACAATTAAGAAAAATCATCTACAAGTCAAGTAAAAATTAAAAGAAAATAATTTCTCTTGGACATATACCACAGAAAATGTCAGGTATCTTTTGATGAGCTTAATTGTCAAAATTAGATAAACATTGTTGAGCCTAAGAATGAACACATGGGTGGTTACTGAAGAAAAATATTAAATAACCAATTCAAACAATTTTGGACTGCAATAACTATTAGAATGAGTTTTTAAATAAATAAAAAACAGTTTCCATTGGGGTTAAAATAGTGTTAGCAATACCGTTTGATTTATTTTTTTGTTTTTCAGGGTAAAGCAGACAATTTTTTGGCACCAGGACAACTTTTACCAGATAATTTTGTGTCAGCATGTGCTGAAAACAAAACTCCAGTCACACTCAGAATGCAAGAGGTAATATTTTTATTTACCACACAAGGTGGAGTGCATGAGATTAAAAATTTGATCTATCCTTAGAGATAAAAAGAGTTAATTTGATCTATCCTTAGAGATAAAAAGAGTTAATTTGATCTATCCTTAGAGATAAAAAGAGTTAATTTGATCTATCCTTAGAGATAAAAAGAGTTAATTAACACAATAGATATTAGTGATGGGAATCGGTAACATTTTCAAGATCGATGATCCTTATATCGGTGACAATTGCCTGCTAGATGTATTTACTGACTATAATTAATCAAATAGTCTTTATTTCAAGAGTATGATTGACAAAAGTAAGATATGAATAAAATTGTATCATAAATTTATAAACTATAATTTTCCCATTAGTAAACATTAACTTAGAACAAACCAAAAGATCATTTTCCATATGTGTAACACCTGATATAGATAGATAAATAATAGACTAGTCCAAATATGTGTTTGACAAAAGTAAAGATTTGAATAAAATCAAATAATATATTTACAAACTACAATTTTTCCATTTGTAAACATTAACTTAGAACAAAACAAAAGATCGTTTTCCATATGTGTAACACCTGATATAAAATGGACTATTCCGGGAAGTAGATAAATAATAGACTAGTCCAAATATGTGTATTGACCGAGTGTCAAAAGTACGCTGGGATAAAACTGCAATATTTTTGTCAGTATGGAGACAGAAAAAAAAACCAACCAAAGAACAAAGTTAAGCATATATATTTTAGACACTATAGAATCAGAATCGACCACAAGGTTTAAGAATCAATCATCAGATCGGAAGATGACGTCTGATTGATTAGTCAATGTTTCCGATGATCAGTGCACCACTAATAGATATAAGTATTATTATTTCTCTTATATTACATTAATACTTCTTTTTATGTCATTTGTATCACAACAAAGTATTAAGTTCCATCATGTCATTTTATGAATTTTCCAAAATAGCGTTTCCAAAATAGTAATTATTAAGTTAAAATATTCAAAATATAAAATAATAAAATTAACTTTTTAAGTAAATGTCCAAAATAAAATAAGTCCAAATCTCACTGTGATATATACCTTATCCTCTTAATCAGTGAATTTTCACTAAATCAATTCGTAATTTTAAAGATAGTACATGATAAGGCAGTATCACATTGTTGGCCAATACATAATATTTTTGTGGGAACTAGGGATGTTGTCATGTTGGCTGGTTTGCAATCTCTAACAAATAAAGAGTCTCTTGCTTAAAAACTGCTTAGATTGTTGCTTATTTGAAATAAATTGCCAATTGATGTTTTATTCTACTGTAAATTACTGACAAAAAGATTAATCATATTTATATTTAAGATATATATAATTTTATAACAAAGAGTGATTGAGACATGAACTTTTGTGACTATTTTTGTTTTCTTGCTCCCAAAACTTTTAAGATACAGTCAAACCTGTCTATAGTGGTCACCTGGGGGAGTTTGACAAAATGACCACTATGACAGGTGACCTTTATATGAAGGAGTTTGATTATTTGACGAAATATTCTGCATTAGTTGTAAATAAACATTTTTAATCACATGTTATGTTTAACTCAATCTGATATGATTTGAATAAAACATATAAATAAATAAATAAAGAAAGATATTTAATAAACAAAAGTACAATTTCCAGTAACACGATGTTGAACTGGAAACATTGTTTTCAAAATCGTCGATTGAATCTCACGTTTTCTTTAAAGAATGTTCATTATCTGGGTACGACCAACACCCTTCTCCTCGCCCACAGCTCAACAACTTTTCCCACCATCGATCACAACGATTTATAACCCGTTGTATTAAAGCCCAACGTACTCATACAGATAACTTTCACTTTGTCATCTAATTTCAAAGCTTTCCTATTTACGAATGTTGATGATTTTGACATGATGCACTAGATACAAAATATTTTTGGCGAGTGAATTTCTACTCTCATCGTAATGAATAAATATCTCCAATAACCCCCGGGTATAAATTTTCCTTTATGAAATTTATTACTCACAAAATTTAATAGTGTTTGTTTATTTAGTTAATTAAATTAAGCAATATATTTTGTAACACCTCAGGATTTTTTGTACATTTGAAAAAAATACCGAACTTTCGAAATCACTTCCGGTATTATTTTAAAAATGAACTTACTGTTATACAAAGGTTTTACACTGGAAATTACTAATAAATGGTGACCGCTGACCACATTGAACAAGTGACCGCTATATTGAATTAAAATATATAGGAAAATGCACAGGAAGAGCACGAAAGTGACCGTTATGAGCAGGTGACCGTTACGACAGGTTTGACTGTATTTAGTTTTATCGGTAATTTGTTACAGTTTCCTTTGATCTTTATTACCCGATAAATTTAGTAACAACGTTCAGTTGACCACCGACTCGTGATACTAGAAATTATCAGCTGATGGTCATTTGTCATGCACAGTCTAACGTGACGTCACTAAACCTTTCATTCAAATAAAAGGTCAAAACACAACAAAAAAAATCACAAAGCCGTGTTAAAATTGTGAAATTACTGATAAAAACTATTAGTATTAAAAAAAAAGGTCAAAACACAACAAAAAAATCACAAAGCTGTGTTATTGTGAAATTACTGATAAAAAAAATTATTAGTATTTTTTTTTCGCTCGACAAGGATTATCAGGTCCATATCAAATGAGCTCGAAGAGTGAATTTGATATGGACCTGATAATCCTTGTCTTGCGAAAAAAACTACTAATAATTAATATTTGCAATCATTTGGTAGTGAGCATACCTGATGAAGGCTATTCCAGAAGCACATCATGGACTAAATTAGATAACGTTTTTATTTATTTTATTGTTAATATATTTAATTGTTTTTCTTTCAGGGCTATGATCATAGTTATTTCTTCATGGCATCGTTTATTGAGGACCATATGGTGCACCACGCCAAATATTTGAAGTGAAACAGTAGTAACAAATCGTACACACCAAACAAACTATGATTTTAATGATTAATTTAAATCATGGTGATTCCAAAAACAGTGATTAAATGTGATTAAACATTGATTAAATGTGATTAAGCATTAAATATATTAATGAAGATATTGATTCTGATTCAAGAGAATACCAATGTGTGTAGAATTGATAGGATTGTAGACAAGTCAAAACATTGTTGTGGTATTATCCTGAATGTAATGAAAATCAAATGCACTTCCCAAACTTGTTAATTATTTGTCATCATACCTCTGTTGAACATCTTGTAACTAAGAGCTACTTTTATAGAAAATAAAAAAGCCACTTATTTTTTTGTTCTTTTCTTCTATGAAAGGTAATTAAATTGGTGTATTGTATGGTTAACTCTCAATGGCGGGGCGAGTGGGTTTGATCGTAGTAGGTAACATGATCGGAGAGTGCCACACTTCCTGCTTGCTAAACATCTATTTTAGATTTCGTAAAAGAGTAAGTGTATTGTAGCACTACAAAAGACGTAAGTTTTTCGTTCCTACACAACTCTCCATACTTTTTCAGTGGCAGTCAAAAGTTGTTGACACATTTCTGTGTAGTTTTTATATATATTATTGAACTTGTTCTCGTCCTGAATATAGCTGAAATACAGATATACTGCTTGCTGGATGTTAAGCAGTAATCAATCAATCAATCAATGTATGGTTAACTTCAGTTTTAACTTCCTACAGTTCATGGTAATTTCTAGGTATATTACATTTATCTTACTAACCACCTCTATCATTGTAGACAGTCTCCCAAGGGGTGGTAATGATCATATAGTAGTTATCTATGCAACTGCTTATGCAATCACCACTAAAGTTGTGAGTTCGAATCCTGATCATGGCAAGATGTACTTGGGTTTCCTCCACCAATAAACTGACAGTCACGATATAACTGAAATATTGTTGAAAGTGGCATTAAACACCAACTCACAAACTATATCAAAATAACTAGCATTTTGAAGATGGCCACAAAGACCCTAGTTTGTTTTAGTGTCATATATTTTGACCTTCCAAGCTTTAACTTGTTTGCACCATTATTGATGGAACATCAAATATGAAAAAATGGTTTCAACAGTGATGGTCAATAATTACACCAATATCAACAGTGATGGTCAATAATTACACCAATATCAACAGTGATGGTCAATAATTACATCAATATCAACAGTAATGGTCAATAATTACACCAATATCAACAGTGATGGTCAATAATTACATCAATATCAACAGTGATGGTCAATAATTACACCAATATCAACAGTGATGGTCAATAATTACACCAATATCAACTGATGGTCAATGATTACATCAATATCAACAGTAATGGTCAATAATTACACCAATATCAACAGTGATGGTCAATAATTACACCAATATCAACAGTAATGGTCAATAATTACACCAATATCAACAGTGATGGTCAATAATTACACCAATATCAACAGTGATGGTCAATAATTACATCAATATCAACAGTGATGGTCAATAATTACACCAATATCAACAGTGATGGTCAATAATTACACCAATATCAACTGATGGTCAATGATTACACCAATATCAACAGTAATGGTCAATAATTACACCAATATCAACAGTGATGGTCAATAATTACACCAATATCAACAGTAATGGTCAATAATTACACCAATATCAACAGTGATGGTCAATAATTACACCAATATCAACAAAATGAGCAACCAACTCTCACCATTACATCTGGTGTATTTAAATTGATAGGTACATAAGACATCATTTACTATAATTATAAGAATACTGTCTCTGTGGTGTAGTGGTTAAAGTGCAGGAGATCACGTGTTCTATAGATCATCAGCTGGTTAAATTAAAGTGCAGGAGAGCATGTTTTCTGTAGTTCATCAGCTGGTTAAGTTAAAGTGCAGGAGAACATGGGTTCTATAGATCATCAGCTGGTTAAGTTAAAGTGTAGGAGATCATGTGTTCTATAGATCATCAGCTGGTTAAGCTAAGTGCAGGAGAGCATGTTTTCTGTAGTTCATCAGCTGGTTAAGTTAAAGTGCAGGAGATCATGGGTTCTATAGATCATCAGCTGGTCAAGTTAATGTGCAGGAGATCATGTGTTCTATATATCATCAACTGATTAAGTTAAAGTGCAGGAGATCATGTGTTCTATAGATCATCAGCTGGTTAAGTTAAAGTGCAGGAGATCATGTGTTCTATAGATCATCAGCTGGTTAAGGTAAAGTGCAGGAGATCATGTGTTCTATAGATCATCAGCTGGTCAAGTTAATGTGCAGGAGATCATGTGTTCTATATATCATCAACTGATTAAGTTAAACTAAAGATGCCACATTTAGTATTTGCTGCTTCTCTACTATGTATACAACCTTAAGGACTAATAACAAAGACTAATTGTCTTAGAGATTGTGTCAAAATTGTTGACATGTCTATCTGCATGCTATCGTTGGATCATGTGAGCTATTGCCAAACTGTGCCATGATACAGCTTAATGGTACTCGATCAGAATTGAGTTTGGTGACCTAATATATCGATGGAAAAAATATCAATGTAAACAAATTCAAGCCAAATCACAATCACTACACCTTTACTTGAATGGAACACATTTCGTATGTTCAAATTGGCCATTGTGTTGTCTGCCCTTCAATTTACGGCTTCTAATTACGTATACCCCATTGTTATCTGCCAAGTTTTCTTGTATGATTGCACTCTTGTTTAAAGGGACCGACCATTTAACTTGCAGGGGGGCTTATGGTTTTTTGTTTCGTTCAGAATTTTGTTTTCGGACAACACGAGTTAGAATATTTTTTTTTGTCGCGCAAGGCGATAATTTTTTTTCCAGAATATAACATTAGGTTATATGACAAAAGCACTGAATCAGATTATTTTTTTTTCCTCCACCAAAATCAGAATATTTTTTTCAGCAACATTGGGAATCGGAATATTTGTTTAGAAAAAAAACATACTCCTCCCCCCCCCCCCCCCCCCCCCCCCCCCCCCCAGATTATTTGATTCCAAAATAGCCCTCTCTATCTAATCTAAGTAAGTATCTCTGTTTCTTGGCTTTTCTACCAAATATCTACTTCAAGTGAACTGAAACTGTAAATTTTGTATTTGCTGATTCTAAGATGATAGCGCAAAATTAGGGATTAAGAACAAAGACCGATTGTCACGGACTAATTAAGGAAAGGTGTTGCGTAGAGCGACATGTATATCTACTAACTCTTGACTACAGTGAGGTAACACTGTAAAAAGTATCTTGGTCTACTATAAAACAGGTTCACCCTCTCATCAAAATGTAACTTGTTATCGTTACGATATAGCTGACAGATTACTCGCTTTGGAGTCTAACTTTGATAACATAGATAGATGACATCCAACTGCAAATCGTCTAGAACTAGATCGTATTATGTGTTGAAACATTAAAAGTTGTCAAAGGTGTTTCTACAGTGAGTAGGACTACCGTCGAACTATAGGTATAATGTCATTGGGATATACCTTATGTGTTGTTATTGCATATCAGAATAAAAAGCATACATTTAATTGGTTGAACACTCCACGTGATCTTCACTATTCCGCGATATAGACTGGGATGCTGATATAGACCTGTTCAAAAACCGGGTATAGACTGGTGCTACCGGTCTCTACGTGGTTTTTGGACCGGTCTATACCAGCATATAAAACTTCAGTTCCTATTAGGTTTTTTGATTCCTTAAAAAATTTCTGTGCACTTATATTGTGTGTGTCAGATTCTGATCTTCAATGCAATAAATACAATAGTTACTGATATGTAGGGTAACTTGTAGGTTTCTTGATTCCTTAACAAATGTCTGTGCATTTATATTGTGTGTCAGATTCTGGTCTTCAATGCAATAAACACAATAGTTACTGATATGGAGGGAAATATCAGGATAGACAGACTTTCCTTGGGTCCTGCTACGGACCGTGATACTGATATTTCCCTCGCCTCTGGCTCGTGCAATATCATTAAATATTAACATTTTCTTGCCCATCTCTCACTAGTCCATTTAATTGTTCTATTGCGCCCCCACACACCATACTTAAAGCATTTAATAAGGCTAGAATACCCGGTACGAGGAAATTATTTATTTTACTATAATTCTGGCAAGTTTACAAATTCAAAGAATTTCTTTTCATGTTTCATCTTCTTCAGAACCCAAGGACCATATTTCTCTACGACATGGTCATCATCTCCTTCGCCATACTGTGACATAAAGTTGACACCAATATCTCCATCAAATGCTGGTTCTAGGAAGAATGGGACAGAAAAGCGGTCGACACCAATATCTAAAACCCGATGTCTAGTAGCCTTTACACGGTTGCCCATCATGCGTGAAAACGTATCCCCAATGTTCATAACAAGGCTGTTTGGACGAGGTTCGATTTGGACCCATTGCCCATTAGGATATAAAACCTCTAATCCTCTGTAGTTGAATGTTGTAAGCAACGTTAGAAAACATGAGTCTGTGTGATCAGGTGTCGTGACCATCTTCCCATCCTCTATGATTGCATTTTCAGGGGGTGGTCCTTCCCATGGTGGGTAATGTATTATCCTGAAAGTTGAACACGGCTTATCTGAAAATATTGGTTCAAATGCGTGTTCATCTATTCCCATGCCAATAGCTGTCAGTCGTAGAATTTCCATGGCAGTTTCATGCATGTAATCGTATGTTTCTGTTAGAAATTCTTTAAAAGGAAAGCTACCATCTTCATCCGGCCAAACAGACTGTTCATAGAACCAATTACCGGGGGCTACTGAAGGATCGATATCACGCCCGAATTCAAACCCTTCTTTTCTGCTAGGATTTTCATTTACAACGGGAAAATAGCCTCGATATAGATTCGAATTTTCAGGATTCCATGCACTTTTTATAATGTTTTTCTTTTTCTCATAAGGTAGTCCAAAGAACCACTTGCAACATTTATAAAGTTTATCATAATCTAAGCCTTCCACGTTATCTATAAAGAGAAATCCGATGGTTTGAAGTCCGTCAAGGATTGTGTTAGCAACTTCTTTACGATGACTTTTAATCTTTGAAAAGTCAACAATTGGTAACTGAACGTGTCCAGATTTTGTGTTATAATCCTACAAAAACAAAACAAAGCAAATCAAAATTCTTTAAAAATAAATGTTCAAATCTCGCCACACTATTTTTTATCAATATGCGCGAGCATATTTGCTATGCTTGATGGACGTGTTTTTCAAAAAAGAGTCGGCTTTCATATGGGTACCAACTGTTATCCTCTTCTCGCTGACTTGCTCCTTTATTCGTACGAGATAGACTTCATACAGGGGCTTCTCAAGAAAGCAAAAAGTAGCTAGCCAGATCCTTTAATTTCACGTACCCCTATATAGATGATGTCCTTTCACTAAATAATTCTAAAATTGGTGATTTTGCTGGTCGCATTTATCCCGCTGATCTTGAAATAAAGGATAACATAGATGCAGCTAGAGAGCTAGGTCTGCTTCATATCTTGACCTACACATTGGAAGCGAAGCTTTACAACAAATGAGATTATTTCAATTTTCTCTTTGTGAACTTTCCTTTTATATGCAGCAACATTCCAGCAGCGCCAGCATATGGAGTATATATATGTAAGTTGATACGATATTCCCGAGCTTGTGATTTCGACCACGATTTCCTTGATAGAGGGTTACTGCTAACAAGGAAACTACTGAACCAAGGGGTTCTTGTTGTAAAGATGTAGTCATCACTTTGAAAGTTTTACGGTTGCCACCGTGACTTGGTTAACCGTCACAAATGACCACCGATATGTTCCGTTTGACGTACTGAGAATCCGGTCATTTCTTCTTTCATGGCTTATCACCAGGTTTGTAGCAAGAGTAGCTCGATGGGTGCCACATGTGGAGCAGGAACTACTTACACGTCCGACACCCGAGGTCACCCCCGGTTTTCAGTTGGGTTCGTGCTCAATCTTTAGTTTTCTGTGGTTTGTAGATCATTGTTTGTGCCTTTTCGTTTGGCCACTGTATTATTGTCTGACCATCATCTGATTTACGGCTTCTGATATCTTCAAACCTTTATTTTCTCATCTATTGTGTCATTTTGTTCTGTCATGTATTTGTACTATTGTTGTATTTGGTTCTGATTGTCACTCAACTCCAAAATATCTTCGGACATGTGTGCATTCGTCTTTGAATACTACAGTGAATTTATTTAAATTCGTGGAGTCCCAATTTTCGTAGTTCGAGGAAACAATGGGGTTTTTTTTCGTGGATACGTACATTCGTGAGTTCCTGTTACAGTCATGATCAGTACATATATATGATGATAAATATTCCTGGAATTCGTGATTTGACACTATCCATAAAATCCACGAAAATTGGTATACCACGAATAATAATAATTACAGGTTAATACATGGGCATTTCCATATTGGCCTGAGACGCAGTCGATGGTCAATATGGGTCGAAGGGTGATAACCAGGCCAATATGGAGATGCCCATGTATTAAACTATTTATTACATACTTCCGACATCTAGAAAAGAGACACCCAATATTGGCCTGAGACGAAGTCGAGATCCATATTGTCCCGGGCCAATATGGGCCTCGATATGGAAATGATCTTGTAGTAATCCAATAACCGGTTATTTTCCCGGGGTGTGAAAATATGGACAGTTTACTTCCGGTCATATTGGTCATACAAAAATGCCTTTATTTGAACTAAGTATGAAATAAATGCACAGTATATTTCATCTCCATTGAGTATTTATGCTTACCATATTCACCAATAAATCTATCCAAACTCAACTTTCTGCGTAAGTAAAATCCTTATATATAGTTAACCTTTGTTGGGATTTAATATTGTAGGGTCGTGTTGACAAATGATAAAAGTAAAGTTCGTATAATATTAGAAATCACTGACTTACCTACGACTGTGTACTTTGTTCGGTACATATAAAGGCTTGTTGGACTTTTAAAAGGACAATGTTGACTCAATGTGACCACATATTTATCACAAAATTAAAATAAACTTTTTCGTCGTTTACTAGACAATAAATGTGATGAGAGAACCAAATGAGCAATCAAGAATTGACAATCCAGGGACACAGGCGGACACAAGACAAAGAACGAAAAAAAAAACAAAAAAAAAAAACAAACACTGAAAACTAAAACGATGCTTTCTTTGCATAGTTTCCTTATTTTTGTGCTTACTCTTGATTAAAAATGGGGTGGGGTTATATTCTGACCTAAATGTGGTCGAGATTAGAACTTTTTATAGTTAGATAATTATAATGTTTTATAGTCCTCTTATAATTTTCGTGTCTCTTATAATAAACCACTTATCATAGTTCTAATAAAATATTGCTAAATTAATTGCTGTTGCTATAATGAGATAGTGATATTCATTTCTTTTTAAAATACTCTGCATTTATACATTTGCTAAATTGAAACTTCGTATTCGTCACTAATAAATTGTAAATAAAAAATATTTTTGCGGGAAAAATATGTTATTATTATTGTATTACCGTTCTTGTCATGAAAGGTCAAAATTGAGGACGTCCAAAGTATAGGCGAGTATATAAATGAAATTAATATTAAAAAGGATACATATACATACATGTATATATCACATTCTTTAAACCGATCAAAGAAACAATATAATTCTTTATCACACTGGACAAAAAATGAAACGTATAATGTTGTCAAAATAGGTTTTTAGATCATTAAATGATAACCCTTTGTTTGTTGTGTATGTTGACATTGTTGTTGGTGCAACGTTTATTTTTGAAGGTCGTTGAAATATTTTAATAAAAATACTCTGGATCAGCTTTATAAGCTGGAATATTATCACTGTCTTGTAGTGGATGTTTATTTCAATAAAGATATTATGATTTGTTTAAATTACTTCAGGTCTGTAGCAAAACATGCCATGAAATGATGACAAAACAAAGAAATCGCAATGTTCACTGAATTTCAAACGCATGTTTTGTAATTATTTTTTCAGTTTATGACTGAATCGAGTTAGTTTGAATAAAGTACATTAGTAACAGATTCTATTGACACAGAACTGTTTTCTTTACATGGTTATAAGTCAATATTATCATCAATTTAATCAAAGTGTCCTACGTTTGACGTTACAATCCAGACGATTTTTCCAACCGGAAGTAGATTCCAAACATTCGGAGTCGGAGTGGAATCAAGACAGTGATTATTGTAGTACAAATATAGATAAGGAGGAATACAAGCCAGAGAATAATTGATGTAATATTTGTCAATAGTTATATTTTTCTTTATTATTGAAATTGATGTGTTCTCCCATAGACAATCAACAAAAAGGTGGTCGTATGACATGACGGATAATACACCATTGGTGAACAAACGCTCCTTCGAAAAGCATATAAAGTACAAGGCTTCAATGGGAATGGGGTCCAAAGTGTAATACACATGCAGTGTTCTTTGGAGAACGATTTTAAAACCCTGTTGGAACGCATTGATGAGGCCCAAAATAAAATGAAAAAATAGTGGTGCGAATATGCCATAGGGATTTGAGGACATGCACACACTCTCACGATTTAAAAAAAATAAGATGAAAATTCCTGCAATTTCAGAGTTTTTCCCAAAATTCGCGTTCGTCCTATTTTCATATTTGGTCTATACAGATAATACGAGTATGGTGTGATCATAAATTCAGAACATCTTCGTGAAGTACACGTAGGACATTAGAACACAGACCATTGTCACGGCACAACCATTCCTATATACATTTTTGTATTTGTATTATGGACATACATGTAGACCCTTTTCTGTCACAAAACAACCTCAAATGGATGTGACAAAGGCTGGTGGTTGTACGACAATGGACATAGTTGCTGGTAGCTGCAATAATGTAGCTCCTGTGACAAACTTGTGTTTCGGCAGAGCTACAACGCGGTCCCATTCGTCACAATGGAGCAAAAAAAAAGTTGCAGTTGAAACATAAAAACTCACTATTTACGCTTCAAACATTTCATTATAACAATTACTGATGATCCCAGTCCTTGTTAAATCGATTTGGCTGAGAAATGTATGCTTTTCAAAGTTAGCAACAACCTTGTTCAAATTTATCGATCGTTTTCCATAACCGGAAACTACGGAAGGCGGAGCTTTTCTAAATATGGTATTTCTTATTACAAGCTGATGTAAACATTCCAATCGTAACTACTCGGTCATTCTCGCTACCCTGTTATTTGCAGGGTAGCGAGAATGGCCGAGTAGTTACGATTGGTAAACATTCACGCCTAAATCGCCAAATATGGTATCGACATCCATTAAAATACTGGTAGGTGATAAAAACTTGTTATAATAATGGACAAAAGGAAAGGTTATGTCTTATTATTGATAAATGCAGGCGTCAGAAGCTCTGTAAGCGAGCGCAAAAAATCTCGGCGGCTGCTCCATTACGTATAATGCCATCCCGAACTAAGTTGCTGGTATTAATAGAGTCCATTATATATACCTATATTATTAAAATTAGATGTTTGTTGTTAACCGAATTCAATGTCTTTTTGTTTTCTCAAACAGCTGTTAAAGTCTGATAGATTACAAGTATCAAAATCAACAATGAAGTGTGGATTGTGTTTATTAGTTGTTCCTGTACTATTCTCTATGTTGGCTTATCGATATATACAGTTTATGCCAGAAGGAGCGAAGGAACCAGTAAACCAGATGAAGACACTAGCCGTGATTAAGATAGCAGATGATATTGTAAGTTTATTATACAATCTAATTAAAATTAGATGCTTGCTGAATGGTTTTTTTTAATATATAATACAATCCAATTTCGTTATTTCCAATCAAGGACCCATGAGTGTAGAATGAGCAATTACATGTACATAAAGAGGAATGGAGTTGCTGAATGGCAAAGAGAGACATAATACACAAAATTTAAAACAATAACGAATTTATTCTGTAAATGTGGTTTCTTAAATGTTAAACTGACATAAAATGTGAAACCCGGCTGTTCTAACTTCTTGCATCCTGTTATAAAAGCATAAACATTCTTATTCTGTAGATATGGTTACTAAGTTTGTTTGGATATTCAGAAATCGAATTGAGGAGGAGCATGTTTGAGGCAGGACCAAGACCAAGTCTGGATTCACGAATAGAGGTTTGAATATTATATCATATTGATATATATTACAAAGTAGTACCATCGCACAACTGTTGACCCCTACAAATCAGAAAAACACGTTTTTTTTAATGACATTGAGTTAAGTGTTATGCCACGTCTCACCGAAAATCAGCGTCTTCGTGCTATTGGTATGCTCCAAGATGGATTGGCACAAAACATTGTCGCTAGACATTTTGGTGTTCATCGTAAAACGAAACAGTCATTGTTGAGGCGTTTTGGACCTTCAACGTTCAGGTCGTCCACGTGTCACGTCACGTCAGCAACATAACCACATAAGGCTGGTGCATCTGCGAGATCGATTCCACACGTCAAGTCTCACTGCAAGAAGCATCCCCGGATTACGACCAATCAGCTCCGCAATAGATTTTGTGATCGTCACATCGGCCATGACGTCCATCAATCCGTCCAACTGTACTGTCTAGGCACCGTGCAGCTATACTGACGTGGTGTAGACGTCATTTGAGATTCAGAAGACAGGATTGGGCCAATATTCTGTTTACAGATGAATCCCGTTTCCACTTAGATAGCAGTGGTGGCCGATCCCGAGTTTACCGCCGCGTATCAGAACGTTATGCAGACGCGCTGCGTTATTCAACGTCGATCGTTTGGTGGAGGCAGTGTTATGGTGTGGGGAGGCACAACAGAACGTGGCAGGACACCATTAGTTGCTGTCGACGGAAATCTGACTGGAATACGCTATCGGGATGAAATTGTTCAGCGCTATGGTATTCCGTTCATCCAAACTCAGGCCAACAACGTGACATTCCAGCAGGACAACGCTAGACCACATGTTGCGCGTGTTGTACGTGACTACCTGACACAGCAGAATGTTGATGTATTACCGTGGCTAGCGGTTTCACCCGATCTTTCACCCATTGAGCACGCCTGGGATGAAATGGAACGACGGTTACGTCATCTGCAAAATCAGACTGACGTTAGTGGAAATGGGTCAGGCATGGATTCATATCTGGAACAATATCCCACAAGCATTTTTTAACACTTTGATTAGATCAATGCGTCGCCGTTGCCAAGCCTGCATCAATGCAAATGGTGGACACACACCCTACTGACTTTGTTAATATCCAAAAGACCATTGTGTTGTTCATAACATCTACTCAATGAATTCATGTGACGTTAAATGTTATTCGTCTAATTGTTTGATGAAAAATGCATTATTTAACAATATAATGTACACAATAAATAAATTTTGTTTTGATATTGATATTTAATTTTGCTTTTAATAATGCACAGTTTCTTTTTGCCATTAGTATATGTTTCCTTACAATAACGGTATCCATTTAAGTTTCCAAATTGGACAGGGTATTGTAGTTGTAACTTGTTCCCACATTTTATGCAGCAAAGTAAAATGTATTTAGTTCTATTGTTTATTACTTGTTTTATTAACTGTAAATTTCGAAAATAATAATAAATTATTTCTTTCTTTAAGTCTGTAGATGAATATTTTGATGGCGTAAAGGTACGGATATATAGACCAAAGTCAGCTAAAGATAAGATATTACCTGCTTTAGTATTTTATCATGGAGGCGGGTGGACATATTTGTCTGTTGGTAAGTACACTACGAAATAATTGGTATTACTATACCTTTGCCTAGAATAATGATACATTTTGTAATTGAATTGTTGAAAACTGTATTCTTTAATAATGAATTCGCTTTCATTACTCGTTTTATAGGACTATATTTTTCTGTTTAATTGTGATGATAATATATATGTAAGCAAGTGGTATTACAAACACACAAACAACAGTTAGTTTGTTAGTAGTGTTCGTTAGTGGTTCGTTACAAGCTAATGCTCTATCACTTGTATTTCACTTTAACCTGTGACAATTAAATCATCCCCTATAGGTATTTTGTGAAGCCACCTTTTAACCAACATTCTGTATTATTGTTTATCAACCTGTTCTCATGATGAATAGAAGTATTAAAGGAATTTTCATTTGACCTTAATCAACAATCAATGAAGAGGAGGTTTGCGTCCATAAAACCAGTTGCTCACAAACAGAATTAAATTATTTGGCTTCCACTCTTTTGATTTTGAGGGTACTTGATGAAGGTTATTGCAGAAACACGTCATACACACTACATTTGATAACTACTTTTTATTAACCCACCCTTTTTTTTATTGATGTGCCTGTACCAAGCCAGGAAAGTGAGCAGTCATGTATTTGTGTTAGGGGCCTGTACCAAGCCAGGAAAGTGAGCAGTCATGTATTTGTGTTAGGGGCCTGTACCAAGCCAGGAAAGTGAACAGTCATGTATTTGTGTTAGGGGCCTGTACCAAGCCAGGAAAGTAAGCAGTCATGTATTTGTGTTAGGGGCCTGTACCAAGCCAGGAAAGTGAGCAGTCATGTATTTGTGTTAGGGGCCTGTACCAAGCCAGGAAAGTGAGCAGTCATGTATTTGTGTTAGGGGCCTGTACCAAGCCAGGAAAGTGAGCAGTCATGTATTTGTGTTAGGGGCCTGTACCAAGCCAGGAAAGTGAGCAGTCATGTATTTGTGTTAGGGGCCTGTACCAAGCCAGGAAAGTGAGCAGTCATGTATTTGTGTTAGGGGCCTGTACCAAGCCAGGAAAGTGAGCAGTCATGTATTTGTGTTAGGGGCCTGTACCAAGCCAGGAAAGTGAGCAGTCATGTATTTGTGTTAGGGGCATGTAACTGGCCAGGAAAGTGAGCAGTCATGTATTTGTGTTAGGGGCCTGTACCAAGCCAGGAAAGTGAGCAGTCGTGTATTTGTGTTAGGGGCCTGTACCAAGGCAGGAAAGTGAGCAGTCATGTATTTGTGTTAGGGGCCTGTACCAAGCCAGGAAAGTGAGCAGTCATGTATTTGTGTTAGGGGTATCGTTACCAAGCCAGGAAAGTGAGCAGTCATGTATTTGTGTTAGGGGCCTGTACCAAGCCAGGAAAGTGAGCAGTCATGTATTTGTGTTAGGGGCCTGTACCAAGCCAGGAAAGTGAGCAGTCATGTATTTGTGTTAGGGGTATCGTTACCAAGCCAGGAAAGTGAGCATTCATGTATTTGTGTTAGGGGCCTGTACCAAGCCAGGAAAGTGAGCAGTCATGTATTTGTGTTAGGGGTATCGTTACCAAGCCAGTAAAGTGAGCAGTCATGTATTTGTGTTAGGGGTATTGTTACCAAGCCAGGAAAGTGAGCAGTCATGTATTTGTGTTAGGGGCCTGTACCATGCCAGGAAAGTGAGCAGTCATGTATTTGTGTTGGGGGCCTGTACCAAGCCAGGAAAGTGAACAGTCATGTATTTGTGTTAGGGGCCTGTACCAAGCCAGGAAAGTAAGCAGTCATGTATTTGTGTTAGAGGTCTGTACCAAGCCAGGAAAGTGAGCAGTCATGTATTTGTGTTAGGGGTCTGTACCAAGCCAGGAAAGTGAGCAGTCATGTATTTGTGTTAGGGGCCTGTACCAAGCCAGGAAAGTGAGCAGTCATGTATTTGTGTTAGGGGTCTGTACCAAGCCAGGAAAGTGAGCAGTCATGTATTTGTGTTAGGGGCCTGTACCAAGCCAGGAAAGTGAGCAGTCATGTATTTGTGTTAGGGGCCTGTACCAAGCCAGGAAAGTGAGCAGTCATGTATTTGTGTTCGGGGCCTGTACCAAGCCAGGAAAGTGAGCAGTCATGTATTTGTGTTAGGGGCCTGTACCAAGCCAGGAAAGTGAGCAGTCATGTATTTGTGTTAGGGGCCTGTACCAATCCAGGAAAGTGAACAGTCATGTATTTGTGTTAGGGGCCTGTACAAAGCCAGGAAAGTGAGCAGTCATGTATTTGTGTTAGGGGCCTGTACCAAGCCAGGAAAGTGAGCAGTCATGTATTTGTGTTAGCGGCCTGTACCAAGCCAGGAAAGTGAGCAGTCATGTATTTGTGTTAGGGGTATCATTACCAAGCCAGGAAAGTGAGCAGTCATGTATTTGTGTTAGGGGCCTGTGCCAAGCCAGGAAAGTGAGCAGTCATGTATTTGTGTTAGGGGTATCGTTACCAAGCCAGGAAAGTGAGCAGTCATGTGTTTGTGTTAGGGGCCTGTACCAAGTCAGGAAAGTGAACAGTCATGTATTTGTGTTAGGGGCCTGTACCAAACCAGGAAAGTGAGCAGTCATGTATTTGTGTTAGGGGCCTGTACTAAGCCAGGAAAGTGAGCAGTCATGTATTTGTGTTAGGGGTATCGTTACCAAGCCAGGAAAGTGAGCAGTCGTGTATTTGTGTTAGGGGCCTGCACCAAGCCAGGAAAGTGAGCAGTCATGTATTTGTGTTAGGGGCCTGTACCAAGCCAGGAAAGTGAGCAATCATGTATTTGTGTTAGGGACCTGTACCAAGCCAGGAAAGTGAGCAGTCATGTATTTGTGTTAGGGGCCTGTACCAAGCCAGGAAAGTAAACAGTCATGTATTTGTGTTAGGGGCCTGTACCAAGCCAGAAAAGTGAGCAGTCATGTATTTGTGTTAGGGGCCTTTACCAAGCCAGGAAAGTGAGCAGTCATGTATTTGTGTTAGGGGCTTGTACCAAACCAGCAAAGTAAGCAGTCATGTATTTGTGTTAGAGGTATCGTTACCAAGCCTGTACCAAGCCAGGAAAGTGAGCAGTCGTGTATTTGTGTTAGGGGTATCGTTACCAAGCCTGTACCAAGCAAGGAAAGTGAGCAGTCGGGTATTTGTGTTAGGGCTATCGTTACCAAGCCTGTACCAAGCCAGGAAAGTGAGCAGTCATGTATTTGTGTTAGGGATATCGTTACCAAGCCTGTACCAAGCCAGGAAAGTGAGCAGTCATGTATTTGTGTTAGGGGTATCGTTACCAAGCCTGTACCAAGCCAGGAAAGTGAGCAGTCATGTATTTGTGTTAGGGGTATCGTTACCAAGCCTGTACCAAGCCAGGAAAGTGAGCAGTCGGGTATTTGTGTTAGGGGTATCGATTTTACCTCTATTTCTACGACTTTTCTGTTGGATTTAGGAATTGTTCCAACAGTGTGGTATTTTTTGTGTTTTTCATTTTATTACCTTTTGAAAGCTACGAACATGTATATACACATGCAATTTACAAAATAAAAGAAGTATGACTGCATTAAAAAGCTATCTGACTACATTTAATGATGTATAATTTACTTTAGAATTCTAAAAAGAGTTCTTGGACCATAATATGTCCTTTGGTAAGTTCTCTTATGCTAAATAAAACGAGGTCATTGTATACTATTGTACGTAATTTCTTGTGCATACCTACACACCAACATATCATTAGCATGTGTATTTGTACATATTATATTTGCTATATTATAGATTCGTATGATCCATTGACGAGGAATATTTCTTTACAGGCCGACATTGTTGTTGTTTCTGTCGAGTAAGTTTACGTAAGTCCGTTCAATTTCTGTGATTTACTGAAACATAATGTACAAAAAAGACAATTACCTGAAACACATTCGAAATGATTTTTCAGTACAATGAAGACAATGGTGTAATGATCAATATGTTTGCACCGAGTAGCGAGATACAGATCAGGACAAATCAAGGATAATAAAATTAGTATTTACTGCTTTCCTCGCTTAAAACTCATTATTATGAAGAAAGAGCAAATATTATTTGGCATGAAGTTGGGATAATATTTCCATGAGGAGGGACTTCGATACTATTGTTCACCATGAGGAGGGACTTCGATACTAGTGTTCACCATGCTAGGGCTAAAAAAGTCCAGCAGTTTGTTTCACTATTAGTCCATAACGTAGTTCTGTTGATAAGTATTGGACAACTGCCAATTAATAATGAAAATCAAACTAATACGGGTGCGTTAACGGGATTATTGATATGGTTTTGGGTTGATCACCGATTCCTACTTTATAAATGTCCAAAATGTCTTTATCATATGTTATTATTATTAAAACTAACATTCTCCTCCCTCAGACACAGGTCATGACCTTAGCAGATTTTGGCTCTCCTGTTCAGGCCCTTTAGTTTTCTTGTTCCCTAAAACGTTTTACATGTGTTGGCTGTCAGATATTTTGGCTTCGAGCATACCTGATGAATGTTATTCCATGCGCATTAAATTAGATATCTACGTTTTAATTGATATACAAATGATAGAAAACATTGTATCAATTTGAACCTTTCCTTTCTGACAATAATGAGAAATAAATAATCAAATATTTGCTTTGTTAAAATTTTTATGACAACCCTAAAAACAGTGCAAAATCTTGTAGACTTACACGCACACATGAATATCAAATAGTACCAAGTAGCATCAGTAACAGACAATTTTGTTATCTGTGCTTTTTTTAGGTATCATCTGATGCCAGAACATAGATTTCCGGTGCAGTTTGAAGACTGTGTAAAAGCCACGGAGTATTTTTTCGAGAATGCTAAATCATATCAGGTGGATCCTTTACGAATAGGAATAGCAGGTAATTCATATATGTGTAATAAATAAAATATGTGGTATACTGACATGACGGCTTCAAAAATGGCCGCAATCGTGAGACATAGTTTATATTAACTGCCTACCCTTCTGGAGCACATGAGTTCACCCCCGGTTTTTTGTGGGATTCGTGTTTCTCAATATAGTGTTTTGCAGATCATTGTTTGTCATTTTGTGCGTTTTCTTTTGACCATTGTATGGTCTGTCATTCTATTTACAGCTTGTCATTACCTCTTTGGTATCTTCAAGCTTTTCTTCACATAGACCTCTAGTTATCAAGAAAATTATTGATAATGTTCTTTAAGCAAACTTATAGATAGGTGCATTAGTATTAGATATTACGGTTTTGTGTTATTTTAGATAGTGATATGAAATATAATATGGTCAATATTAGGGAACGTAGTTTAATGTAGATTTCTGTCGTAAATTGTTTTAAAATCTTCTGTTCAAAATCTGATCTGCTTGAAATTAAAAGTATATGACTGTTAATTGTACCTGTCCGATGTATATTTGTGTTTTGTGCAGATGGAGCATATAAAATTGTTTCCCTACTAAGCAAAATTTTACATATGAATCTATGCAAAATATGAAAAAATCGTCTTTTCTAAGCCGAAATAATTGTTATCTACACGATGGTATCATGAGGTGGTATGGACGATAAAGATTTGATTCATATTACTATTATCTCCATACGAATTATTGCACGTTTGACACTGTTTCTTGGGACAATGCTTTCTTATTGCTGCTTCAAGTTGGGTGGTCAACATTTAACTTCAACTTGTTGATTTAACTTCAAAATTTACAAATGCCGATTGCATGCTCTGTTTTTCATAATTCAGACGTTTATCGGCACTGTGGTAATATTCAATGAACATAGGACAGCTTTGACTAATTTTTATATTATTTACTATCCTTGTTTCCTTTAACCATAATGATAGACCAAAGAATATGCATGCACTGGAAAATTTCTACAATTGTGCTAATGCAGTAGGTTAGGAAGTCAAAAACAAAAAAAGAATCCATGAACTACTCTAATTCTAGACGATTCCTTCTTTGTGAAAAAAAAATAATACACCGTTTTTCGCAAAATGTTATTGCCACATCGTTTTCAGAAAGAAAAGATACAATAATACTCTACATTGATACTTGTAACAGTGTCACAAAGAACCCAAAATACCCATTAAAAGTCACAGTGTCACAAAGAACCCAAAATACCCATTAAAAGTCACAGTGTCACAAAGAACCCAAAATACCCATTAAAAGTCACAGTGGCACAAAGAACCCAAAATACCCATTAAAAGTCACAGTGTCACAAAGAACCCAAAATACCCATTGAAAGTTTATGTGAGGATAAGAAAACAATCAGCACAAGTCTAGATATTAACAAATCTCAACCTAAAATATACTTAAAGATCTTAAAACTTAAAAGCACCAACATCTACAAGACGCTAACACTCAAGTGTTATTGTTTAAATGCATTCTAATACACAAATGCCATGATTAATATTCACAATTTCTTTAAGGTGACAGTGCAGGTGGAAATTTGGCAGCTGCCGTTGCTCTTAAGTTCTCTAAAGACCCGAAACCAGGTCTACCAAAGCTTAAGCTTCAGATTCTTCTATATCCGGTGCTACAGGCGTTTGATTTTAGCCTCCCGTCTTACCAGGAACATCCAGATAGAAGCAGTTTTTGTTATTTACACAAAGATGTAATTGTCAGTACCGTTAATATGTATGCATTTCAAGACAAAGGCAATCTTGATGACCTTTCAAAAAATAAACATGTTTCAAAAGAAACCAGAGTAAAATACAGAAAATTCCTTGATCCAGATCTACTTCCTGTGGAAATAAAGGAAAGATCAAGACAAATTGTTCCTGATGACCCACTCGACCAGTTGGCTGAAATGTTGCTTGTTAATTTAACAAATCCTTACATATATCCAATCATGGCAACGGACGATGATTTAAGAAAATTACCAAAGACTTACATTGCAATTACTGAGTACGACTCTTTGAGAGATGAAGGGTTAATCTATGCTGAGCGTCTTAAACGACTTATTGGTAGTGGCAGCGTTGAACTTAAATACTGGACTGGGTTAGAGCATGGACTTTATAATTTTTACCATTATAAATACCATTCAGTAGCAATCGATTTACTCGCTGACTATCTAAAACGAAATCTTTAATGCCAGTATGTTTAACTGTCGAAACCAAAGGTCGTGACCTTTGTTTGGTCATCGTGGAGACACCATCTGGTGGTAACTTTTTACATGTAAGTTATCTCTTCTGAAGCAATTGAGTAGATCTTATAAATATTTCTGGATTGTCCACGAGTTATAGCGGATCCACTTTAAATAGGAGAGCTATAATGTTGAATTGCAGGAAACAAAAATGTTCTCTGAAATGATGTTACCCTATTTATTACAAAGCCTGACTAGAATTGCTCTTGTACTGTATGTGTGTCATAATATATTATAGAGGTTGGTATATTTATGTCATCCTGTATTGTAGAGGTTTCTATGTTTATTTTATCCTGTATGGTAGAGTGTTGTATGTTTATGTGATCCTGTATGGTAGAGTGTTGTATGTTTATGTGATCCTGTATGGTAGAGTGTTGTATGTTTATGTGATCCTGTATGGTAGAGTGTTGTATGTTTATGTTATCCTGTATGGTAGAGTGTTGTATGTTTATGTTATCCTGTATTGTAGAGTGTTGTATGTTTATGTTATCCTGTATTGTAGAAGTTTGTATGTTTATGTTATCCTGTATTGTAGAGTGTTGTATGTTTATGTTATCCTGTATTGTAGAGGTTTTTATGTTTATGTTATCCTGTATTGTAGAAGTTTTTATGTTTATGTTATCCTGTATTGTAGAGGTTTGTATGTTTATGTTATCCTGTATTGTAGAAGTTTGTATGTTTATATTATCCTGTATTGTAGAGGTTTTTATGTTTATGTTATCCTGTATTGTAGAGGTTTCTATGTTTATTTTATCCTGTATGGTAGAGTGTTGTATGTTTATGTTATCCTGTATTGTAGAAGTTTGTATGTTTATGTTATCCTTTATGATAGAGTGTTGTATGTTTATGTTATCCTGTATTGTAGAAGTTTGTATGTTTATGTTATCCTGTATTGTAGAAGTTTGTATGTTTATGTTATCCTGTATTGTAGAAGTTTGTATGTTTATGTTATCCTGTATTTTAGAGGTTTTTATGTTTATGTTATCCTGTATTGTAGAAGTTTCTATGTTTATTTTATCCTGTATGGTAGAGTGTTGTATGTTTATGTTATCCTGTATTGTAGAGGTTTCTATGTTTATGTTATCCTGTATTGTAGAAGTTTGTATGTTTATGTTATCCTGTATGGTAGAGTGTTGTATGTTTATGTTATCCTCTATTGTAGAAGTTTGTATGTTTATGTTATCCTGTATTTGTTATCCTGTATGGTAGAGTGTTGTATGTTTATGTTATCCTGTATTGTAGAAGTTTGTATGTTTATGTTATCCTGTATGGTAGAGTGTTGTATGTTTATGTTATCCTGTATTGTAGAAGTTTGTATGTTTATGTTATCCTGTATGGTAGAGTGTTGTATGTTTATGTTATCCTGTATTGTAGAAGTTTGTATGTTTATGTTATCCTGTATTTTAGAGGTTTTTATGTTTATGTTATCCTGTATTGTAGAGGTTTCTATGTTTATTTTATCCTGTATGGTAGAGTGTTGTATGTTTATGTTATCCTGTATTGTAGAGGTTTTTATGTTTATGTTATCCTGTATTGTAGAAGTTTGTATGTTTATGTTATCCTGTATGGTAGAGTGTTGTATGTTTATGTTATCCTGTATTGTAGAAGTTTGTATGTTTATGTTATCCTGTATTGTAGAAGTTTGTATGTTTATGTTATCCTGTATGATAGAGTGTTGTATGTTTATGTTATCCTGTATTGTAGAAGTTTGTATGTTTATGTTATCCTATATTGTAGAGGTTTTTATGTTTATGTTATCCTGTATTGTAGAAGTTTGTATGTTTATGTTATCCTGTATTGTAGAGGTTTTTATGTTTATGTTATCCTGTATGGTAGAGTGTTGTATGTTTATGTTATCCTGTATTGTAGAAGTTTGTATGTTTATGTTATCCTGTATTTTAGAGGTTTTTATGTTTATGTTATCCTGTATTGTAGAAGTTTGTATGTTTATGTTATCCTGTATGGTAGAGTGTTGTATGTTTATGTTATCCTGTATTGTAGAAGTTTGTATGTTTATGTTATCCTGTATGGTAGAGTGTTGTATGTTTATGTTATCCTGTATTGTAGAAGTTTTTATGTTTATGTTATCCTGTATTGTAGAAGTTTGTATGTTTATGTTATCCTGTATTGTAGAGGTTTTTATGTTTATGTTATCCTGTATTGTAGAGGTTTTTATGTTTATGTTATCCTGTATTGTAGAAGTTTGTATGTTTATGTTATCCTGTATTGTAGAGGTTTGCATGTTTATGTTATCCTGTATTGTAGAAGTTTGTATGTTTATGTTATCCTGTATTGTAGAAGTTTGTATGTTTATGTTATCCTGTATGGTAGAGTGTTGTATGTTTATGTTATCCTGTATGGTAGAGTGTTGTATGTTTATGTTATCCTGTATGGTAGAGTGTTGTATGTTTATGTTATCCTGTATTGTAGAAGTTTGTATGTTTATGTTATCCTGTATTGTAGAAGTTTGTATGTTTATGTTATCCTGTATTGTAGAAGTTTTTATGTTTATGTTATCCTGTATTGTAGAAGTTTGTATGTTTATGTTATCCTGTATTTTAGAGGTTTATATATTTGTATATTGTTGCATATTGTACAGTGTTGGTATACAAAACCAAAGATAGAAAAGGAATGATAGACGAAAAAAAATATACTGCACTGTCAGAGCAAACATCCAATCTAAAATCCATAGAAATACAGTCAAAATCGATATCCCTAACACACAGTTACATGATCGCTCACTCTTCTGATTTAAAATTTATAAAAAAAAAAAAAAACTTCAATATGAAGTGACAGGGTTTTATGTTCCCAAACTTCAATCTTTAGTGAAATGGTTCAGTCATGTAATTGCTTTCTACATCTGAGAAAAATGTTGACCTTCATATATAACTGATTGATTAATTATTTTTTATAAAACTCTAAGTCCCTTATTTTGACACTTGTACATAATATGCATATGTATTCTAATTCAAAGTTGTCATTCGTTGTTGTCATAATACTTGTTTCACAAAGTAGAGTCGATCTTTCGTTTGTCAGATGGTTTACAAGGCAATTACAAGAAATGAAAAAGAAAGTTCTAATTATTGTAGTTTTTATATTTTGATTTTTTTTCTGTCATCCGTTTTATATAATGTTCATAGCTTTGTTTGCTGCTTCAAAGAGCTTCACAGTGTTACAATAAAGGTTTATTCAAATATTGAATATGTTTATTGAAATGTATATCCTATGTAGTGTCCGTAACCAGCATACAGTGGGCCGTGTATCCAGATGGAACACAACTTTTCCCTAGATTATGTTTCACCCGAATTGAAGGGCACATGATATATAATATATAATCCAAAGTTTAGCGAAGACTAGAATTAGGAAACTAAATAATTAAACATCCAGATATAGAAATGAGTTCATTGTTCATTGCGAAATGTAGTTTGAAGTAAACACACATTTAGGCCACAGTATGTATGCTTTCAAGTTTACACACATTTAAGTCACAGTGGTTTCACGCCATGCGTGTAATCAAAATATTAAAATAGACTGTAACGAAAAATAAACAAATTTAAGAACCAATAATGCAATGCAACTATATTTGGCATGAAGCAGCATTCAATTTTTGGTCGAAGTCCTGGGGGATAAAAATTTGACATATGATAGGCAATAAAATCATCTCTACATGGTGAGCGATATAGGCTCATAAGAACCTTTAGTGTTATTCATCAAACCCCTGGCATTGAGTATATTGGAACCTTATCAGTGTGTGTGGGTATCGAGGTTGCAACCAACTTTAATGGTGTTAGGCTTGTCAGAAGTCAGCATTCGTCATCACTCTGCCAACCATTCCCCTCCACCAAAGGGTAATTAATTTACTGATAACTGTTAATTCCTTACTTGTAATACTCCATTCAACATTAACAATCATAATCTAACGAATCGTAGGTTACAAAAAAAAAGAACATGTTAACTAAACTTTGTTAACAGATAGTTAACGCATTGTTCATATGTTAAACTATATCTAGCTGTGGATGGAATCTTTGTTTTCAGATCAACAAAAGCATCAACTTTGTATACTAAACACAAGAAACATTACAAACAATTGTGTAACGTATGTTAAAACACAATGTTTGTGTTAATAAAATAAAATACACTGTTATACATATACAAGATTTCAGAAAGAGAGTGGTTTATAGACAACGTGTAAGTTTTGGGAGAAAAGAGATAAAAACAGTAATTATATAATGACCTATATGCACAAACAATACTAATTATTGATTGTTTTCCTCTGGCTGAATATATGTTCTAATTGTCTGAGTACGTGTTGACCTTCAAAGACGAACACACAGTACCCAAGCCAGAATAAAAAGACGAATACACAGTACCCAAGTCAGAATAAAAAGACAAACACACAGTACCCAAAGTCAAAATAAAAAGACGAACACACAGTACCCAAGTCAGAATAAAAAGACGAACACACAGTACCCAAGTCAGAATAAAAAGACGAACACACAGTACCCAAGTCAGAATAAGAAGACGAACACACAGCACGCAAGTCAGACTAAAAAGACGAACACACAGTACCCAAAGTCAAAATAAAAAGACGAACACACAGTACCCAAGTCAGAATAAAAAGACGAACACACAGTACCCAAGTCAGAATAAAAAGACGAACACACAGTACCCAAGTCAGAATAAAAAGACGAACACACAGTACCCAAGTCAGAATAAAAAGACGAACACACAGTACCCAAGTCAGAATAAAAAGACGAACACACAGTACCCAAGTCAGAATAAAAAGACGAACACACAGTACCCAAGTCAGAATAAAAAGACGAACACACAGTACCAAAGTCAGAATAAAAAGACGAACACACAGTACCCAAGTCAGAATAAAAAGAAAGCTACAAATACAGAAACAACTGTCTATATACAGGGTGTGGCAAGCAAAAGTCGGAAATAAAGGTTTTTATTAATTAACTTTCATTTATTAGCCTTTATATGATCAAATCTGTCAATACAATATAACAATTTTCATTGGGCCAATGCGGAAAAAACCAGTCCAATACGGATATTTTCCGTATTGGGCCAGATTCAGGTCATTCCTATAACAACTAGATCGGAATCCTCTCGACGTTTCGACAATCGCAAGGAAAAGTCCCGAGAGATAATAGTCGTCTGTTGAAGTTCAAAACAGAGAGTTGAAAAACTCTGAAGATGTGCGAGAAGTACTAATTGAAGATTTTTTTAGATACGACGATCTGTCAAGAATGGAAGCAGAGGCTATATAGTCTGGAGAAAGAAAGAGCACAATTAACTGTACTGAAGTCAGTAACTAGGACTCCCAAAATATGTTTTAAAGTTTTTTCTAACAATATTTGACTTGATATGTCCAATTCAGATATTATGCTGTTTGTTCGATTCAGTAAAGTTGTTATACTGTTTTTCATGAATTTGCTTTGAATGAGTCATACAATGCCTAAAAGTCTTGTCATTTGATGGAAATCACATGCTTTTATATTGGCGTATGTAGTTATACATCATATTGCACTGGTTAGTTAATAAAGGTAGCATTACGTGATGTTTTTCATATTGGCCTAGTTATAGGTCCTCGGTCTAATGTATTGGCGTTCGGCTGCGCCTCAGGCCAATACCACAGGCCTCGGACCTATAACTAGACCAATATGAAAAACATCACGTAATAATACTATAGAATAACACAACTCACTCAAAAGCCTCAAGCGGGACCAAGTGCCATGGAAGGCCTAGCATCTCCTGTCCAATATCTGGTACACGCCGTGAACTGAAGAAAACAACGATTTTGCATCTTATCACAAGAAATAAGAAATATACCTACAATCGGTTTAAACAAGGACAATTCAAAATGACGACCATACAAATTTGCATGCGAATTGCTTTTCGTAATCTCACTTAATATTATACTAAATAACTCCCTATTTAAATACAAATTCTAACATTACGTCCTTCTTTCGCTTTGTAGACAAACGAGCGATTTATCCATGATATAATCTCATTCGCACATGCGCTGGTGAATGTGACTGACTTTTCCATTGGCAGCATAAACTGTGTGTGACATTTTCCGCAAACGTAAATATAAATTACCGTCTTCCAATTAAAGTATACTACCGTATTTGTACACATAAACATATCAGAATCGAAATAAATCATGGAATCCTCTGGCTCGGGATAACATACTAATATTCGCCAATCCAGGTTAAAACTCAAAACACATTCTGGCTTCCATGATTCATTTCTTAATTCTATTCCACTTGAAACTATCGATATGAATAATATTAATGATATTTTCTTTATTCATCTCATTGTTCCAGCTTGACATCATATTACTACAGTTCTGGCTCCCTGGGCATAAGCCAACTAAATCCAGCTAACATATATTATTATTTATCTTCTTGCTGCATCTAGAAAATCAAAATGTATTGTGGTTGTCGTGACCTGGATTATATGGTAATTCGATTTATGACGGTGCTTATCACCACTGAAGTAGAGGTGTTTGATTTCCAATCATGATGATGTGTGCTCAATGCAACTTTATGTAATAAAGTTTATCATTTACTTAATATAGGTTGGTGTTTTTCTACGAGCATACTGTTTTTTAATGAATAATTAATATTCCTGTAGTGAAGGTGGCATTCAATATAATTGTAATCTACATAGTTATTTAGATGTATTTACAAACATGCAGTATACAGTAACATTCATCATGAGCAAACAATACAATTACATAACTGTTTGGCATAATTTTGAAAATGATATCTTGTATGGGGACAGTGAGTGATTATTGCTCAACACCAAAATAAGATATTTTCAGCCATATCATGACGAGGAAAGTTGCATTTTGACGATGACGATGATGATGATTTCCACTTTTTTTCTAAACCAACACGCTGAGTTGGATTTTTATAGTGTTAGCTCACTGAAACAACATTTCGTATGTAGACATGTCGCTTCACTCGAACACATTAATATGATTTCGAGCTAACCAGTCTGTGCTCTTACTTCTTAGTGCTGTGTTCTTAGCGGAGAAGCAACACATACCAATATAATAGTCATTGATATTACTAATATTATTTTTATTGCAAATAAAACAGCAATAGATGGGATTGGGCAAAAAGTTATCACAACTTATGGTCTGTCCTCTCCCTACAATTGATATAACCTTACCGGGACTCGGAACCACAATCTACCACACCCGATTTTACGACCCCGATGCGGTTTAACTTGTATAACAAAATATTGGAAAACCATTGTTTAATGTCATTAAAATCAGTCTTATAGACATGTTTTTAATCATTTACATTTAGAAACTTCATAACATTCTCATGAAGTCATTCCTTAGCCGATTTTCATGAAATTTTCACCTTTAATAGTAGAATTATTAGAGTTGATTTTAATATCTTCATGTAATTTTTTCAAACTTTTATTTACAAGCATTTATGATTTAAACACAAATGTAAATTCTTGACGTCACAGTTTTATATGATTATATAGTAAGATTTGGTGAAAAAATTAAACTTTGTTTTTAAATCAATTCTTAAGGGAAAGTAGAAATAAAATTATTTCAAAATTATACAAAGAAGAAACTATATTTATTTCTGCATTTAATGCTGAAAATTTCATGAAAATCAGATAAGGAATGACTCCAAGAGAATATTTTGAAAATAAATGGTTTTATATGAAATATATAGGGAAATATCTTAGTGGAAAAATACTTTTGGCCCGTGAGTGTATGTAAATGGCTTTGAAATAATTCAATAGAATTTGCGTTTTCACTCGCGACAGTATATATTAAATTGTGAAAATGTTTACATTAAATGTGGAAATATTCCTACATACATCCATTCTATAAATCTGTTTACTCTGTGTATATAAACAAACATTTCGATTTTAAATTCAATATTTCTCAACGAACATGTCATTTATATTTATACTAAATAACAGTTCAAAACCAAACCTTAACAGATCAAAAGGTAGGTTGTGTTTGTTTTTAGAAAAATTATCACATTTGAATTTTTAGAGATGTTTTAAGCAACATCGCTATCAATTTTGAAACAAAATATATTATGACATTCAAATGACAATTAATTGACAACAGTTGACCATTGTGTTCTCTGTACTTCTTCGATTTAGGGATTCTGAAACCACTTTAGTATATTCAAATTCTTCTTACAACTCTTTTGGAAATACAGGAATAAAATATTGAAAGACTTGTTGGTTCTATTAACGTGTACTTAGACAATTGCAAATCAATCAGTTTTGAATCGATTACATAGTTTTACACTTGGTTCCGGTTTTCAGGTCGTAATAGTGTGGTCGGAATATTTGTTAAACCACTAAGTGGAAAATGACAAAGAAGAAAAAAACAAGCAAAAAACAAAGCACATTCTTTCTCTTTAGTTAAATGATGTCTTTTATTTTCATCTTTCCTTTCTTTGAAAATACCTTGATACCATTTTGTTAATTTTAAACACACTTTGCTGTTACGTCAACAATAGGTCTATCATTGACCTATCCCGCTATTTTTGTATCGCCTGTGAAACTGCGTAGGAATGCCATTAGATTAGTTTTCATCACACTTGACTTTGAGAAAAGCATTATAATTGCATTTCAACCAACCGCTATGTTATTCTTTACACGTACGCGTGCCTTGATACCAGATTGTATTTTTACATTTTACTCGTGTTCGTTTCACCTTCATTTATACCATTATATTGTATTTTATTAAATAATAAGGAATTTCGCTTTTTCCTGATTGGCCTAAACAGCATTTTCTCAAGTGAGTACACCTTGTGTGAGGTATATTCGGGCGTGTGTCTATTTTTGTCTACTGTCTATTCGGTGTTTCAACGTTGTCTAACCAGAGACGAGATTTCAATTCCAGTCGACCAGTCAAATTGCAAAAAAAGTTCAAAATTTTCAAAAAATTTCAAAATTTAAAAAAATTCAAAAAATCTTATTTTTTTTTTTTAATCAAAATTTTCATAAAATTTAAAAACTTTCAAAAATTTCATAAGATTTCAAAATTTTCATCATATTTCAAAATTTTAATATTTAAATAATCTTGAAAAATGATAAAACAATTGTAGCCTATTTTGTTGAATATACTGTTGAAAAGTTTGAAAGATTCCTTATTATTTAATAAAGCAGTTATTGACTTTTAATTTCAGTCTACTCATGACTATACCGACCTGGTCAATGATTGATTAACCTCGGCCGTTGGCTTCGGTCAACCAATCATTGACCAGGTCCGCATAGTCATGAGTAGACCTCATTAAAGGTCAATAATTGTATAATATCAACTTTGTCTTTGGAGTAAAAAACAAAACTGAATTTCACCCATTCCTCTATTTTTGTCTTCACATAATTGTTGATACTATTAGAAAAAATACATTCTACTTGGCTCTGAGGTTCACAAGAAACAGGCGAAGGCAAACAAAGGAAAAAACAACATAACACAGCTACTAAAAAAGAAATGAACAACACGAACCCACCAAAAAAACCGGTAGTGCACCAAGGTACTCGCGGAGGTAACAATGGGGTAATCAGAAACCGTAAATCGAAGAAGGGTAGACAATGTAATGGCCAAAATAAAATGACAAAAGGACAAACAATGAGCTACAAGACACTGCAAAATAAACTAAAGATCGATCAACACGAGTCTCACTAACAACCGGGGTTGAACTCACGTGCTCCGGAAAGGTAGGCAGTTCCTTCTCAACATGTGGCACATGTCGTGTTATTCTCGGTTATAAGTCATGCAGTGCATAGTGTTTTGTTGATCATTGTTTGTCCTTTTTCCGTGTGTCCATTGTATTGTCTGTCCTGCAATTTCCGGCTTCTGATTACCCTTTTGGTACCTTCATTTTTTTGCCATGGATTAGGAAAGGACCGGATTGTGATTAGAACAAACGAAACATATCCGTGGTCATTTCTGACACAGACATCCGTAACGTTAACCAGGTCATGGTGTGACACAGACATTCCGTAACGTTAACCAGGTCATGGTGTGACACAGACATTCCGTAACGTTAACCAGGTCATGGTGTGACACAGACATTCCGTAACGTTAACCAGGTCATGGTGTGACACAGACATTCCGTAACGTTAACCAGGTCATGGTGTGACACAGACATTCCGTAACGTTAACCAGGTCATGGTGTGACACAGACATTCCGTAACGTTAAACAGGTCATGGTGTGACACAGACATTCCGTAACGTTAACCAGGTCATGGTGTGACACAGACATTCCGTAACGTTAACCAGGTCATGGTGTGACACAGACATCCGTAACGTTAACCAGGTCATGGTGTGACACAGACATTCCGTAACGTTAACCAGGTCATGGTGTGACACAGACATTCCGTAACGTTAACCAGGGCATGGTGACCACAGTCAAACGTTCGAAGTGATGACTTCAAATTAACCACTAGAAACCCATTGGAACAGTAGCTTTCTTTATAGTATCATCTATCATGGAAGTCATGACAGGAACCACAAGTTCTGGAATATCGATCAACTCAGAGATATATTTCCTATATTCAGGTGCTGCTGGAATGTTGTTACATACAAATGGAAGTTGAAAATGATACAATTAAAATCATCTCTTTTGTCGTAAAGTTTCTTTCTGAACTAGTTCTCACTGTCAATTTCGAGATGTAGGTCAAGGTATGAGGCAAACCTAGCACTGGTATTCTTTATTTTAAGCTCAAAGGGATTGATGTGATCAACAAAATCACCAAATTTTATTTTTAAAGTATTTAGTGAAAGGACACCATATGTATAGCGGAACGTCAAATTAATGGACCGTCTAACTTCTTTCTTTCGTTTTTCTTGAAAAGTCCCTGTATGAAGTATGCCTCGTACGAATAAAGGAACAAGTCGACGGCGAGAAGAGGAGCACAGTTAGTAGTCTAGGTCTCAAGAAATGAGATACGTTTTATCTATATATCAAATATTGCAAATTCAAAAAGATGCCACGCTCCTTAAAAGGTCAAATATTTAATAATCATTTTATGTCATCTGTGTCATGCTGTTTGACGGGTTATATGTCAGGGTTGACATTTTACTCACATGTAGAAAGCACTTGCATGCCCGCATCACTTCACTAAGAGCGGAGATTTGGGCCCATAAAACTAGTTGACCCCATCACTTTTCATTGAAGTGCCCGTACCATTGAAGCCAAGAAAGTGGGAGGTCATGTATTTGTTTGTTAGGGATATCGATTTTTGCCAGTGAGCGGTCGTGTATTTGTATGTTAAAGGCATACAGGCTGTCAGAATTGATTTTTTTTGTTTATATTAAAAGTTGCCAATATTCGATGTTTTATACTAATAAAATGTTCTGAACAAGAAGCCAGGTTTAAAAACATATGCTATAATGTCGTAATTAGTGAAAAGAATTCGAATGTCTTTTGGTAAAATCGCCATTAACACGACCTAATTATAAGTCGGCTGCTTTTCCGAAGTTTGCCGAATACTGATAACTGCTATTAATAACCAGGAAGCATGTTGCATGTAAATTCGCTAGAATTAATATAATTTAAGAAATATATCTATGAAATTGGATCCGGGTTAAGCAGTTAATATTATATAATGGTATTTAGTAAGAATGACACATAAAATCGGAAATACGTGATGAAATCAATAAAAACAAACCTAAACTCTGCAAAGGGTCCCGGTAAAGTGAAAATTGTAAACAAATTGTATTGCATATTATTGACAACACTTGAGTTGACTTGATTATACTTTTTTAGAAAAAAAACAGACATGAAGTTCATTATTTTAGTCTCTAATTTAAAAGAGATATAACCTAGCGTTTTCTCCTGAAGAAAAGAATATATAAAAAAAACTACGATGCAATTCTACTGTCAAAATATGATTCGGCCGAAAAAAGATACTAAATTATGCTTACGTGTTGAAAAATGGAGTAGGTCGGTATAGCATCTTTTTTTAATTTTTACACAAAGCTTGCTGAATCCTCCTTTTTGTGTCGTTTTCGTATAGAATCCGTCAATGTTTTTGCTCTCCCACGATTCGATTTGTGCCACGTGCTTTCTTCATCAACAAACAATTTCGCACATGCGCAAACGCTTTCCCGAATGAGTTCACTGTCAGGTCGTATGAATATTGCGCGGGTAAACATTGGATTCTTTACTGGATTCAAGAAAATAACACAGCGACGTATTTCCTTCGTTCTAGGCTATTTACGTATGATATTATGAAAAATTTCAACTGCAATTAAATTTAGTATACAACATCGAATATTGGCAACTTTTAATATATAAAAAAAAATCAATTCTGACAGTCTGTATGCCTTTAAGGGTATCTATTTTGCATCTTTCTATGATTTCGATATTTAATTTTGGAATTGTTCCGACTGTGTGGTATTTTGTGTCTTTCATTTTATTTAATACTTGATCATCAAATACATACTCTGTGAACTATTTAAACTAAATAAAAGAATATGTTAAAAGCCATTCTTCAGGGATATATACAGCATCGTGATCCTTTAGTGGCCATGGAAACGCAATTGTCTCCTTTGGTATCACTGAGACAATTTGAGGCTGTGTTTGTTTTACTAGACTTGTATAGTAGACTCCTTACAGAATCAAAATAAAACTGCGATGTTTATTGCAAATACATCAGAGTCAAATAAAATAAAGACGTATACAAGTGTCTCATTGTCCAAAAAATATCAAGCATGTCTTTTACTAATATATGCCTTTGACAAATACATCAGTGTTAAATAAAATCAAACAGGTCTTTGACAAAAACACAACAGTCAAATACAAGCACTAGTACATTTTGCAAAAGCAAACTTGGCTTTGTCAAGTACACCAGTGTTTAATAAAATCAACCATGCCTTTTGCAAATGTACCAGTGTTTAATAAAATCAAGCACGCCTTTTGCAAATACAGGAAAGTCAAATTCAATCGACCATACCTGTTGCAAATACATCAAATCAAATTAAATCAAGCATGCCATTTTATATTTTGTGCGTGATATATCCATTACTAAGCATGCAATGTTGTTTTTCAGATGTCGTTTTCAGTACTGGAAATACTGTTTGATTCGTTCTCATCTTCGTCATATACGAATACCAGCAGTATATCAAGGTACGGATGTTGAATTGAATTATTATAGCAATAAATACACAGAACGTCTCATTACATCGTATATAATAAGTACTTTCACTATTGTTCCGTTCAGTTGTTTACTATTACAAATCATGATAAATATGACCGTCAGTGGTAGTTAGTTTCATATCTACCTATGTAAGTTGTGAGTTCGATTCTCGCCGTGACGAGGAGTATTCGATATACCTGTAACATTGTGTGATAAAGTTTGTCAGTGGCTTGCGCAGGTCCGTGATTTTCTACTGGTACTCCAGTTTCATCCACTAATTAAACTACGATATAACTAAAACATTGTTGAGGTTTCTTTTCAAATAAAACTCACAACCCATATGTGTCTGAACTACATTTATTTTCTAGATTACAATATTTCAACAAATAAGTAAATGTTTGATAAAATGTTGTTGGTTATAAAACATGTATTTATTCTTTGTATAAGACATTATACACAATGTACTGTCTTTAAATAAACTTTGCCACTTTAAATTTATCCTTTGTTGTAGCTCGTGTCAATAGCTTCTCACATGGTCATTATACAAAGAGGATTAGATTGAAATTATGTCTCCAACATTCTAGTTTGTATATCATTACGGCAGTTTGGTCACAACATTTTCACGGAGTTTTTGTCCCTTTTGACTTAGAATATTTAATCAAAAAGTTTTTAATCGAATTTCCTCCTACATTTTACATGGAACTTCCTCAAATGTGGATGCCTGTTTATTACCAAATGAAGAAATGCATATTGTTCCAATGGATTGATTGGACCAGTTATTTCTTTTTTAATATTTCATGAAAAAATTGTAATTGCAATTCCTCCTACATATGAAGTTGGAGTTTACTGCGAGATTGCTTATGTCCATAATAACATATGGGTATTGTATCGAGTTATTGACCTCTTTGAATACATCATAATAATTTTACGGGTAATTCATTTTACATAGCTTATGCGATGTTTCTTTACCAAAAGATTAAGATTGTAGGGGAGACACATGTCTTAAATTAAGAAACAACCTTTAATTTCTGCTTTAATAATTAACTTTTCTGGAAAGGTACGCATTATTGTGAAACTGTAGGTCAACTCGAAGAAGCCTGTTTTCTAGTTAATGTAAGTATTGAGGTGTTTTTACTTTTTACAGGGTAGGATGTGATACAGAAAGCGTCTTGAATGCAAATGCTGATTATTTGTTTTATCAACTGATGATCTTGCCTTCCGTAAGTAAGATCGAATGATATTGTAAAATAATGATTATCTTCTAAATTATATTATCAACATTGTTCTTGACACTGCTTCAAAAAAAATTCATTTTGTGAGATGTCTTATGATATAAATGATGCCTGTCATATAAGAGGACACTAAAGGGCTTAGTGGAAGGGTTCATGATTCCTTATAAGATAGTGGTCAGTAGTGTATGATGTTCATGATTCCTTATAAGATTGTGGTCTGTAGTGTATGATGTTCATGATTCCTTATAAGATAGTGGTCAGTAGTGTATGATGTTCATGATTCCTTATAAGATAGTGGTCTGTATTGTATGGTGTTCTTGATTCCTTATAAGATAGTGGTCTGTAGTGTATGGTGTTCTTGATTCCTTATAAGATAGTGGTCAGTAGTGTATGATGTTCATGATTCCTTAAAAGATAGTGGTCAGTAGTGTATGGTGTTCTTGATTCCTTATAAGATAGTGGTCAGTAGTGTATGGTGTTCTTGATTCCTTATAAGATAGTGGTCAGTAGTGTATGGTGTTCTTGATTCCTTATAAGATAGTGGTCTGTAGTGTATGATGTTCATGATTCCTTATAAGATAGTGGTCAGTAGTGTATGGTGTTCATGATTCCTTATAAGATAGTGGTCTGTAGTGTATGATGTTCATGATTCCTTATAAGATAGTGGTCAGTAGTGTATGGTGTTCATGATTCCTTATAAGATAGTGGTCAGTAGTGTATGGTGTTCTTGATTCTTTATAAGACAGTGGTCAGTAGTGGAAGGGTTCATGATTCCTTATAAGATAGTGGTCTGTAGTGTATGATGTTCATGATTCCTTATAAGATAGTGGTCAGTAGTGTATGGTGTTCTTGATTCCTTATAAGATAGTGGTCTGTAGTGTATGATGTTCATGATTCCTTATAAGATAGTGGTCAGTAGTGTATGATGTTCATGATTCCTTATAAGATAGTGGTCTGTAGTGTATGGTGTTCTTGATTCCTTATAAGATAGTGGTCAGTAGTGTATGATGTTCATGATTCCTTATAAGATAGTGGTCAGTAGTGTATGGTGTTCTTGATTCCTTATAAGATAGTGGTCAGTAGTGTATGGTGTTCTTGATTCCTTATAAGATAGTGGTCAGTAGTGTATGGTGTTCTTGATTCCTTATAAGATAGTGGTCAGTAGTGTATGGTGTTCTTGATTCCTTATAAGATAGTGGTCTGTAGTGTATGATGTTCATGATTCCTTATAAGATAGTGGTCAGTAGTGTATGGTGTTCTTGATTCCTTATAAGATAGTGGTCAGTAGTGTATGGTGTTCTTGATTCCTTATAAGATAGTGGTCAGTAGTGTATGGTGTTCTTGATTCCTTATAAGATAGTGGTCTGTAGTGTATGATGTTCATGATTCCTTATAAGATAGTGGTCAGTAGTGTATGGTGTTCATGATTCCTTATAAGATAGTGGTCTGTAGTGTATGGTGTTCTTGATTCCTTATAAGATAGTGGTCAGTAGTGTATGGTGTTCTTGATTCCTTATAAGATAGTGGTCTGTAGTGTATGATGTTCATGATTCCTTATAAGATAGTGGCCAGTAGTGTATGGTGTTCTTGATTCCTTATAAGATTGTGGTCTGTAGTGTATGGTGTTCTTGATTCCTTATAAGATAGTGGTCTGTAGTGTATGATGTTCATGATTCCTTATAAGATAGTGGTCTGTAGTGTATGATGTTCATGATTCCTTATAAGATAGTGGTCAGTAGTGTATGGTGTTCATGATTCCTTATAAGATAGTGGTCTGTAGTGTATGGTGTTCTTGATTCCTTATAAGATAGTGGTCAGTAGTGTATGGTGTTCTTGATTCCTTATAAGATAGTGGTCTGTAGTGTATGATGTTCATGATTCCTTATAAGATAGTGGCCAGTAGTGTATGGTGTTCTTGATTCCTTATAAGATTGTGGTCTGTAGTGTATGGTGTTCTTGATTCCTTATAAGATAGTGGTCTGTAGTGTATGATGTTCATGATTCCTTATAAGATAGTGGTCTGTATTGTATGGTGTTCTTGATTCCTTATAAGATAGTGGTCAGTAGTGTATGGTGTTCTTGATTCCTTATAAGATAGTGGTCTGTAGTGTATGGTGTTCTTGATTCCTTATAAGATAGTGGTCAGTAGTGTATGGTGTTCTTGATTCCTTATAAGATAGTGGTCAGTAGTGTATGATGTTCATGATTCCTTATAAGATAGTGGTCAGTAGTGTATGATGTTCTTGATTCCTTATAAGATAGTGGTCAGTAGTGTATGGTGTTCTTGATTCCTTATAAGATAGTGGTCAGTAGTGTATGGTATTCATGATTCCTTATAAGATAGTGGTCTGTAGTGTATGGTGTTCATGATTCCTTATAAGAGAGTGGTCAGTAGTGTATGATGTTCATGATTTCTTATAAGATAGTGGTCAGTAGTGTATGATGTTCATGATTCCTTATAAGATAGTGGTCTGTAGTGTATGGTGTTCATGATTCCTTATAAGATAGTGGTCAGTAGTGTATGATGTTCATGATTCCTTATAAGATAGTGGTCTGTAGTGTATGGTGTTCTTGATTCCTTATAAGATAGTGGTCAGTAGTGTATGGTGTTCATGATTCCTTATAAGATAGTGGTCAGTAGTGTATGGTGTTCTTGATTCCTTATAAGATAGTGGTCAGTAGTGGAAGGGTTCATGATTCCTTATAAGATAGTGGTCAGTAGTGTATGGTGTTCATGATTCCTTATAAGATAGTGGTCAGTAGTGTATGGTGTTCATGATTCCTTATAAGATAGTGGTCAGTAGTGTATGATGTTCATGATTCCTTATAAGATAGTGGTCTGTAGTGTATGGTGTTCTTGATTCCTTATAAGATAGTGGTCTGTAGTGTATGGTGTTCTTGATTCCTTATAAGATAGTGGTCTGTAGTGTATGGTGTTCTTGATTCCTTATAAGATAGTGGTCTGTAGTGTATGGTGTTCTTGATTCCTTATAAGATAGTGGTCAGTAGTGTATGATGTTCATGATTCCTTATAAGATAGTGGTCAGTAGTGTATGGTGTTCTTGATTCCTTATATGATAGTGGTCAGTAGTGTATGGTGTTCTTGATTCCTTATAAGATAGTGGTCTGTAGTGTATGATGTTTTTGATTCCTTATAAGATAGTGGTCAGTAGTGTATGGTGTTCTTGATTCCTTATAAGATAGTGGTCAGTAGTGTATGGTGTTCTTGATTCCTTATAAGATAGTGGTCTGTAGTGTATGGTGTTCTTGATTCCTTATAAGATAGTGGTCTGTAGTGTATGGTGTTCTTGATTCCTTATAAGATAGTGGTCTGTAGTGTATGGTGTTCTTGATTCCTTATAAGATAGTGGTCAGTAGTGTATGGTGTTCTTGATTTCTTATAAGATAGTGGTCAGTAGTGTATGATGTTCATGATTCCTTATAAGATAGTGGTCAGTAGTGTATGATGTTCTTGATTCCTTATAAGATAGTGGTCAGTAGTGTATGGTGTTCTTGATTCCTTATAAGATAATGGTCAGTAGTGTATGGTGTTCATGATTCCTTATAAGATAGTGGTCAGTAGTGTATGGTGTTCATGATTCCTTATAAGAGAGTGGTCAGTAGTGTATGATGTTCATGATTCCTTATAAGATAGTGGTCAGTAGTGTATGATGTTCATGATTCCTTATAAGATAGTGGTCTGTAGTGTATGGTGTTCATGATTCCTTATAAGATAGTGGTCAGTAGTGTATGATGTTCATGATTCCTTATAAGATAGTGGTCAGTAGTGTATGATGTTCATGATTCCTTATAAGATAGTGGTCTGTAGTGTATGATGTTCATGATTCCTTATAAGATAGTGGTCTGTAGTGTATGGTGTTCTTGATTCCTTATAAGATAGTGGTCAGTAGTGTATGGTGTTCTTGATTCCTTATAAGATAGTGGTCAGTAGTGTATGATGTTCATGATTCCTTATAAGATAGTGGTCTGTAGTGTATGGTGTTCTTGATTCCTTATAAGATAGTGGTCAGTAGTGGAAGGGTTCATGATTCCTTATAAGATAGTGGTCAGTAGTGTATGATGTTCATGATTCCTTATAAGATAGTAGTCAGTAGTGTATGATGTTCATGATTCCTTATAAGATAGTGGTCAGTAGTGTATGATGTTCATGATTCCTTATAAGAGAGTGGTCAGTAGTGTATGATGTTCATGATTCCTTATAAGATAGTGGTCAGTAGTGTATGGTGTTCATGATTCCTTATAAGATAGTGGTCAGTAGTGTATGGTGTTCATGATTCCTTATAAGATAGTGGTCAGTAGTGTATGGTGTTCATGATTCCTTATAAGATAGTGGTCAGTAGTGTATGGTGTTCATGATTCCTTATAAGATAGTGGTCAGTAGTGTATGATGTTCATGATTCCTTATAAGATAGTGGTCTGTAGTGTATGGTGTTCTTGATTCCTTATAAGATAGTGGTCTGTAGTGTATGGTGTTCTTGATTCCTTATAAGATAGTGGTCTGTAGTGTATGGTGTTCTTGATTCCTTATAAGATAGTGGTCTGTAGTGTATGGTGTTCTTGATTCCTTATAAGATAGTGGTCAGTAGTGTATGATGTTCATGATTCCTTATAAGATAGTGGTCAGTAGTGTATGGTGTTCTTGATTCCTTATAAGATAGTGGTCAGTAGTGTATGATGTTCATGATTCCTTATAAGATAGTGGTCAGTAGTGTATGGTGTTCTTGATTCCTTATAAGATAGTGGTCAGTAGTGTATGGTGTTCTTGATTCCTTATAAGATAGTGGTCTGTAGTGTATGGTGTTCATGATTCCTTATAAGATAGTGGTCTGTAGTGTATGGTGTTCTTGATTCCTTATAAGATAGTGGTCTGTAGTGTATGGTGTTCATGATTCCTTATAAGATAGTGGTCTGTAGTGTATGGTGTTCTTGATTCCTTATAAGATAGTGGTCTGTAGTGTATGGTGTTCATGATTCCTTATAAGATAGTGGTCAGTAGTGTATGGTGTTCATGATTCCTTATAAGATAGTGGTCAGTAGTGTATGATGTTCATGATTCCTTATAAGATAGTGGTCTGTAGTGTATGGTGTTCTTGATTCCTTATAAGATAGTGGTCTGTAGTGTATGGTGTTCTTGATTCCTTATAAGATAGTGGTCTGTAGTGTATGGTGTTCTTGATTCCTTATAAGATAGTGGTCAGTAGTGTATGGTGTTCTTGATTCCTTATAAGATAGTGGTCAGTAGTGTATGGTGTTCTTGATTCCTTATAAGATAGTGGTCAGTAGTGTATGGTGTTCTTGATTCCTTATAAGATAGTGGTCAGTAGTGTATGGTGTTCTTGATTCCTTATAAGATAGTGGTCTGTAGTGTATGGTGTTCATGCTTCCTTATAAGAGAGTGGTCAGTAGTGTATGGTGTTCTTGATTCCTTATAAGATAGTGGTCTGTAGTGTATGGTGTTCTTGATTCCTTATAAGATTGTGGTCAGTAGTGTATGGTGTTCTTGATTCCTTATAAGATAGTGGTCAGTAGTGTATGGTGTTCTTGATTCCTTATAAGATAGTGGTCTGTAGTGTATGGTGTTCTTGATTCCTTATAAGATAGTGGTCAGTAGTGTATGGTGTTCTTGATTCCTTATAAGATAGTGGTCAGTAGTGTATGGTGTTCTTGATTGATCAACAATATCGTGAAAGTAACACAAAGACGAATCATAAACAAATAAAGATCTAGAAATATGCATAATTTTAACTACAGTTATTTCTTGCTTTTAACAATTCACAATAAATGTAAATGCAAAATATTGACCAGCTCATTTGATTTTATAATAACAATAATTCACTGCAACTTGTGTAGATTTACTTTCCAACTACATGTTCATGCTTATATGTTTCTATTGATTTCTTCATCATTTTATAAAGTATAAAATCTTAATCAGAAAGCATACATTTTTGCGATGTCTGTATGTTCTTATAAATAAACAGGTTTATAAAAGATTTTGTTTGTTTCTACATCCTTTTGTACATTTGTTGCTGTTCTGTCTTCTCAGTTATATCATTACAATGTTTTTAAACCAATAGTATTCTAGTAACCAAAGCCACATGATCCATTTGTCGTAATCACAATTCCATTCTTTCGTCATTCCGTCATGACTGACAATACTAAGCATAGCAGGCAGGAACTGCAAGCCCTTCCGTAGCACATGAGTTCAACCTTTATTTGTTTGTTTTTTTAGCGTTGATGTTGCTCAATCTTTAGTTTTCTGTGTAGGGTTTTGTAGATCATTGTTTGTACTTCTGGTTTTGTTTTCTTTTCTGTCTTTTGGCCATTATATTGTCAGTTACTTCTTCGATTTACGGCTTCTGATAAATCCTTTGGTATCTTCAAACTTTTCTTATGATCGATAATTAAAGTATTATCAATATATTTTAATTATAGGCTCTTGAATTTATTATTTTATCATTCTTGATCAAAAGAAAATCAAGATGGCTGGACAAATGTGGCTCTCGACCAGGTTTACTTTAGTAAGTACCAATAAAATATTAGTTAAGGTTTAAATGACAATTATAATAAGACAGTATATATTATCTTGCCTAACACAACATATCAGTTTATGCATTTGTTTGTACACACGTTGTCCAATATTAAAATTTAATTTTCTGAACAAAATATTTAGCAATGATGTTACAGAAGATAAGGTAAAAGAAGCAGACTTAAAGAGACCATTGCAGAAAGAGACAATGTATGATAAATAATAACGATATCAGCACTATACACAACTACAGTGTTAACTTTAAAGAAAATGAACTAATCGATCATAAGTGCACAAATAAGCTTTCAAACTACATATACAAACTTTTCTGTAGAAGGTTAAGTATCGTCATATGTCTTGATTTTATCACTGACATTGAGATTTATTGTAAAAAAAACGTATTACGCTTTTTTTTTTACAGTCCAATGAATATTTATGAAATGGGAAACAGAATGTCATTTGTTGCGGTGTTTGGTACCATTTCATATCTTTGTTACGAAGTTATCTTGAACAGCAAGTACATATTTCCATTCAGTGGACATCTAGGAATACGGTGTAAATAGTTTTGTATTTTACTAAATATATGTAATATTCTATAAGGCATTGCTATGAAGCTTATTTGTTGTTTTATAGCTAGATTATTAGACAATATATGTAGCTTAACATTTTTATCATAAGCATATCCTGGTGACCATATTATTCCGCTCGATAGAGTTATTATGGTAAATCGTGTGTATGGGAACAAGTGTTTTTTTTAATTAAATTTGAAGTCTTGCTCTAAGCCTATTTACCTCGTTCATTCCTATTAATTATATGGTTTCTGAGATGTTATTACCAATGAGAACGAATAATTAGATATACCAGTCTCGCATGAAATCCAATCGGCTCCACAAACATCTTGTCCATGCTGTCGTGGCGTTTAGTTTTCTTAATAGAAGACGCCTGTCCCAAATCACTGATTGATTGATTGATTGATTGATTGATTGATTGATTGATTGATTGATTGATTGATTGATTGATTGATTGATTGATTGATTGATTGATTGATTGATTGATTGATTGATTGATTGATTGATTGATTGATTGATTGATTGATGCTTAACGTGCCCATTACATAAAGGGCGAAAATCAAACTGTATTACTGATAGCATGTATATGCTAGCACAACGTCTATACGATCATGGTTATGACAACTCAAATGTTTTCATAATATCAAATTATCAGATAAATCTATACAGATATACGTAACTGACAGCAATTACAGGTAATTAATAGTATACAAATTGTCGCCTTATTGCTCATGTGATTTGAATGACAGGTCGAATTTATGTTTGAATGTAAAGATTGAGTAATAATAAATAAATAAAAATTCATGAATATACATGATTTCAAATAACTCATCAAATATGATTTTTGTATAACACCTCATTAACAGCAATCGAATGAATGAACAAATACTACACTAAAATCAGTAGAAAAAGTTAGTAATTGTCAATTTAATACAATATCTATGACTGATTTCAAACTGCAATTACAGTTGATGGTAGTATGTTACATATTGTATTTTATTTTCAGTTTTTGTGATATTGTTATCAGTTTTATGTTATGGTATAATTTACTTCCCAATCTTCGCTGCTCTCACATTAAGATCAGCAATAAGTTATGCAATTGGAACTCTTCATGTCTGGGTTTTTACATACAAGTCATACGATGACACCTTCAGATGTGCCTCTTCTGTGAGTAAGGTTAGTATCGTATCCATTCATGTAAATATTATTCTCAGGTGCAGTTACACATTTACGTACAGAATAAGAACAAGAAGAAGTTAACAATATCAAATAGCTATTTTAACGCCAAGAAATTGTTTGCTTAATTCGTAATTGTTTACCCGACAATCTCCAATACGTAACTTTGAAAACATTTTCTTCTTGTAAATCATATACGTATATTGGATAATTAATTGGCTTAATTGATTTACAAAGATATACATGTGTATAATTACCTACATTGTAATTGTCTTCTAGTATATATAGAAAAATCATGTCCTTTCTCATATATATCCCTCCAAATTTCTATTTGTGTGGTTAGTTGTTCGGTACAACTAGAAAGTAAGACTTGCTTTTATTAGCATATTGGTAATACAGTCAAATTTGTATTAAGAGGTCATGACCTTTGGGGCAAAGAAAAAGTGGCCTTATAAGACAGGTGACCTCTTAAAAGAGGTTCAATCCATATGAAATTATCTATCACAGGGCATGAAAAATGTGATCTTTTAATACATGTGACTGCTTAATAGAGGTGACCACATGGGCAGGTTTGACTGTACTATCTTAGTTTCATCCTCATATGATTTATGCAAGATAAACAAATAATTTGAATGACTATGATAATAATATTTGTCGTTTTGTTTCTTGTAGCTTGACCAGTTTCTGATAGTCGTAAGAGATTGGCCTAAACTACTTGCCATCACTTATTTGGCAATTGTCATGCCAATACGATTTATACTGTCGCTAAATGTAATACCTGAGAGATACCTGTTGTCTATAAAATTAAAAATGTCAAAAATAAATCCACAAAAGATGCCAGAAACGACAAATGGTAGTGCCATGGAGAAAATAAAATGTTCAATACAAGGAAGACACATAAGGAAATTCCTACGACCTCCTCCAGATATCATTGAAGAAAAAGGGTATTTTATTTTTGATACTACATTTTGTTCTATATTTTAACCCAGAATAGTTAGCTTGCAACTGAAATAAATAGAAGTATTTTGTCCAGGTCACATGGTAATAGTTATGTCTCATAAATTGCATATGCAGCATAAAACCGATAGGAATATGAATTTAATAACTTTTAAGCTAAAAAGAAATAGATCTAATTGGTCTATCCCAATAGACCACAATACTGAACTGAAAAACTAATATAACTAAACAAGAGTACCATACATGAATCTTTAGCGATGGGCACAACTAATATCTAATAGTCTTAATATAAACTATATAACTGTTAAGATGAAACGGGATTCAAGCGTTTTTATCTGTGATGTTAAAAGACGACATCAAAGCATGTTCCAGTACTAATATTCTTTAATCATAAGAGCAGAACACTGGATTTAGTACTCATGAACAATATTTAATATTCAATTATGAAAAAGAAAGTTTAAACAGTGATTGTCAACAATTCCACTAATTTGACCTCAAATAACTGAACATAGATAGACCACAAAATATGACGGTGGAAATCCAGGCACTGACTTTAGATTGGCACAACAATGTAGCCAGTTGAATTTATAGTTTTTCTGTTATCAATATAATAAAATGATAAACGGAACATACCACTGTCGGAGCAAAGTTAGATATCAAAATCGTTAAAAGATGCAAAATAGATACCCCCAACAAACAAATACATGATCGATCACTTTCCTGGCTTGGTACAGCCACTGTAATAAAAAGTGCGGGGATAAACTAGTCTTATGGACCCAAGCCACCGCTCATAGGGAAACGATGCGGTCATACAAGTGCTGTCCACATGTGAGTATATTGCCAAACCTCACATATAACAGGGCGAACAGCGTTAATATCAGTCAGTATAGTTACCAAACCTCACATATAACAGAGCGAACAGCGTTAATATCAGTCAGTATAGTTACCAAACCTCACATATAACAGGGCGAACAGCGTTAATATCAGTCAGTATAGTTACCAAACTTCACATATAACAGGGTGAACAGCGTTAATATCAGTCAGTATAGTTACCAAACCTCACATATAACAGGGTGAACAGCGTTAATATCAGTCAGTATAGTTACCAAACCTCACATATAACAGGGTGAACAGCGTTAATATCAGTCAGTATAGTTACCAAACCTCACATATAACAGGGTGAACAGCGTTAATATCAGTCAGTATAGTTACCAGACCTCACATATAACAGGGTGAACAGCGTTAATATCAGTCAGTATAGTTACCAAACCTCACATATAACAGGGTGAACAGCGTTAATATCAGTCAGTATAGTTACCAAACCTCACAAATAACAGGGTGAACAGCGTTAATATCAGTGTCCTATTTAGACATGTTTATTTTCCTTTTAGATATATTTCATTTGAAAACAATCGCTTACCATACGAATACATATTTGATTCTCTCTTAATTTTATTTTCTTTCATCTTAATCTAATATCTGTACTATCTATTATCCGCGCTTCATTGCAAATTAATTCACTGGACAAACATTTTATACTTCTGATGACAATATAATATTACAAATTTCTATTGCAGTGAATCCCCAGGTTGTAAATCAAAAATCGTCAACGTTTTAAAAGACTTAATAAAACCTTGGATATATAGAAATAATCCTGGTATGTATATATTATGTAAGTTCAAGGATTCGCTTCTCTACCAGTTTCTAAAGCTCGTACAAATAAGTTTAATATTTTTCGATGTTTTTAATTTACCTCACTTACCTAGTTACCTAGTCACTATTGCTTGTTTTCTTATCATTTAAAGGATTGTACAATATAACTTCCATGCATTTTGTTTCCTGTGGAAGAGAAAATAAAAACGTAGATATCTAATTTAGTGCGAACCACGCTTTAATGGAATAAACTTCATAAGGTACGCTGAAAGTCAAAAGATTGGAGAGCCAAATAATTTAAAAGTCTTTGGGAGTTAGAACTAAAAGGTATAGACAGGATTTTTTTATTCGACGTTAGTGCCTGAGGGTGAACAAATTTGATAGTTTGATTATTTTGACTGTTGCATTGCATTGAGTGAGCATGATTGGGTTGCACAAACCTCAATTAAATTAAAATCTCAGTTAAACCTTAAGTTTGGGTTAATTTCATGTACATGGCAAGTAATTTTAAGTGTAGATTAAGTTTTAAATGATACTTAATTTTAAGTAAGGTTCCTGCAACCCAGTCCAGGATTTCAGCTATATACATGACGTGTAATGTTTTATAGATTGTTGTTTGTCCTTTTGTCTCTACTTTTGGCCATTGTTTTGCATGTCCGTCTTCTATTTCTGATTACCCCTTTGTTATCTTCAAACTTTATTACAAGCAAGCATGCAATAAAACAAAATGCCTATGGACGGATGGGTTTATGCCCTCAAGTAGATAAAGCCAAGTTGTATATTTGATTCGTCTGCATAACTCATGGCTTTGATAGGGTGGGGTTTTCTTTTCTGAACGAAATTTTCTGTCGTCAACTTTCATAGGAACAATTACATTGACTTTAAAGATACAAGATTGATTAGTCCAGCCTTGCAGTTCCAATGTGAAATGTTTGGTTAAATTTTAAGAAAATTACTATTTTTTCAGTAACAATCAAAAATCTTGTTTTTATTAAACATGTTAATGGGCCCAGGATTAATATTTCATTTGTATATCTATTTAGAATTTAAATATTCAGCAAGAATCCTATCAGTGTACTTCGTGTGCTTCATTCTAGTTTACAAGGTAAGTCAATCAAGAATCCTATCAGTGTACTTCGTGTGCTTCATTCTAGTTTACAAGGTAAGTCAATCAAGAATCCTATCAGTGTACTTAGTGTGCTTCATTCTAGTTTAAGAGGTAAGTCAATCAAGAATCATATCAGTGTACTTCGTGTGCTTCATTCTAGTTTAAGAGGTAAGTCAATCAAGAATCCTATCAGTGCACTTCGTGTACTTCATTCTAGTTTACAAGGTAAGTCAATCAACAATCATATCAGTGTACTTCGTGTGCTTCATTCTAGTTTACAAGGTAAGTCAATCAAGAATCCTATCAGTGTACTTCGTGTGCTTCATTCTAGTCTACAAGGTAAGTCAATCAAGAATCATATCAGTGTACTTCGTGTGCTTCATTCTAGTTTACAAGGTAAGTCAATCAAGAATCATATCAGTGTACTTCGTGTGCTTCATTCTAGCTTACAAGGTAAGTCAATCAACAATCCTATCAGTGTACTTCGTGTGCTTCATTCTAGTTTACAAGGTAAGTCAATCAAGAATCCTATCAGTGTACTTCGTGTGCTTCATTCTAGTTTACAAGGTAAGTCAATCAAGAATCATATCAGTGTACTTCGTGTGCTTCATTCTAGTTTACAAGGTAAGTCAATCAACAATCATATCAGTGTACTTCGTGTGCTTCATTCTAGTTTACAAGGTAAGTCAATCAAGAATCCTATCAGTGTACTTCGTGTGCTTCATTCTAGTTTACAAGGTAAGTCAATCAAGAATCCTATCAGTGTACTTCGTGTGCTTCATTCTAGTTTAAGAGGTAAGTCAATCAAGAATCCTATCAGTGTACTTCGTGTGCTTCATTCTAGTTTAAGAGGTAAGTCAATCAACAATCATATCAGTGTACTTCGTGTGCTTCATTCTAGTTTACAAGGTAAGTCAAGCAACAATTATATCAGTGTACTTTGTGTGCTTCATTCTAGTTTACAAGGTAAGTCAATCAAGAATCCTATCAGTGTACTCCGTGTACTTCATTCTAGCTTACAAGGTATGTCAATCAAGAATCCTATCAGTGCACTTCGTGTGCTTTATTCTAGTTTACAAGGTAAGTCAATCAACAATCATATCAGTGTACTTCGTGTGCTTCATTCTAGTTTACAAGGTAAGCCAATCAAGAATCATATCAGTGTACTTCGTGTGCTTCATTCTAGTTTACAAGGTGAGTCAATCAACAATCCTATCAGTGTACTTCGTGTGCTTCATTCTAGTTTACATGGTAAGTCAATCAAGAATCATATCAGTGTACTTCGTGTATTTCATTCTAGTCTATTAGGTAAGTCAATCAAGAATCATATCAGTGTACTTCGTGTGCTTCATTCTAGTTTACAAGGTAAGTCAATGAAGAATTCTATCAGTGTACTTCGTGTGCTTCATTCTAGTTTACAAGGTAAGTCAATCAAGAATCCTATCAGTGTACTTCGTGTGCTTCATTCTAGTTTACAAGGTAAGTCAATCAAGAATCCTATCAGTGCACTTCGTGTGCTTCATTCTAGTTTACAAGGTAAGTCAATCAAGAATCCTATCAGTGTACTTCGTGTGCTTCATTCTAGTTTACAAGGTAAGTCAATCAAGAATCCTATCAGTGTACTTCGTGTGCTTCATTCTAGTTTACAAGGTAAGTCAATCAAGAATCCTATCAGTGTACTTCGTGTGCTTCATTCTAGTTTACAAGGTAAGTCAATCAAGAATCATATCAGTGCACTTCGTGTGCTTCATTCTAGTTTACAAGGTAAGTAAATCAAGAATCCTATCAGTGCACTTCGTGTGCTTCATTCTAGTTTACAAGGTAAGTCAATCAAGAATCCTATCAGTGCACTTCGTGTGCTTCATTCTAGCTTACAAGGTAAGCCAATCAAGAATCATATCAGTGTACTTCGTGTGCTTCATTCTAGTTTACAAGGTAAGTCAATCAAGAATCCTATCAGTGCACTTCGTATGCTTCATTCTAGTTTACAAGGTAAGACAATCAAGAATCCTATCAGTGTACTTCGTGTGCTTCATTCTAGTTTACAAGGTAAGTCAATCAAGAATCCTATCAGTGTACTTCGTGTGCTTCATTCTAGTTTACAAGGTAAGTCAATCAAGAATCCTATCAGTGCACTTCGTGTGCTTCATTCTAGTTTACAAGGTAAGTCAATCAAGAATCCTATCAGTGTACTTCGTGTGCTTCATTCTAGTTTACAAGGTAAGTCAATCAAGAATCCTATCAGTGCACTTCATGTGCTTCATTATAGTTTACAAGGTAAGTCAATCAAGAATCCTATCAGTGCACTTCGTGTGCTTCATTCTAGCTTACAAGGTAAGCCAATCAAGAATCCTATCAGTGTACTTCGTGTGCTTCATTCTAGTTTACAAGGTAAGTCAATCAAGAATCCTATCAGTGTACTTCGTGTGCTTCATTCTAGTTTACAAGGTAAGTCAATCAAGAATCATATCAGTGCACTTCGTGTGCTTCATTCTAGTTTACAAGGTAAGTCAATCAAGAATCCTATCAGTGTACTTCGTGTGCTTCATTCTAGTTTACAAGGTAAGTCAATCAAGAATCCTATCAGTGTACTTCGTGTGCTTCATTCTAGTTTACAAGGTAAGTCAATCAAGAATCCTATCAGTGTACTTCGTGTGCTTCATTCTAGTTTACAAGGTAAGTCAATCAAGAATCCTATCAGTGCACTTCGTGTGCTTCATTCTAGTTTACAAGGTAAGTCAATCAAGAATCATATCAGTTTACTTCGTGTACTTCATTCTAGTCTACAAGGTAAGTCAATGAAGAATTCTATCAGTGTACTTCGTGTGCTTCATTCTAGTTTACAAGGTAAGTCAATCAAGAATCCTATCAGTGTACTTCGTGTGCTTCATTCTAGTTTACAAGGTAAGTCAATCAAGAATCCTATCAGTGCACTTCGTGTGCTTCATTCTAGTTTACAAGGTAAGTCAATCAAGAATCCTATCAGTGTACTTCGTGTGCTTCATTCTAGTTTACAAGGTAAGTCAATCAAGAATCCTATCAGTGTACTTCGTGTGCTTCATTCTAGTTTACAAGGTAAGTCAATCAAGAATCCTATCAGTGTACTTCGTGTGCTTCATTCTAGTTTACAAGGTAAGTCAATCAAGAATCCTATCAGTGCACTTCGTGTGCTTCATTCTAGTTTACAAGGTAAGTCAATCAAGAATCCTATCAGTGCACTTCGTGTGCTTCATTCTAGTTTACAAGGTAAGTCAATCAAGAATCCTATCAGTGCACTTCGTGTGCTTCATTCTAGCTTACAAGGTAAGCCAATCAAGAATCCTATCAGTGTACTTCGTGTGCTTTATTCTAGTTTACAAGGTAAGTCAATCAAGAATCCTATCAGTGCACTTCGTGTGCTTCATTCTAGTTTACAAGGTAAGGCAATCAAGAATCCTATCAGTGTACTTCGTGTGCTTCATTCTAGTTTAAGAGGTAAGTCAATCAAGAATCCTATCAGTGTACTTCGTGTGCTTCATTCTAGTTTACAAGGTAAGTCAATCAAGAATCCTATCAGTGCACTTCATGTGCTTCATTATAGTTTACAAGGTAAGTCAATCAAGAATCCTATCAGTGCACTTCGTGTGCTTCATTCTAGCTTACAAGGTAAGCCAATCAAGAATCCTATCAGTGTACTTCGTGTGCTTCATTCTAGTTTACAAGGTAAGTCAATCAAGAATCCTATCAGTGTACTTCGTGTGCTTCATTCTAGTTTACAAGGTAAGTCAATCAAGAATCATATCAGTGCACTTCGTGTGCTTCATTCTAGTTTACAAGGTAAGTCAATCAAGAATCCTATCAGTGTACTTCGTGTGCTTCATTCTAGTTTACAAGGTAAGTCAATCAAGAATCCTATCAGTGTACTTCGTGTGCTTCATTCTAGTTTACAAGGTAAGTCAATCAAGAATCCTATCAGTGTACTTCGTGTGCTTCATTCTAGTTTACAAGGTAAGTCAATCAAGAATCCTATCAGTGCACTTCGTGTGCTTCATTCTAGTTTACAAGGTAAGTCAATCAAGAATCATATCAGTTTACTTCGTGTACTTCATTCTAGTCTACAAGGTAAGTCAATGAAGAATTCTATCAGTGTACTTCGTGTGCTTCATTCTAGTTTACAAGGTAAGTCAATCAAGAATCCTATCAGTGTACTTCGTGTGCTTCATTCTAGTTTACAAGGTAAGTCAATCAAGAATCCTATCAGTGCACTTCGTGTGCTTCATTCTAGTTTACAAGGTAAGTCAATCAAGAATCCTATCAGTGTACTTCGTGTGCTTCATTCTAGTTTACAAGGTAAGTCAATCAAGAATCCTATCAGTGTACTTCGTGTGCTTCATTCTAGTTTACAAGGTAAGTCAATCAAGAATCCTATCAGTGTACTTCGTGTGCTTCATTCTAGTTTACAAGGTAAGTCAATCAAGAATCCTATCAGTGCACTTCGTGTGCTTCATTCTAGTTTACAAGGTAAGTCAATCAAGAATCCTATCAGTGCACTTCGTGTGCTTCATTCTAGTTTACAAGGTAAGTCAATCAAGAATCCTATCAGTGCACTTCGTGTGCTTCATTCTAGCTTACAAGGTAAGCCAATCAAGAATCCTATCAGTGTACTTCGTGTGCTTTATTCTAGTTTACAAGGTAAGTCAATCAAGAATCCTATCAGTGCACTTCGTGTGCTTCATTCTAGTTTACAAGGTAAGGCAATCAAGAATCCTATCAGTGTACTTCGTGTGCTTCATTCTAGTTTAAGAGGTAAGTCAATCAAGAATCCTATCAGTGTACTTCGTGTGCTTCATTCTAGTTTACAAGGTAAGTCAATCAAGAATCCTATCAGTGCACTTCGTGTGCTTCATTCTAGTTTACAAGGTAAGTCAATCAAGAATCCTATCAGTGTACTTCGTGTGCTTCATTCTAGTTTACAAGGTAAGTCAATCAAGAATCCTATCAGTGCACTTCGTGTGCTTCATTCTAGTTTACAAGGTAAGTCAATCAAGAATCCTATCAGTGCACTTCGTGTGCTTCATTCTAGCTTACAAGGTAAGCCAATCAAGAATCCTATCAGTGTACTTCGTGTGCTTCATTCTAGTTTACAAGGTAAGTCAATCAAGAATCCTATCAGTGCACTTCGTGTGCTTCATTCTAGTTTACAAGGTAAGGCAATCAAGAATCCTATCAGTGTACTTCGTGTGCTTCATTCTAGTTTACAAGGTAAGGCAATCAAGAATACTGTCAGTGTTCTTTGTGTGCTTCATTCTAGTTTACAAGGTAACTCAATCAAGAATCCTATCAGTGTACTTCGTGTGCTTCATTCTAGTTTACAAGGTAAGTCAATCAAGAATCCTGTCAGTGTACTTCGAGTGTTTCATTCTAGTTTACAAGGTAGGTCAATGAGATGTGACGTTAAATATAATTAGTATCTTTAATTATTATATAGATTTGTATTAGGTTGAGATCAACAAAACAGGTTTCGTACTGAATGTTAATAAATCTCAATCTCGTAATTAAACATAATAGAATAGAGTGAGTGAGTGATTGTTGTTTAACACCAAATGAGCATTTATGCAAGTAAATAATGACTAGAAGAAAAGTTTGAAGATACCAAAGGTGTAATCAGAAGCTGTAAATCTAAGATACCAAAGGTGTCATCAGAAGCGGTAAATCTAAGATACCAAAGGGGTAATCAGAAGCTGTAAATCTAAGATACCAAAGGGGTAATCAGAAGCTGTAAATCTAAGATACCAAAGGGGTAGGACAGCCACTAGAATGACCAAAAGAAAAAGGACAAACAATGATCTACAACCTTTACACAGAAAACTAAAGATCGAGGAACACGAACCCCATTCGATGAGATGATAATGCTGTACGCTTAGTTGGGTGTATACAGTACTAGCTCACTAGTTCAAACAGTTTGCATGTAGACATGTCTCTCCACTCGAACACATTAACCTGATTCTGAGCCAACCAGTATTAATTGTTCTCTTACTGTGTACCGGGTTTGTAACTAGATTAACACGACGGGTGCCACTAGTGGAGCAGGAACTTCTTACCCTTTCAGAGCACCTGAGTTCACCCCCGTTTTTAGTGGGCTTCGTGTTACTCGATCTTTAATTTTATGTGTATGTTTTGTAGATCGTTGTTTGTTCTTTTGTACTTTTTCTTTTGGCCATTGTGTTGTCTGACTGTCTTCGATATACGGATTCTGATTAACCTTTTGGTATCTACAAGCTCTTCTTAGTAGAGGAGCAACAGATACCAAATGATAGAATATAATACTTTATCACCATGAAATAAAATGAAAAAAAAACAGTTCCAAAACTCAAGCAAAAAATCGCACTAAGATTCAAAATTGATACCCTTAACACATCTAACCGCTCATTATCCTGGCTTGGTATACTCTCAAATTAAATGCTTAAACTAGTTTCATCGGTCCATGCCTCCCCTTTTAGTGAAATGATGCGGTTACACGTTCTAATCTAAATCCAATAAGAAACGTGTGAAGATACCAAAGGAGTAATCAGAAGAACGACATATAATACCATGGCTACAAGATACCAAAGGAATAATCAGAAACCGAACAACGACATATAATACCATGGCCACAAGATACCAAAGCAGTAATCAGAAACCGAAGAACGACATATAATACCATGGCCACAAGATACCAAAGGAGTAATCAGAAGAACGACATATAATACCATGGCCACAAGATACCAAAGGAGTAATCAGAAGAACGACATATAATACCATGGCCACAAGATACCAAAGGAGTAATCAGAAGAACGACATATAATACCATGGCCACAAGATACCAAAGGAGTAATCAGAAACACAAGAACGACATACAATACCATGGCCACAAGATACCAAAGGAGTAATCAGAAGAACGACATATAATACCATGGCCACAAGATACCAAAGGAGTAATCAGAAGAACGACATATAATACCATGGCCACAAGATGCCAAAGCAGTAATCAGAAACCGAAGAACGACATATAATACCATGTCCACAAGATACCAAAGGAGTAATCAGAAACCGAAGAACGACATATTATACCATGGCCACAAGATACCAAAGGAGTAATCAGAAGAACGACATATAATACCATGGCCACAAGATACCAAAGGAGTAATCAGAAGAACGACATAGAATACCATGGCCACAAGATGCCAAAGCAGTAATCAGAAACCGAAGAACGACATATAATACCATGTCCACAAGATACCAAAGGAGTAATCAGAAACCGCAGAACGACATATTATACCATGGCCACAAGATACCAAAGGAGTAATCAGAAGAACGACATATAATACCATGGCCACAAGATACCAAAGGAGTAATCAGAAGAACGACATATAATACCATGGCCACAAGATGCCAAAGCAGTAATCAGAAACCGAAGAACGACATATAATACCATGTCCACAAGATACCAAAGGAGTAATCAGAAACCGAAGAACGACATATTATACCATGGCCACAAGATACCAAAGGAGTAATCAGAAGAACGACATATAATACCATGGCCACAAGATACCAAAGGAGTAATCAGAAACCGAACAACGACATGTAATATCATGGCCACAAGATACCAAAGGAGTAATCAGAAACAGAAGAACGACATATAATACCATGGCCACAAGATACCAAAGGAGTAATCAGAAACCGAAGAACTACATATAATATCATGGCCACAAGATACCAAAGGAGTAATCAGAAACCGAAGAACGACATATAATACCATGGCCACAAGATACCAAAGGAGTAATCAGAAACCGAAGAACGACATATAATACCATGGCCACAAGATACCAAAGGAGTAATCAGAAACCGAAGAACGACATATAATGCCATGGCCACAATATACCAAAGGAGTAATCAGAAACCGAAGAACGACATAGAATACCATGGCCACAAGATACCAAAGGAGTAATCAGAAACCGAAGAACGACATATAATGCCATGGCCACAATATACCAAAAGAGTAATCAGAAACCGAAGAACGACATAGAATACCATGGCCACAAGATACCAAAGGAGTAATCAGAAACCGAAGAACGACATATAATACCATGGCCACAAGATATCAAAGTAGTATTCAGAAACCGAAGAACGACATATAATACCATGGCCACAAGATATCAAAGGAGTATTCAGAAACCGAAGAACGACATATAATACCATGGCCACAAGATATCAAAGTAGTATTCAGAAACCGAAGAACGACATATAATACCATGGCCAGAAGATACCAAAGGAGTAATCAGAAGCCGTAAATTGAAGAACGACATATAATACCATGGCCAAAAGATACCAAAGGAGTAATCAGAAGCCGTAAATTGAAGAACGACATATGATACCATGGCCAAAAGATACCAAAGGAGTAATCAGAAGCCGTAAATTGAAGAACGACATATAATACCATGGCCAAAAGAAAAGAAGGGACAAACAATCATCAACAAACACTACACAAGAAATTAAGGATCGTGCACCACAAACCCTATCATATCTAGAAGTAAGCTCAGGTGTTTCGGACGGACACATCCGGTCATAAGTCATGAATTATGAAAGAACCGAATTGTGATTTTGACAACCGGAAAAAACCCGTGATCATTTGTGAAATATATATACCGTAACGGTTAACCAAGTAATTGTAGTGACCGTAAAACTGTCGAAGTGGTGACTTTCAACTTAACCACTGGGAACCATTGGTTCAATAACTTGTGTGTTCAATGGTGCCCCTCTTTATTTTAAAATTCAGTCTCCTCTTACCGTTTTATAAGTTCGCGAAGCGAGCTATTTATGACTGAAGCATGGTAAAATTAAATCAATAAAGGAATAATGACAAATACCATTTACTTTGACTAAAACAGAAATCCTTATCATCCATACACTATGCCTATGAAAAAGCTTCAACACATCTGGGTTACCGCTTTTCGAGAACCCTTGAGAACTTACGAAAGAGACACGAAAGGTATCGAAGAGCAGAGAATCCGGTCAAATCGTAACTACTCGGCCATTCTCGCTACGCCTAGTGTAGCAGAAATTGCCGAGTAGTCACGATTGATACCGATTTCGTGATCATTTCAGGTGGTGCCTGTTTCATATTATTAAGCTCGCGAAGCGAGTTATTTATGACAAGCATGGTAAAATTAAATTAATAAAGGAATAATGACGAATACCATTTACTTTGACTAAAACAGAAATCCTTATCATCCATACACTATGCCTATGAAAAAGTTTCAACACATCCGGGTTACCGCTTTTCGAGAACCCTTGAGAACTTACGAAAGGTATCGAAGGGCATCCGGTCCAATTGTAACTACTCGGCCATTCTCGCTACGCCTAGTGTAGCGGAAATTGCCGAGTAGTCACGATTGATACCGGTTTCGCGAGCTTTTCAGGCGGTGCCTATTTCATATTATCAATCAATGTATGCCTTGGTAGCCATTTAACATTACGTTAATTAAATGTCACTGACAGCTGATCAATATCAAAACATCTTGTGAATGAAACATATTGCACCAGTAATATATATATTATTATAATACAATTTTAAAATGCAAGATATAACATGTCTTATTACATGTTGTAGATATAATAATAATTTGAAGTGAAAATGATCAAAGGAACATCATGTTTTTCAGATATCAGTGGAATTTTTGTTCTTCATAGTACCAGTTTTCAATTACCTGTTAGAAGCAGTTGGTGCAGCTCTAGAAATAATTGGTTATGAGGAGGGTCCCTATGATACTGTTGATACCAATACAGCTAGGATATTACTGTATATTCTCTACTACACAATAGAATCAGCACAAAGTATGTTTTATAGCTACTGCAGAAAATATTGATAATTTTAGATAAAAGTAGAAAATGAGCATATTATTTAGAAATCAAGAAAATTTAAAGTACAATGTAATCAGATATATTACAAAAAGTATATTTTCTTTCTCATGGGATATATAATTCTACTTACCTTGTATATCATATGTTTGTATCCGAATTGATATGTTTTCTAGATCCTTACCTTTTACATTGTTTAACAAGATCCAATATTGTCCGTCTTTTGACTTTGAGTGTACCGGATGAAAGCCATTCCGGTAACACACCGTGAGCACTTTTTTGTTATTGCTATAGCTGGATCTATTCATATACCAATGAACTACTATTAAAACTGGAGGTATTATCTGGCCAACAGTAAAGTGTTCTGTCACTGACGTGGTTTATTAGAACTCGAGGTATTATCCGGCCAACAGTCAAGTGTTCTGTCACTGACGTGGTTTATTAAAACTCGAGGTATTATCCGGCCAACAGTCAAGTGTTCTGTCACTGACGTGGTTTATTAGAACTCGAGGTATTATCCGGCCAACAGTCAAGTGTTCTGTCACTGACGTGGTTTATTAGAACTCGAGGTATTATCCGGCCAACAGTCAAGTGTTCTGTCACTGACGTGGTTTATTAGAACTCGAGGTATTATCCGGTCAACAGTCAAGTGTTCTGTCACTGACGTGGTTTATTAAAACTCGAGGTATTATCCGGCCAACAGTCAAGTGTTCTGTCACTGACGTGGTTTATTAGAACTCGAGGTATTATCCGGCCAACAGTCAAGTGTTCTGTCACTGATGTGGTTTATTAGAACTCGAGGTATTATCCGGCCAACAGTCAAGTGTTCTGTCACTGACGTGGTTTATTAGAATTCGAAGTATTATCCGGCCAACAGTCAAGTGTTCTGTCACTGACGTGGTTTATTAGAACTCGTGGTATTATCCGGCCAACAGTCAAGTGTTCTGTCACTGACGTGGTTTATTAGAACTCGTGGTATTATCCGGCCAACAGTCAAGTGTTCTGTCACTGACGTGGTTTATTAGAACTCGAGGTATTATCCGGCCAACAGTCAGTGTTCTGTCACTGACGTGGTTTATTAGAACTCGAGGTATTATCCGGCCAACAGTCAAGTGTTCTGTCACTGACGTGGTTTATTAGAACTCGAGGTATTATCCGGCCAACAGTCAGTGTTCTGTCACTGACGTGGTTTATTAGAACTCGAGGTATTATCCGGCCAACAGTTAAGTGTTCTGTCACTGACGTGGTTTATTAGAACTCGAGGTATTATCCGGCCAACAGTCAAGTGTTCTGTCACTGACGTGGTTTATTAGAACTCGAGGTATTATCCGGCCAACAGTCAAGTGTTCTGTCACTGACGTGGTTTATTAGAACTCGTGGTATTATCCGGCCAACAGTCAAGTGTTCTGTCACTGACGTGGTTTATTAGAACTCGTGGTATTATTCGGCCAACAGTCAGTGTTCTGTCACTGACGTGGTTTATTAGAACTCGAGGTATTATCCGGCCAACAGTCAGTGTTCTGTCACTGACGTGGTTTATTAGAACTCGAGGTATTATCCGGCCAACAGTCAAGTGTTCTGTCACTAACGTGGTTTATTATAACTCGAGGTATTATCCGGCCAACAGTCAAGTGTTCTGTCACTGACGTGGTTTATTAGAACTCGAGGTATTATCCGGCCAACAGTCAAGTGTTCTGTCACTGACGTGGTTTATTAGAACTCGAGGTATTATCCGGCCAACAGTCAAGTGTTCTGTCACTGACGTGGTTTATTAGAACTCGAGGTATTATCCGGCCAACAGTCAGTGTTCTGTCACTGACGTGGTTTATTAGAACTCGAGGTATTATCCGGCCAACAGTCAAGTGTTCTGTCACTGACGTGCTTTATTAGAACTCGAGGTATTATCTGGCCAACAGTCAAGTGTTCTGTCACTGACGTGGTTTATTAGAACTCGAGGTATTATCTGGCCAACAGTCAGTGTTCTGTCACTGACGTGGTTTATTAGAACTCGGGGTATTATCCTGCCAACAGTCAAGTGTTCTGTCATTGATGTGGTTTATTAGAACTCGAGGTATTATCTGGCCAACAGTCAAGTGTTCTGTCATTGACGTGGTTTATTAGAACTCGAGGCATTATCCGGCCAACAGTCAAGTGTTCTCTCGCTGACGTTGTTTATTAGTACTCGATGCATTATCCGGCCAACAGTCAAGTGTTCTCTCACTGACGTGGTTTATTAGTACTCGATGCATTATCCGGCCAACAGTCAAGTGTTCTCTCACTGACGTGGTTTATTAGTACTCGATGCATTATCCGGCCAACAGTCAAGTGTTCTGTCACTGACGTGGTTTATTAGATATATATTTAATATTTAAGCTTACAGTTCCTAAATAATGTATTCATCATTACAACTAAGATGTACCTTCCTCGTCAATACACAACTTAACAGATTTTGGCTATTCTGTTTAGGTTCTTTGGTTTTCTTGCTCCCAAAATGTTTTTAATAAACCGAAGGTGACATGAAGGACAACCCAGAGACACTGACAACATTAGATACAGTACGAAGACAAACCAAAACAACACAGGAAACTAATAAGATAAGCAATACGTACCCCACCAAGAACCGGTGTGAACCAAGCTGCTCATGCAGGGTAAGCAGCTTCTGTCTGTTATAAGAAACCCGCCATGTTACTCATTTATTCTCATTTCTTTCCAACTTTTGACTTTGTGCGAAGCTAATGAAGGTTATTCCAGAAACGCGCCATGCACACTAAATTATATCTACACGTTTTACTTACTCAACATAGATACGATAAAAATTAACTTAAATCCTCGATTCTGAAATTGTGTGGTCGACACAAAGAATTGATTAATGATATTCAAGTGTATCACTGATCTTTAACTGGTTTTGGGAATTACAAGTTCACGATTTGTGTAATTAAAGAGTTTCACGTACCAACCCTGGCGAAGCTAATGCAGTGTATATTCCTAAAAAATCTCGAAGAGGAGTTATATTATGGAAAAAAAGTTAAACAGTGATTGTCAAGACATATTTTTGGATTTTTATCTTGCATTTTATTCCATTCAGAAAAAAAAGCGAAAAAAAAATATTTGAGAGTAGCAAACCAGTTTAATAGTGTTACAATTAAAAGTGCTTATCACAAATGAGAGAGAGCATATGATCGTCTGAAACGACTCTGATAATTGCACCTCAACAGGTGCTCTTTGGAAATAAACGTAAGATAAAGCCGAAGGGGCAATCAAGAGACACTGGTAACATTGGGCACACAAAATACAGAACAAAGACAAACAAAACTACAGCACAACACAAAACCATGAGCAACACGGACCCCGCCAAAACCTGGAAGTGAACCCAGGTGCTCGCGAAGGATAAGTACTTCCTGCTCTTATAATGACTTTGTAGGAATTAACAATGTCATCTTTTTTCATTTCAGTTTGCGTTTTTTGCGCATGTATTGTGGAGTTATTGTTGTCACTGATCATTATATTCCACATGATATCATCATACAGGTAATACAAAATAGTTGATAAAGTTCAAGATTAGGACGTTTTTTATATGGTGTCGTACTCAAACCATTCATGCATAGCTCCGGCGGAAATCAAATGCTTTATAAATAGTACTTCGCTTCTCAGTTGCGTGGTATACAATTACCCATGAAAAGCGTTTGTAGAGTGTGAATCAAATATATCTGCCCAACACAAGAATGAGACATAAATGAGTTACACGTATTTGCATAATGCAATTCCCGTTGCATAATAACGAGAACACGCAGAAGCTTCTTATGACAACTGTTAGCCACGTGATCGGTTACAGCTGATTTAATGTTCGTACCTTATTCTTGTCATGCATGTTAAAGATAAAACACAATTTTGAATCTACATAATTTATCACATTCCAATTAGGGTAATACCTTAACACATAATTACGTTTTAAAAACTTTTGACCTTCCTCAAAATAAACTAAATTAGCTAAAGTACAAGTTAAGAGATAATTAAGTAATCTAGCAATTTAATAATGATGATGTTGAAAGCCAGTTTGTGAAGTAGGGTTAGTTTTTATAAATATACTTGCTAAATCAGAAAATGTGAATTTTTACATGCATTTCATTTTAATATCTTTATGTCCATGCATTAAAGGAAAATAAACCAATTATTATATTGTTTGTGTCGGAATTGTATATGATTCCTTTAGTTTAGTAAAACACCAATTAAGATACTACGATGATATTCAATTTTGCTCTATTAAAGAAAGAATCTGCTTGGTTTATACAAAGGAAATATGGTCCATATACCACCAATGACAGAGAAGAGTAATGCTAGCTTAATGGTATGATATTAACACACATATTGTACCAACTACGACAAATACCTGGAGCTAGATTTGTTGCCCAAGAAAATTCGCGTGTTCCAATTGGAAACACGTCAGCTTTATTATTGCAATCCAAAAGAACATGTAAACAAGGAATGTATGAATGTTGGTACTCAAAGCAAGAAACAATATTTGCTATTAGAAAATCGGGGTTATACCGTTTATAAAAATTGTAGAACGTAACAGTGCCATTTGGTATTACATTGTATATGTGTTAAAATGAGAGAAGCTAGCACTATCTAATAAGTGTACCACAAAGTCGGTATAGTGTGTTCCCAATTGAAAAACAATATGCTGTAGAAAACTCATACGACCAGAATCAGTGAAAACATGTATATTGTCGTGAGCAGAATTCGGCTTTTTGACTATATGTATATCACTATAATAGAACGAAAAGTCGAAAATGTGTGTACACCCATTTGAAGTAATCGAGAGTTGATTTCTCAGAAATGTGCGATATGAACGCATCTACTGATTAAATTGGATATTTAATGCGCAAGCAACGTAAATCAGACAGTGCGTATCTGGTGTATATGTGCCATGCAAAACAGACTGTCACTCTCCTTGTGCATTATTCACAGACATTTTCTACATATTTAACAATGGCTCCCACCGAGCCAATTAGCAAAAATCACAATTTTGCTATATCTATTTTATTATCATCACATACTTGTAGTATCCAAGTGTTACCTCTTTACTGTATACTTATGCATTGTCTCTAAACATTTAGTAAGAAAGGATATGGATGTAAATGAACATGAGAGAATATCTAACATTACACTTAGACACAAATTCAAGTAAGAGAACGTTTATTGTTATTCTACATTTCATGTATTTATTATTATTTAAACATATATATTGCTTATTTAGCAAAAATTAATAGAATCAAAATTAATTTTTCTTGCAGGTTGGAACAATGAGATATACAGGATATCAAGTCGGCTATACCTTATGGGGTAAGATAGCATTAAAATGTCATCAATATCAATAAAACGGCAATTCAAAATATTCTCAGCTTCAGTTATTTCAAATAGTTGTATTCAATGTAAATTGGGATATTCTAATGATCTTGACTTCAGACCATGAGCGTGCGTGATGAAGGTTATTGTAGAAAGACGTAGTGTGCACTAAATTAGATATCTACGTTTTTATGGACTAATTCTGTTTGAACGCATTGGTTATGCAGTTCATATGAATCTTTGTTATTCACTAATATTGTTAACGTTCTGGTCTTTTATCGGTCTTATTTTGATAGATCTTATATATTATATATGTATACATTTAATCCATTTGTTGACATTGTGGTTCTTTTCCTGAGTAGCTCTTTACAATAAATGAAATACGATGGAAGCTTAAATGCGCTTTGGTGAACAGCCATTTGTTGTGACATTATTCGTAGTTCCAGATTGGGGTTCTGGTGGGGTGATATTTTGAGTGTTGGTCATGTTTTACAGTAATAAAGATGTTCCCCTGATTAATCTTTACAACATACCTTTTTCATCACAATGTTTGTATAACAAACATACAACTCTACTTAATTCTTATAGATTTTGCCTTCCATAACTGTTATTTTGTTTAAAATAACATAAAATTTTTAACCTATTTACTTTGCATTTCGGGTTAATATCCATAGTGATCCTAACGAAGTATGTTCCAGTCAGCAATACTTTGAGGTCCATTAATCCTGACAAAAAAAATAATATCTAAAAGTACCGTACACATATCATCCATTTAATAAATAGTCCGGTTGACTCCAGTCTCCTATACTAAGCAATTTTAATAAATTGTTTATGTTTGTCATTGTAATTAGTATTATGTAAGGTGAGATATATTTTAACTAATGTCAAATATTATAAATTTATTGTAGGTTATCTAATACAGTGGACTCTATTCTTCCTTGTTTTCAATGTCATTGCTATCATTGTAACATTATACAGAGCTGGAGCTGGTGGCTTTATAACAGACCTAATCAAGAAGTTCTGGTAAGTTGAATTTATTCTCTACCAATCTACGTCATTTTGAAAGGTATACGTATGCAACTAATTATCAAAACCAAGACATGATAACAAAAAATACAAGTAATTATATACTTAGTAAATAAAAAATGTAACAAACAAAAAAGAAACAAAGACAAGCAATAGTTAATATGGACAAACAGCGAAAGCCAAACATGGAGACCGGGGATGTCCTCAGGTGCCCAGGAATGACAATCACATATGACTATAGTCATATACTTGTCGAGATACTAACATTTATCTTCATGGGCGAAAGTATAGTTGCTTATTCTTCCGAACCATTAGAGCCATTGTTGTTCTTATTTCACTAACTAATTCTAATAATTATAGGCTTGGTGATTTTGTTGATCGTATCTTTCCCATTGAGTATAAAATAATTATAGGCTTGGTGATTTTGTTGATCGTATCTTTCCCATTGAGTATAAAATAATTATAGGCTTGGTGATTTTGTTGATCGTATCTTTCCCATTGAGTATAAAATAATTATAGGCTTGGTGATTTTGTTGATCGTATCTTTCCCATTGAGTATAAAATAATTATAGGCTTGGTGATTTTGTTGATCGTATCTTTCCCATTGAGTATAAAATAATTATAGGCTTGGTGATTTTGTTGATCGTATCTTTCCCATTGAGTATAAAATAATTATAGGCTTGGTGATTTTGTTGATCGTATCTTTCCCATTGAGTATAAAATAATTATAGGCTTGGTGATTTTGTTGATCGTATCTTTCCCATTGAGTATAAAATAATTATAGGCTTGGTGATTTTTGTTGATCGTATCTTTCCCATTGAGTATAAAATAATTATAGGCTTGGTGATTTTGTTGATCGTATCTTTCCCATTGAGTATAAAATAATTATAGGCTTGGTGATTTTGTTGATCGTATCTTTCCCATTGAGTATAAAATAATTATAAGCTTGGTGATTTTGTTGATCGTATCTTTCCCATTGAGTATAAAATAATTATAGGCTTGGTGATTTTGTTGATCGTATCTTTCCCATTGAGTATAAAATAATCATAGGCTTGGTGATTTTGTTGATCGTATCTTTCCCATTGAGTATAAAATAATCATAGGCTTGGTGATTTTGTTGATCGTATCTTTCCCATTGAGTATAAAATAATTATAGGCTTGGTGATTTTGTTGATCGTATCTTTCCCATTGAGTATAAAATAATTATAGGCTTGGTGATTTTGCTGATCGTATCTTTCCCATTGAGTATAAAATAATTATAGGCTTGGTGATTTTGTTGATCGTATCTTTCCCATTGAGTATAAAATAATTATAGGCTTGGTGATTTTGTTGATCGTATCTTTCCCATTGAGTATAAAATAATTATAGGCTTGGTGATTTTGTTGATCGTATCTTTCCCATTGAGTATAAAATAATTATAGGCTTGGTGATTTTGTTGATCGTATCTTTCCCATTGAGTATAAAATAATTATAGGCTTGGTGATTTTGTTGATCGTATCTTTCCCATTGAGTATAAAATAATTATAGGCTTGGTGATTTTGTTGATCGTATCTTTCCCATTGAGTATAAAATGATTATAGGCTTGGTGATATTTGTTGATCGTATCTTTCCCATTGAGTATAAAATAATTATAGGCTTGGTGATTTTGTTGATCGTATCTTTCCCATTGAGTATAAAATAAAGAATAACACATATACAACTAGGTCTGCTTCATAACTTGACCTACATCTCAAAATTGACAAAAGGGATGATTTCAATTTTCACATTGTGGAGCATAAACATTGTATTTCGCAGTTGAAGCGATATACCAGAGCCTATAATGATTTCATTGATAGAGGATTGCTGTTAGCAAGGAAGCTACTCAACCAAGGTTTACTAGTGGTTAAATTGAAGTCACAATCCGATTCTTTCCTCATTCATGTCTTGTCTCTTGGTTTGTAACAAGAGTATCACAACGAGTGCTACATGTGGAACATGCACTGCTTACACTTCCGGGGAGCTTATATTTATCTCCGGTTTTTAGTTGAGTGCATGTTGCTCGATCATTAGTTTTCTGTGTAGTATTTTGTAGATCATTGGTTGTACTTTTGTCCTTTCTCGTTTGGCAATTATATTGTTTGTCCTACGATTTACAGTTGATGATTTCCTCATTGATATCTTCAAACATTTCTTACTTTACAAAGTTATTAAATTTCAGGCCGGCACCCATTACAACAATAGCACTGAGTATTGTTCAAACACTTCTTGCTAAATTTTTATTCCTACAAGAGAGAGGAGACGTTTTAGGAATTGAAAACAGGTAAACTGTATCTATATTTAATGTTTTTGTTAATGTTTTAAAAATGAATTAACGAAACGAAGACTAAACAAACTTACTGTATTAAATTTAGAACATAATAGGTTTTACGACATCAGATAATTTAGGTTTCTGTGTATTACAAGCGAATTGTAGATAGCCCATTAGGGAATTTAAACTGTTAAGTGATAAAATGAAAAAAAAAACCTTGCCATACTGTCGGAACAATTCCAAAATCAAATATCAAAATCGTAGAAAGAGGCAAAATCGATACCCCTTACACAAAAACATGATCGCTCACTTTTCTGACATGAGCAGGTACTTCAATTAAAAAGGCTGCTGGGTTAAACTAGTTGGTCTGAAACCTCCCCTCCTCTTAGTGAAATGATGCAGTCATACAAGTGAGTCACTGATTATTATTTAATGAAACCTCCCCCTCTTAGTGAAATGATGTGGTCATACAAGTGAGTCACTGATTATTATTTAATGCAAGGTGACCAAATATACTTTTATCTTGACGATACCAAGTTATTTTTATGCGGTTATTTTAATATCTGTATCGTACAAGATTAACACGCTGAGTTGAATCATTCCTTATTATCCTGAATCTGAGCCAGCCAGTCTTCGCTCTAATTCCTCAATACTGCCTGCTTAACAACAAATACAATTTTCATTAAATTCACCCCCAGTTTGTGGCTGGTGTTCATGGTGGTCTTTTTAGGTTTTCTGTGTTCAATATTTGAGCATTAGGTTTGTCCATGTTTTTATTTTCTTTTGACCAACGGTTTGTCGTATTCTTTTGATTATGTCTTTTGATCACGTCTTGGTACCTACTTTATTTATTGTCTTTGGCTTGATACGACCGGTTATCTAACTGACTATCTACCGAACTAGAGACAAGTTTGATTTATATTACAACGTCTAGACGATTTAAACCCATTATGATAGCAATATGTAATTAACCAACTATAAGATACATAAATTGTATTTAAAGTACTATATTATAAGAGAAGATTAAAAATGTATTCAGAGAAAAGTCATGCACACGTATATCTGTTGTATCTAATTTTTCTTCCAGACGTGGATTTTTCATTATTACCTACTTTGTGTTTTTCTACAACACATTTTTGGGAGTAATATCATGTCTACTCAGAATTATCAAAGCCATTGTCATTGGAGCATTATTTCTTGGACGTCTAGATCACAGTACATTACCAAGAAGATTTCAACTGTTTGATCCTGGTAACTATTATAGATTAGTTCTTTATTAAATTATGTAGCGCAACTTTTATTTTTTATGTCTTACATATATTATTTGCAAAAATAAAATATGATCTTATTTGAAGTTAATTATTCCGAATCGATTTGTATTTTTCATCATTTCATTATTTTAAATATATGCGAATTGCATCAACACTCGGGCAAAGCAAATTGCTATATGCATTAATAAATAATACAACATTTGCCTTTTCAGGATTTGATGCATATGTTGGATTCATGCATATGGAGAACGCCCATCTTAATCCAGTTCTGTTGACTTTCCTATCAATCCTACAGATTAATGTAAATCAGAACTCGGGCCAAGACAATGATGACGAAAAAGGTGAATTTACAAATATATTGAAGTAAATTAACATTGAAACATTAGTTTTAAAAGGCAACAAATTAATCACATTAGCCGTAATGTATCATAATAAAAGTTCATCAGAAGATTTAGAAGATACCAAAAGGGTAATCAGAATCCGTGAATCGAAGACGAACAGAAACCACAAAAAGAAAAGGACAAAATGACAAACAACGATCTACAAAACATATACATGAAGCTAAAGATCGAGTAACACAAACACCACTAAAACCGGGGGTGAACTCAGGTGCACCGGAAGGGTGAGCAGTTCCTGCTCCATTAGTGGAACCCGTCGTGTCAATCTAGCTACGAACCCGGTGATAAATCATGAGTGAGGAAAGGACCGAGAAGTGTTTACGACAAGTGGAACATATTCGTGGTCATTTGCGACGCAGATATTTAATAGCGGTCAACCAAATCATGGTGGCCACCGTAAAACTTCCGAATTGATTACTTCAACGTAACCATGAGGAGCCCTTGGTTCAGTAACTTCCTTGTTAGTAGCAACCCTCTATCAAGGAAATCCTGATAGAAACCATAAGCCTTGGAATGTCGTATCAACTGAGAGATATGTACTCCATATGGAGGTGCTGCTCGAATGTTGCTACATGTAAATGGAAACTTCATGATGGGAAAATTGAAATCATCTCTTTTGTCGTAAAGTTTCGTTCTTACCCCCTCACTCTTAATGTCAAGGTATATGTCAATGTATGAAGCAAACCTATCTGGGATAGATGCGATCAACGAAATCCACACAATCTAGAATTATTTAGTGAAATGACATCATCTGTATAGCGATACATGAAATTAAAGGATCGGGCTAGCTTTATTTTCGTTTTTCTTGAGAAGCCCCTGGATGAATTCTGTCTAATACGAATATAAGAACAAGTCGGCGAGAAGAGGAGCACAGTTTGTACCCATAGGTATGCAGACTGTCTGTTGAAAAACACGTCCATAAAATATAGCATATATGTTGTCAATCAAAAACTCGAGCATGTTGATGATATCAGTTTCAGAGAACTTTTTTGGTAGAATCAGAGTATTTATTTTTTACAAAATAAGATCTGTCCCTTCCTCCCACAAGATATGTGTATCTACGTTGTCCATTTCTTTTTTGTGAAGTACAGTTGGACCGCTCCATTAATCTGTCTTTCAGCTTATAGTGAGGGATAGTTGCGTAGAGGGTAGAGAAGTCAAATGTTTAAATGATATTGCAGGAGGAGAGGGACCTATATTGTATGTACTCTAACAGATCTTTAGAGTTCTTCAGAACCCATATCTGATTTACACCACCCCTTGAGTAGCTAGTGTCACAGTAACGCTGAAGCCCGGTTTTGACCGCTGATAGAATACATGTTAGTAATGTGGAAAGGGGTTTCGTGGAGCATTTGGCAGACCCAGCATTATAGCGCTGTTTGTAAGGACACTTGTGAAATTTAGGAATCCAGTAATCCAGTTCTTCATCTTTGATTGAAGTTCCAAAGGAACATAAAACAGACCTTTCGTAAGTGTCGTCGTGGTATATGTAGGGTTGCCACGTCAATTGTCGTAAATGTCGTCGTGGTATATGTAGGGTTGCCACGTCAATTGTCGTAAGTGTCGTCGTGGTATATGTAGGGTTGCCACGTCAATTGTCGTAAGTGTCGTCGTGGTATATGTAGGGTTGCCACGTCAATTGTCGTATGTGTCGTCGTGGTATATGTAGGGTTGCCACGTCAATTGTCGTAAGTGTCGTCGTGGTATATGTCGCGTTGCCACGTCAATTGTCGTATGTGTCGTCGTGGCATATGTAGGGTTGCCACGTCAATTGTCGTAAGTGTCGTGGTATATGTAGGGTTGCCACGTCAATTGTCGTAAGTGTCGTCGTGGTATATGTAGGGTTGCCACGTAAGTGTCGTCGTGGTATATGTAGGGTTGCCACGTCAATTGTCGTAAGTGTCGTGGTATATGTAGGGTTGCCACGTAAGTGTCGTCGTGGTATATGTAGGGTTGCCACGTCAATTGTCCTAAGTGTCGTCGTGGTATATGTAGGGTTGCCACGTCAATTGTCGTAAGTTTCGTCGTGGTATATGTAGGGTTGCCACGTAAGTGTTGTCGTAGTATATGTAGGGTTGCCACGTCAATTGTCGTAAGTGTCGTCGTGGTATATGTCGCGTTGCCACGTCAATTGTCGTAAGTGTCGTCGTGGTATATGTAAGGTTGCCACGTCAATTGTCGTAAGTGTCGTCGTGGTATATGTAGGGTTGCCACGTCAATTAAGTGTCGTCGTGGTATATGTAGGGTTGCCACGTCAATTAAGTGTCGTCGTGGTATATGTAGGGTTGCCACGTCAATTGTCGTAAGTGTCGTCGTGGTATATGTAGGGTTGCCACGTCAATTAAGTGTCGTCGTAGTATATGTAGGGTTGCCACGTCAATTGTCGTAAGTGTCGTCGTGGTATATGTAGGGTTGCCACGTCAATTGTCGTAAGTGTCGTCGTGGTATATGTAGGGTTGCCACGTCAATTAAGTTTCGTCGTAGTATATGTAGGGTTGCCACGTCAATTGTCAATACCTAATTCCTTTATTAAGCAGTAATATGATTTGCTCACCACAAATACAACCTTTCAACCGTTGTATCCCGATAATTGTTTTAAATTGCCCTACTAACACACTCTTCGGAATTTCAATGTCTCTAATGAATGTCAATTTATTTATTTAGGATGCTATTAATGGAACATGATATTTCAGAACCGTTTGAATATACTAACGGGGTGATTGTAAATAGTAAATATATGAATTGAAAATAAAAAGTTTGAAAGGTTTCAAAATACTAAAAGTGGTAATTAGAAGACAATTTTGAAGATGTCAAAGGGGTAATCAGAAGCCGCAAGTTTTAAAAGAACAGACAATACAATGATCAAATGGAAAAGGACAAACTATGATCTAGAAACCACTACACATGATTTCCGAACAGATTTATCTCCATCGTCGTGACTAATTGTATTATATATAGTTTCCTTGAAAAACAAATGACATCTTTCCTATTCAGAAATTTGATTTGAAACATTGTAGTCCAATTTCAATTGTTACACATTTAATATTTTTGGAACCCTTTCTGATATTACCGATCTTATTTTTGTTTACGATTTATATATAGTAACGATGTTATTTTGAAACGGCACAAATTTGACATGTCGGTTAGAAGAACTTCAAACAAACAATAATATTTACATTTTACCACACTATTTTAGCCATTTCCAATCCATAGCATAGACCTAGAATATATTGTAGAAATTATTCTGCTAACTAGTGTCTAATTTAAGTACATGTAGCGGTGAAGTGTCTTTTTATTATTATTTTCTTTTTAAGTAAATACAATTTCCTTTAGAGAGACAGTTGTATTTACTTTGAATGGTTGATATTTGTAACGTATTCCAGTTCCCATATCTTTGACAAATTTGCCATTATAACTCGTCTTGAACGGATATTATGAAAGCCAATAAAATACTGATTTATAATTTTCAGATTTGGGCGATATCAAATTAACTAACAAAGACAAACGTCATAGGCTGGCTATCAGGCGATGGCACCTTGCTAGCGTGTTACACTTCAATCCACAACTTCGTATTTTTCGGAAGCAATATTTATCTAGCCAACGTGCAAAGAGATCTAGCACAGATAAAGAAAAGAAGATTCCATTGGAAGACTCTGCTGTTTCATTGTAAGCAATGTTTAATATTTGTCTAAAAAAAATTAGACTGATTGAGTCGCGTTTTACATACCATCACCCAGTCATATAAATTATCTATTGGTATTTTGTTGAAGTTACTACGTAATAAGAATCAACTGGCGCAACGTCTTACTATTTACATATGATTTGCTCAATTATATACCGCTCAGTAGTCCATACGTAGTTATATCAATAGGAAAATAACCAATGATGCAGAATGACCTTACAATCTTTAACAGACCGGATGATTTTAATTGTCATATAGGGAACATTACAATTTACTGCAGGCCTACATTTTAAGCTGTTATTTAGCTTACGAATAAAAGATATAGTTAAGCGTTTTTTTGGGATAAATGTACATTAAGTGGTGAGAATAGCTTCAATTTATTTGACATCTTTAGTATTCCGTATGTAAAGACAAATCAGGTGACAACTGAACATTATTCTGATGTATAATCTGTTGACCTTTTCGTGAGATGCGATTTTCTACTGGAGTGGTCCGTGAAATGTATAATGTAGTTGTCCTCAAACCTTCAAATTGTTAAACACAGTATACTTTCGGAAAGATGCATAACTAAATGGGGTGTTTCGGGTAAAACATTAGCCCAGGCTTACATGATTCATAATAAAAAGTCTGATTATGTTTGTCAACAATTTCGATATATGTTCGCTAGTATTTTAACATAGGCGCACGGACTCAAACTCGTATAATCCAGACTCAATACAAAACATTATTTTCATAGCTTTTCGGTAAATTCTAATAACATATTAAATCATAAATGCTTATGATTTATATTTCAGGAAGCTCCAGACTAAAGCGTAGGCTAGTGTTGGTGACAATAGTAAAAACACAGAAATTAAAAGATATATAGAAGCTAATTAAATCAAGAAAAGAAAGAGTGATGTTCGACAGAATTCCACCAATAAAATCTATACTAGACATATAATTGTGATTTCTTTGAGATTTATATCATATTGTACATTAGGATATATACATTATATAAAGAACAAACAAACGACATATAATTATAAAAATCGTTAATGTAACGATAGAATTAAATACGTTTAATCGTACATAGGTTGTTGTAGTTCTAATGTAACGATAGAAATAAATACGTTTAATCGTAGATAGGTTGTGGTAGTTCTAATGTAACGATAGAAATAAATACGTTTAATCGTACATAGGTTGTTGTAGTTCTAATGTAACGATAGAAATAAATACGTTTAATCGTCCATAGGTTGTGGTAGTTCTAATGTAACGATATAAATAAATACGTTTAATCGTACATAGGTTGTGGTAGTTCTAATGTAACGATATAAATAAATACGTTTAATCGTACATAGGTTGTGGTAGTTCTAATGTAACGATATAAATAAATACGTTTAATCGTACATAGGTTGTTGTAGTTCTAATGTAACGATAGAAATAAATACGTTTAATCGTACATAGGTTGTGGTAGTTCTAATGTAACGATAGAAATAAATACGTTTAATCGTAGATAGGTTGTGGTAGTTCTAATGTAACGATAGAGATAAATACGTTTAATCGTACATAGGTTGTTGTAGTTCTAATGTAACGATAGAAATAAATACGTTTAATCGTACATAGGTTGTTGTAGTTCTAATGTAACGATAGAAATAAATACGTTTAATCGTAGATAGGTTGTGGTAGTTCTAATGTAACGATAGAGATAAATACGTTTAATCGTACATAGGTTGTTGTAGTTCTAATGTAACGATAGAAATAAATACGTTTAATCGTAGATAGGTTGTGGTAGTTCTAATGTAACGATATAAATAAATACGTTTAATCGTAGATAGGTTGTTGTAGTTCTAATGTAACGATAGAAATAAATACGTTTAATCGTCCATAGGTTGTTGTAGTTCTAATGTAACGATAGAAATAAATACGTTTAATCGTACATAGGTTGTTGTAGTTCTAATGTAACGATATAAATAAATACGTTTAATCGTAGATAGGTTGTTGTAGTTCTAATGTAACGATAGAAATAAATACGTTTAATCGTACATAGGTTGTTGTAGTTCTAATATAACGATAGAAATAAATACGTTTAATCGTACATAGGTTGTTGTAGTTCTAATATAACGATAGAAATAAATACGTTTAATCGTACATAGGTTGTGGTAGTTCTAATGTAACGATAGAAATAAATACGTTTAATCGTACATAGGTTGTGGTAGTTCTAATGTAACGATAGAAATAAATACGTTTAATCGTACATAGGTTGTGGTAGTTCTAATGTAACGATAGAGATAAATACGTTTAATCGTACATAGGTTGTGGTAGTTCTAATGTAACGATATAAATAAATACGTTTAATCGTACATAGGTTGTGGTAGTTCTAATGTAACGATAGAAATAAATACGTTTAATCGTACATAGGTTGTGGTAGTTCTAATGTAACGATAGAAATAAATACGTTTAATCGTACATAGGTTGTTGTAGTTCTAATGTAACGATAGAAATAAATACGTTTAATCGTACATAGGTTGTGGTAGTTCTAATGTAACGATAGAAATAAATACGTTTAATCGTACATAGGTTGTGGTAGTTCTAATGTAACGATATAAATAAATACGTTTAATCGTACATAGGTTGTTGTAGTTCTAATGTAACGATAGAAATAAATACGTTTAATCGTACATAGGTTGTGGTAGTTCTAATGTAACGATAGAAATAAATACGTTTAATCGTACATAGGTTGTGGTAGTTCTAATGTAACGATAGAAATAAATACGTTTAATCGTCCATAGGTTGTGGTAGTTCTAATGTAACGATAGAAATAAATACGTTTAATCGTAGATAGGTTGTGGTAGTTCTAATGTAACGATAGAAATAAATACGTTTAATCGTACATAGGTTGTGGTAGTTCTAATGTAACGATAGAAATAAATACGTTTAATCGTACATAGGTTGTGGTAGTTCTAATGTAACGATAGAAATAAATACGTTTAATCGTACATAGGTTGTGGTAGTTCTAATGTAACGATAGAAATAAATACGTTTAATCGTACATAGGTTGTGGTAGTTCTAATGTAACGATAGAAATAAATACGTTTAATCGTACATAGGTTGTTGTAGTTCTAATGTAACGATAGAAATAAATACGTTTAATCGTAGATAGGTTGTGGTAGTTCTAATGTAACGATATAAATAAATACGTTTAATCGTACATAGGTTGTGGTAGTTCTAATGTAACGATAGAAATAAATACGTTTAATCGTACATAGGTTGTTGTAGTTCTAATGTAACGATAGAGATAAATACGTTTAATCGTACATAGGTTGTTGTAGTTCTAATGTAACGATAGAAATAAATACGTTTAATCGTAGATAGGTTGTTGTAGTTCTAATGTAACGATATAAATAAATACGTTTAATCGTACATAGGTTGTTGTAGTTCTAATGTAACGATAGAAATAAATACGTTTAATCGTAGATAGGTTGTGGTAGTTCTAATGTAACGATATAAATAAATACGTTTAATCGTACATAGGTTGTGGTAGTTCTAATGTAACGATAGAAATAAATACGTTTAATCGTACATAGGTTGTGGTAGTTCTAATGTAACGATAGAAATAAATACGTTTAATCGTACATAGGTTGTGGTAGTTCTAATGTAACGATAGAAATAAATACGTTTAATCGTCCATAGGTTGTGGTAGTTCTAATGTAACGATAGAAATAAATACGTTTAATCGTACATAGGTTGTGGTAGTTCTAATGTAACGATAGAAATAAATACGTTTAATCGTACATAGGTTGTGGTAGTTCTAATGTAACGATAGAGATAAATACGTTTAATCGTACATAGGTTGTTGTAGTTCTAATGTAACGATAGAAATAAATACGTTTAATCGTAGATAGGTTGTGGTAGTTCTAATGTAACGATATAAATAAATACGTTTAATCGTACATAGGTTGTGGTAGTTCTAATGTAACGATAGAAATAAATACGTTTAATCGTACATAGGTTGTGGTAGTTCTAATGTAACGATAGAAATAAATACGTTTAATCGTAGATAGGTTGTGGTAGTTCTAATGTAACGATAGAAATAAATACGTTTAATCGTACATAGGTTGTGGTAGTTCTAATGTAACGATAGAAATAAATACGTTTAATCGTCCATAGGTTGTGGTAGTTCTAATGTAACGATAGAAATAAATACGTTTAATCGTACATAGGTTGTGGTAGTTCTAATGTAACGATAGAGATAAATACGTTTAATCGTACATATGTTGTTGTAGTTCTAATGTAACGATAGAAATAAATACGTTTAATCGTAGATAGGTTGTTGTAGTTCTAATGTAACGATAGAGATAAATACGTTTAATCGTACATAGGTTGTTGTAGTTCTAATGTAACGATAGAAATAAATACGTTTAATCGTAGATAGGTTGTTGTAGTTCTAATGTAACGATATAAATAAATACGTTTAATCGTACATAGGTTGTTGTAGTTCTAATGTAACGATAGAAATAAATACGTTTAATCGTAGATAGGTTGTTGTAGTTCTAATGTAACGATATAAATAAATACGTTTAATCGTAGATAGGTTGTTGTAGTTCTAATGTAACGATATAAATAAATACGTTTAATCGTACATAGGTTGTTGTAGTTCTAATGTAACGATAGAAATAAATACGTTTAATCGTAGATAGGTTGTTGTAGTTCTAATGTAACGATAGAAATAAATACGTTTAATCGTAGATAGGTTGTTGTAGTTCTAATGTAACGATAGAAATAAATACGTTTAATCGTACATAGGTTGTTGTAGTTCTAATGTAACGATAGAAATAAATACGTTTAATCGTAGATAGGTTGTTGTAGTTCTAATGTAACGATAGAAATAAATACGTTTAATCGTAGATAGGTTGTTGTAGTTCTAATGTAACGATAGAAATAAATACGTTTAATCGTAGATAGGTTGTTGTAGTTCTAATGTAACGATAGAAATAAATACGTTTAATCGTAGATAGGTTGTGGTAGTTCTAATGTAACGATATAAATAAATACGTTTAATCGTACATAGGTTGTTGTAGTTCTAATGGAACGATAGAAATAAATACGTTTAATCGTAGATAGGTTGTTGTAGTTCTAATGTAACGATAGAAATAAATACGTTTAATCGTAGATAGGTTGTGGTAGTTCTAATGTAACGATATAAATAAATACGTTTAATCGTACATAGGTTGTTGTAGTTCTAATGTAACGATAGAAATAAATACGTTTAATCGTAGATAGGTTGTGGTAGTTCTAATGTAACGATATAAATAAATACGTTTAATCGTACATAGGTTGTTGTAGTTCTAATGTAACGATAGAAATAAATACGTTTAATCGTACATAGGTTGTGGTAGTTCTAATGTAACGATAGAAATAAATACGTTTAATCGTCCATAGGTTGTGGTAGTTCTAATATCTAATAGAAGCATCTTAAAAATATTTAAAAAGAGTTTTACATTTTTTCTGAAATTGCAAAATCACATTCCGTAAAGACATGACTACATCATGGACATATAACCAGATTAGAATAACTAAAAACTAACTGACGCAAAACACTGGGAATGATTAGTGTTGCCATTCAATATAAAACCATCAAAGGACATAGTTTTCACTGCTGGCTTGCTGATTTTGTCCTCAGGCATGTGTGGCCTAAGCTGATTCTATTCTCAGGCATGTGTGGCCTAACCTGATTTTGTTCTCGGGCATGTGTGGCCTAAGCTGATTTTGTTCTCAGGCATGTGTGGCCTAAGTTGATTTTGTTCTCTGGCATGTGTGGCCTAAGATGATTTTGTTCTCGGGCATGTGTGGCCTAAGCTGATTTTGTTCTCAGGCATGTGTGGCCTAAGCTGATTTTGTTCTCAGGCTTGTGTGGTCTAAGCTGATTTTGTTCTCAGGCATGTGTGGCTTAATCTGATTTTGTTCTCAGGCATGTGTGGCCTAGGTTGATTTTGTTCTCAGGCATGTGTGGCCTAAGCTGATTTTGCTCTCAGGCATGTGTGGCCTAAGCTGATTTTGTTCTCAGGCTTGTGTGGTCTAAGCTGATTTTGTTCTCAGGCATGTGTGGCTTAATCTGATTTTGTTCTCAGGCATGTGTGGCCTAGGTTGATTTTGTTCTCAGGCATGTGTGACATAAGCTGATTTTGTTCTCAGGCATGTGTGGCCTAAGCTCATTTTGTTCTCAGGCATGTGTGGCCTAAGCTCATTTTGTTCTCAGGCTGTGTGGTCTAAGATGATTTTGTTCTCAGGCATGTGTGGCCTAATCTGATTTTGTTTTCAGGCATGTGTGGCCTAAGCTGATTTTGTTCTCAGGCATGTGTGGCCTAAGCTGATTTTGTTCTCAGGCATGTGTGGCCTAAGCTGATTTTGTTCTCAGGTGTGGCCTAAGCTGATTTTGTTCTCAGGCATGTGTGGCCTAAGCTGATTTTGTTCTCAGGTGTGGCCTAAGCTGATTTTGTTCTCAGGCATGTGTGGCCTAAGCTGATTTTGTTCTCAGGTGTGGCCTAAACTGATTTTGTTCTCAGGCATGTGTGGCCTAAGCTGATTTTGTTCTCGGGCATGTGTGGCCTAAGATGACTTTGTTCTCGGGCATGTGTGGCCTAAGCTGATTTTTTGTATCCTGATTAGGCCCATTGATTTTCTTGCCTCCTAAGGTTATTAAAGTCATTGGTTTTCAAGTCGTTTGACTTTGAGCGTACCTGATGAATGTTATTTCAGACACGTGTCCCATAAACTATATATCTAGTTTTTTATTTATTCATATCAGTTGGTTTTGTAAGGAAAACAAATATTAACAATCTGCTTCATATGTGTAATTGGTAGTAATAACACGTACATATCAATTTTAGTGCGCATGACGCGTTTCTGGAATAACCTTCATCAGGTACGATCAGAATAACCTTCATCAGGTACGATCAGAATAACCTTCATCAGGTACGCTCGAAAGATTGGAAAGCCAATTAATTTAAAGTTTTGGGAACAATAAAACCAAAGTGCCTAAACAGAATAGCCAAAATTTCGCATTTTTTATATAATTTGATAAGATATTAATCATCTTGCAAACACATGGTTTTACGTAACACTACTTGACTTCTTAGTAGTTTATAAATACATACACCTATTGCTTTAACGGAACAAAATTAACCACCATATATATGGTTATTAAGAATAAAGACATTATATCAAAAATGATAGACATGGAATATTGATATATGTACATCTACATAATTTTCAAACACACAAACACGCATATATATTTTTTAATCGAATCTTCACTCCAACCGACATAAAATCACTTAAAAGACATTTCATTGTTGAAAATGTATTCAAATAGAACTAATACGATATACCAATAGAAGTTAAATACTACTAGACATAATAGTGTTACATTTTGTATGATGTAACTTAAATCTAGATATTAGGACAATCTGTAAGACAAATGTAGTTATCTGTCTTACATAAACGTTAGAGAATACCGAAGGGGCAATCAAAGAAGGACAGTCCAGAGAAACTGGCAACAGCGGGTACACAAGACGAATAAAAACAAAGTGTCTCTTGGTAATAAAATAGTAGCTAATTTCACAAAGTATAAAACTAGTCACAATAAAGATACTACTTATAGACCTGTCTCTTATTTACACTATATACCTAGATATTTGATAATGGGAGGGGGTAGTTGATAAACTTAGTGAATCTAATTCCCATTGATTAATTCAACTGTTTGCAGTAGGCAAATTTCTAGCTCCTCTGTTAACGTGGTGTTTATACTCAATTGATTCGCTATATCAGAGTTTGTTTTTCTAATGAGAATGTTGAGCTGCTTGAAATACTCAATCATTTAATCCATACTTAAATAATGCATAGTGGTATAGAAGATACGTACGGATGGCACTACCAGCAGCTGGTAGAATACATATCGTGCTTCCTCACCAAGGAGGACTGTTTCATCACAAGGAGTAACGCTGTAATTTGAAAGAAAAACAAGTGAATTGCATAATATTTGACAACACTACAGCTACAAGTAATCTTGATAATTGCTTGTTTTCTCCCAACGAATGTTAATATAATTAAATTTTAAGTAGAAAAAGTTCTAGAAATATGAAAAACGTCAGGATATGCTTACCCTTTTGGATCATCTATGATATGTGTCACATGGACCATTTCCCTAAAATGTGGCACTTATTTTTATATGCCCATTCTGTACCCCTTTGCACTGAAAAACAAATAATATACTCCCTTACAAGGTAAATGGTCCATGTTTTATTTTCTACATAGACCATTTTGAATGAACGAATGAATGAATGAATACGTCATTGAATCTCTCTACGGATATTAACAGTATGTGGTCGCCATCTTTGTTTCTAATGGGAAGCTGAGATGTTAACCTCAATTTGTTAGATTAGCCTCTACGTTTTCAATAAAAATTTTCTGTTTATCTGAGTTTTACTTGTGAGTTGATTGTGACAATGTTGTCTTATTCTGACAGTCTTTTGGCTTCCATTTATCTACCGGCTGACATTTAAAAAATTCCGAGGACATCCGACCAAATGTACTAAGGTTACATTTCCGGTATAAACAATGACCGGAAATGCCATGTTAAATCTTCTATAGCAAACGAATAAATACGTACATTCAAAGCGAATCAAATGAAGGGTGTTTCACTGTGGAATTTAAGCTGCGCAAAATTTAATATTCCATGTTAATTTTAGTTTGACACAACACGGAAAGTAGTTTTTATTTCCGACCGTTTCAACTGACTTGAAATTTGATGACACAGAGTATAATCTGCCAATCGATTTAGAGTTAGTTCGCATTGTCTGAGGTTTGAACCTTATTTTGTTTTATGTTTATGTACTCTGACTTGTAGCAATATATATTACATATTTTAACCTTACTATTCATATAGGTATTTAATCGGTTTACACAACAAATAAATATTTTGCCTAGTACTAGACTGACCAAGGCTATGTTTAATATTTAATTACTGGTATGCATTATATTATATAGGGATTAAAACATCATAAGATTTCTTAATAATTGGATATGATTTGAACTAAACTGACCAAGGTAATTGTAAATGATAGTGTTATTTTAAGGTATTTGGTTTTTTTCTACTAAGTATTAATGCACGAACATATTTTAATTGGATATGAAATGTATCAAATGATTTGAACTAAACTGACCAAGGTAATTGTAAATGATAGTGTTATTTCAATGTATTTGTTTTATTTCTATTAAGTATTAATGCACGAACATATAGAATTGATAATACATACAATGTATTTTAGGGGGGGGGGGGGATTGTAAAAAACCTATTTCTTTATGTATACATACATGATAAATGTTCGGTTCGTCTTTACCTCTAGTTGTTGGGAGGAGGAGCTCATGTCATAGTTACGTTATTTGTGTGTTTGTGCATAGTGGTGTCCAACACGTGTTGTGTTGTGTTTTTGTTTTGTTTTTCTTCATCTTGTGTACCTTATGTTGCCAGTTTCTCTGGATTGTTCATTTTTAATTGCGCCTTCAGTATTCTATAACGTTTATTTATAAGTAAATTGAACGTACATATACATGAAGTATGTGACTTTTGCATGCACCAAGTTAAATATACCTTATTTGGGGAAGATAACTTGTGAGTGATTCATCATTAGAGTCAGGGTTGTCGAAGATTTAGGTGGCATCGCTTTGTATTCCATTTCTGTCGGTCTGTTTTACACAGTGACTGGATATAGATATAATTTAAAATGTTTCAAATTATTTTGAAAATTATTTTGACGCTTTTCATTCAATAATAATAATTCCTTTCAAAGTCCTATGACATCTTTTGACTTGATAAACTTATTAGAATTCAAAGACGACCAAGAATTCTTACGTGTAATCCGTGGTATTTTTGGAAGTTTTCTAAATTCGTGTCGTTGAAAACGACTATGCCACAATAGAGATTTTTTAAATGATATTTGATAGGTCCCGATAATTAATCTACAATTCAAGAAGTATACCATCACGATATTTAGTTTATTATTCGTTTGTCTTGGTGGGAAAATGTCAAATCAATCATATCTCAGAATAAAAAAGAATTGAATCTCTGTGGGGGCGTTTCCTGTGAAGGTATACCAATTAATATTTTCTTGAAACGATCAACAAATCAATATACTATCAGAAGTAATCACTCGTGTTGCTTGGTTGACTCTGTGCATCGTCTTGTAATAAAGTTTTAGCTAAATTTAAAAGAAATGTTAATGTAATATGTATTAACGTTTTGTTTCCGTTTAGTGATGCTCTTTTGAAATGGTCTCTAGTCCAAGATGGCCGTTTAAGATTACTCTTGTTGTAATGAGATATAACATCAAATATATTCTGGGACACTACTGTAACAATCACATCTTCCCAGGAATGATTCCTTCAACAGAGCGTCATGATGAAGTATGTAACTTGTGGGTTTAGTCAGAATATACTATACGCATCAGTGTCTTGTGGGATCTGGTTGATAATGATCAATTCAAATGAAATAAAATGTTGAAAGTCCTTTACCGGGTTGTCTTCTAATATTTCATCCAAGACACTGAGCTTAACACAAATGTCGTTCTCTTTAAATCCAAACTCGAATTGCAACTTGTTTGAAAAAAAAAGTCAATATCTAGTTTAGAGCGCTCGACCCCTTCATTAATATTACATTAAAAACAGGAATAATCACAAAAATGTATGTTCCTACGTTAATCTAAAGCATTTAATTTGCTACAGCGCAATTGATAACTAATTGACGTTGGAAAATGTTTAAACGTGTACAGTTAGTCTCTAAATGTAGTATTATTTTCATTTGTACAATTTTAGCATTATTAACATATTTTGAAGACACATTTCAATGTACAACAATACTTGCTTCTAACGTATCACTAAATTGGCAGAAATACTAGTGTTGTTTTCTAAGTGTGATTCAAAGTCAGATGTACACAATTGTGTTCTTATATTATTGTTAAATCATTGACAGTATTATAATTTCCTGTGCTCAAGATGTCGCTAGATGTGTTGACTATATTACTGGATTCACTGAAGAATGCTTCAACTATTGAAACCATGGATAGTTACACAAGGTATGTTACTGTTAGACTAACGTTCATTATGTTAGGGAATCATTGTGGTCGTGATCGTATGATAGCTAGATGGACAACTACCTTCGCAATCAGTGTCTATCACCACTAACGTTGTGAGTTCGAATACTGCTCATGACGAAGTGTACTTGATGCAAAATTATGTGATATAAAGTTTGTCAGTGACTTGCGACAGATAGGTGGTTGTCTCCGGATACACCGTTTCTGCCACTAATAAAACTGACGATATAACTGAAATATTGTTGAAAGTGGCGCTTAAATCATGGTTATCATCATTATAATAGATTATGATAGTAGTGTATTAGGCTGATACACGAATAGTGCGTTTTAAGGTATTACACGTTTTCTGTGGAATACCAAGGAATATTCCATAATGTATAAGTAATAACATATATGCATTAGCGTAGAAATTTTGCTTTTGCATAGTTTGGGTATGTTCGTTGTAAAATGTACGAATAATATTTCTGCGAGACCGCCAATGTTACAGGCAGTGACACGTATTTTTTATTATATTGTTGAATCATGAATGTTAGATCGATCATTTCAGGACTATATTGTCAGTACAACTGTTGTATCTCTTTAGTATAATGATTATGCATATGTAATAAAATGGAAAACAAAACAATACCACACTGTCGGATCAAAAATCGAGGAAAAAGACAAAATCGATTACTCCTAACAACACAAATACATGACTTCTCCCTTTCCTGGCTTGGTACAAATCATTACAAATCATTACCAAACGTCCCCTGTAGATATGTTACTTGTTTAAGATCTTTGAACATGTAATTCTTGCAAAAACTGACGCCATGATCTGTTGATAATCACTGAGACATTATTGTGAAGAGATTTGAATTGCTTCGGTTTGCTATTTGAATATTATACATAGCTGATCGTAATTTCATATAAAGAAATGGAAAAAAACACCAGACTGTCGGAACAGTTCCAAAATCCAATCAACAAATCTTAGAAAGGGCCGAATTCGATACCTCAAACCATAATACGTGGCCGTTCACTTTCCTAAATAGGTACAGGTACTTAGTATATAAAGTGGCGGGGTTAGTTTATGTGAGACTAATCAGGTGCAATATCAAATGAATAATTTACAAATATTCTTAATACATCACTGTATGTGAAAATATATACGGAGATGTGAATGACATGATACAAGGAAGAATTTGTTATGATGCTTAATATCATAAGCTTGTATGTTATTTAATGATTTATATAAGGAACAATCATTGAATTATTTGGACAGGAATATATCGTCGTGATTTTAACATGGTTTATCCCATACAATTACTCAGGAATTCCAATTTTTCAATCAGGAAGTGTGTTGCGTTTCACTCTATGTCTAAGCTTCTGATTTACCTTGATGACCACAATATCAAGGTTGTCCTACATCGGGCGTATGGTAGGGCAATAGTATACTTTAGTGAAGCCATTCGTAACAATCAACACGTTATCTTTTTTCAACAAGATTGCATTGGCATATATTTTGCTGCATAAATGCATTACAGACACGTTGCTGCTTAAGCTAATGCGGTATTATTGAAAATGAATGTGCATGCTTTAATTATACAGTTGTATGACGTTTTTCATATTTCTAAAACTTTTTCTACTTAAAGCTTAATTATATTAACATTCGTTGGGAGCAAATAAGCAATTATCAAGATTACTTGTAGCTGCAGTGTTGTCAAATATTATGCAATTCACTTGTTTTGTTTTTTTTAAATTACAGCGTTACTCCTTGTGATGAAACAGTCCTCCTTGGTGAGGAAGCACGATATGTATTTTACCAGCTGTTGGTAGTGCCATCCGTACGTATCTTCTATACCACTATGCATTATTTAAGCATGGATTAAATGATATGTGTGTTGTAATTAGATGTTCTAACAGATGTCGCTTCATATCACAATAATACCCGTATGACAAAATATACATTTACTTTTACTTTTAAGGTTAGATCAATAAACATTAGAGAAAACCGAAGGGACATTGCAGAGATACAGGCAACAAGACACAAAACAAAGACAAGCAAAACAAAACACACACACAGAAAACTAAAAAGATGAGCAACGCGGATCACACAAAAAACGGGGGTGAACCCAGATCTTCGCGAAGGGTGAGCAGTTCCTTTTCCTATAAGACTCCCGTCGTTATATTTATGCAGTCATGTAAACATCTTGTCGGTGATAGTATAAAGAAAAAATCTACATAAAAGGCAAACGATCCATTGCCGTTTTTAGACATGGATATTTCGTAACGAACAACCAGTTCGTAATGAGGACAGTGGGGATTTTCTAGCGATGACTTCACCATAGGATCTATGTAGCCTTGCTTGAGTAGCCTTCGCTTCAGAAGCTGAGTTCTGTCCCGAAAGTCACTGTATTGGGCGCAAGCCCTAGAATAACGTGTGAGTTGTGAAATGTAAATCGTATACAATGATGCTGGTGGAATATCGCTAATAAAGTCCAAAAATATTATCTTTTTACTAGAATTACGTTCTACAATGGTTTCCGTTCCAATATCAATAAAGGGTCATTGATATGTGTAATGTATGTAAATGACATTTATGTCAGTTATACAGTTGTCACTTTTATCGATAGAAGAATCGGAATATCAAACGATAGCATCAAACAGTCCACTGACAAAATTAAAATGTGTCTATCGTGTACACTTCCCCACTGACGAGCCAATGTTACACATTTTAGTGGTGATATGTGCACTGATTGCAGAGAGTGATGTAAATCTAAATACGATACGCTGGCGGCCATGATGCTCCATGAATATATATGCATGCGCGTTGGGATTGAAATTATAAGAAAAAAACACAGATAAGTACATTAAGATGCACACTGCAAACGAACGTACTTTTCACGCTATAGTACAAGTAGGTACTTCCTATGCAGATATAGCATGGCGGTTGTATAATGAACAATGAATGCCGTATAGCATCACCAGCAAGGATAAAAATTAAACTTCAAAAATGTACTCCCGTATAAAGTATATAAATTGACTAGAAGATATATCGTTTATCTTGGCACTCCACCCTTCTCCACAATTACTACTTACCACAATGACATAAACTAAGAAGAGTTTGAAGATACCAAAGGGGCAATTAGAATCCGTATATCGAAGAAGAACAGACAACACAATGGTCAAAAGAAAAAGCACAAAAGGACAAACAACGATCAACAAAACATACATATAAAACTAAAGATCGAATAACACGAATCCCACTAAAAAACAGGGGGTAAATTCAGGTTCATAGCATAAATAATTATTGAAAGAACCATAATATACTACAGTATTCCCACCATATAGTGAAATGAAATGAAGCCATCAATCGAAGAAGTCGTGGGTTTTGTTATAAACACTATGAATGAGCATATGCAAGTGATTAAATGTATGAATGAGCATATGTAAGTGGTTAAATGTATGAATGAGCATATGTAAGTGATTAAATGTATGAATGAGCATATGTAAGTGATTAAATGTATGAATGAGCATATGTAAGTGATTAAATGTATGTATGAGCATATATAAGTGTTAAATGTATGAATGAGCATATGTAAGTGATTAAATGTATGAATGAGCATATGTAAGTGATTAAATGTATGAATGAGCATATATAAGTGTTAAATGTATGAATGAGCATATGTAAGTGATTAAATGTATGAATGAGCATATGTAAGTGATTAAATGTATGAATGAACATATATAAGTGATTAAATGTATGAATGAGCATATGGAAGTGATTAAATTTATGAATGAGCATATGGAAGTGATTAAATGTATGAAAGAGCATATTTAAGTGATTAAATGTATGAATATGTAAGTGATTAAATGTATGAATGGGCATATGTAAGTGATTAAATGTATGAATGAGCATATGTAAGTGATTAAATGTATGAATGAGCATATGTAAGTGATTAAATGTATGAATGAGCATATGTAAGTGATTAAATGTATGAATGAGCATATGGAAGTGATTAAATGTATGAATGAGCATATATAAGTGATTAAATGAGCATATGTAAGTGAATAAATGAATGAATGACCATATGCAAGTTATTAAATGTATGAATGAGCATATATAAGTGATTAAATGTATGAATGAGCATATATGTGTTAAATGTATGAATGAGCCTATGGAAGTGATTAAATGTATGAAAGAGCATATTTAAGTGATTAAATGTATGAATATGTAAGTGATTAAATGTATGAATGGGCATATGTAAGTGATTAAATGTATGAATGAGCATATGTAAGTGATTAAATGTATGAATGAGCATATGTAAGTGATTAAATGTATGAATGAGCATATGTAAGTGATTAAATGCATGAATGCGCATATCTAAGTGATTAAATGTATGAATATGTAAGTGATTAAATGTATGAATGGGCATATGTAAGTGATTAAATGTATGAATGAGCATATGTAAGTGATTAAATGTATGAATGAGCATATGTAAGTGATTAAATGTATGAATGAGCATATGTAAGTGATTAAATGTATGAATATGTAAGTGATTAAATGTATGAATGAGCATATGTAAGTGGTTAAATGTATGAATGACCATATGTAAGTGATTAAATGTATGAATGAGCACATGTAAGTGATTAAATGTATGAATGAGCATATATAAGTGTTAAATGTATGAATGAGCATATATGAGTGTTAAATGTATGAATGAGCATATGTAAGTGATTAAATGTATGAATGAGCATATGTAAGTGATTAAATATATGAATGAGCATATGTAAGTGATTAAATGTATGAATGAGCATATGTAAGTGATTAAATGTATGAATAAGCATATGTAAGTGTTTAAATGTATGAATGAGCACATGCAAGTGAATAAATGTATGAATGAGCATATTTAAGTTAAGTGATTAAATGTATGAATGAGCATATGTAAGTGATTAAATGTATGAATGAGCATATGTAAGTGATTAAATGTATGAATGAGCATATGTAAGTGAATAAATGAATGAATGACCATATGCAAGTAATTAAATGTATGAATGAGCATATATAAGTGATTAAATGTATGAATGAGCATATATAAGTGTTAAATGTATGAATGAGCATATGGAAGTGATTAAATGTATGAATGAGCATATGTAAGTGATTAAATGTATGAAAGAGCATATTTAAGTGATTAAATGTATGAATATGTAAGTGATTAAATGTATGAATGGGCATATGTAAGTGATTAAATCTATGAATGAGCATATGTAAGTGATTAAATGTATGAATGAGCATATGTAAGTGATTAAATGTATGAATGAGCATATGTAAGTGATTAAATGTATGAATGAGCATATGTAAATGATTAAATGTATGAATATGTAAGTGATTAAATGTATGAATGAGCATATGTAAGTGGTTAAATGTATGAATGAGCATATGTGAGTGATTAAATGTATGAATGAACATATATAAGTAATTAAATGTATGAAAGAGCATATTTAAGTGAATAAATGTATGAATGAGCATATGTAAGTGATTAAATGTATGAATAAGCATATGTAAGTGTTTAAATGTATGAATGAGCACATGCAAGTGAATAAATGTATGAATGAGCATATGTAAGTTAAGTGATTAAATGTATGAATGAGCATATGTAAGTGATTAAATGTATGAATGAGCATATGTAAGTGAATAAATGAATGAAGGACCATATGCAAGTAATTAAATGTATGAATGAGCATATATAAGTGATTAAATGTATGAATGAGCATATATAAGTGTTAAATGTATGAATGAGCATATAGAAGTGATTAAATGTATGAATGAGCATATGTAAGTGATTAAATGTATGAATATGTAAGTGATTAAATGTATGAATGAGCATATTTAAGTGGTTAAATGTATGAATGAGCATATGTAAGTGATTAAATGTATGAATGAGCATATATAAGTGATTAAATGTATGAAAGAGCATATTTAAGTGATTAAATGTATGAATGAGCATATGTAAGTGATTAAATGTATGAATAAGCATATGTAAGTGTTTAAATGTATGAATGAGCACATGCAAGTGAATAAATGTATGAATGAGCATATGTAAGTTAAGTGATTAAATGTATGAATGAGCATATTTAAGTGATTAAATGCAAGACAAAGATAACATTTAGAAAGAAAAAGAACAAATACATCCCGAAAAGATCAACAATAGCAATGGAACATTGAAATGAAAAATAAATAAAGAATAAAAGATGATGCATCGCGAATCTCCACCAAGTCAAGCGTGACGTACATCTGTGAGTTCGTAGGTTAGTTGGTTACTTGATACATATTAGTTGAAGGCTCTATATTTCGTATAGATTTTCATTGAAGAATGTCTATCATTTCATTAAAACATTATTTACATTTATTTCAGCTTGTAGAATTTATTATTTTCTCCTTCTTGGTGAAAAGAAAATCCAAATGGTTAGACAAGTGTTGGTCTCGACCTGGTATTGCATCGTAAGTTTATGTAAATAATATTATCAAGGTTAAAAGAGGGAAATGCACTGTTCATGCACTAGACACATCTCGGACATTAAAAAGTAGCATAGTGTAATATTAAATATCTCATTATTATTACACATTAAGCCCATCCTGCTTTATTCTTTGTGCTATGATCATCTGCCTGACAATTCATTTATGTCAGACAGCCTTACTAAAACGTCTTGATTTGTATTCAGTCCATGCTGATTTTTACACTTCAGAAAATAGAATTAACATAAATGCTAATGGGTGGCATTTTTTTTCAATAATTTACCATAAATGTCCATATGAAACGTTAGTCGACAGAAGTAGATATTACCGCTCAACTGCAGGCAAGGAACCGTTCCATGTTCATTTTAGGGCATGATTTATTCTCATTGTTGAAGATCCTACTGTTACTATGAAATGTAAAACATCAATCGCTGTTTCTTTTCTTTAATTTTTGTCTAAGTGAAATGTTGGATAGTGTATCATGTCCATGTACTAGCTTCATCATTTTTTATTGTTGCAGTCCTATGGATATATATGAGACTAGGAACAGACTTTCATTTGTGACGGCATTTGTAGCTATATCTTATCTCTGTTTTGAAGTAATCTTGGACAACAGACTGATCATTCAATTTTCTGGTGATATAGGAGTTAAAGGTCAGAATAAATATTACTATACAACTACAAACATTATTGTAAAGTCGCAAGTTCTTGTTTTAATTGTCAATATGGCCAATAGTCATACAAACTAAATAAAAATTCAAATTTAATAAACTAAGTAAAAACTAAACAAACAAAAGACCAAAATAAAACGCAAAATGAACACAAAATGTAACTCAAACTAACGTATAAACAAGACAAACTAAATATAATACACAAAATATAGCTCAAACTAACGTATAAACAAGACAAACTAAATATAATACACAAAATGTAGCTCAAACTAACGTATAAACAAGACATACTAAACATAAACTAACGTATAAACAAGACAAACTAAATATAATACACAAAATGTAGCTCAAACTAACGTATAAACAAGACATACTAAATATAATACACAAAATGTAGCTCAAACTAACGTATAAACAAGACAAACTAAATATAATACACAAAATGTAGCTCAAACTAACGTATAAACAAGACATACTAAATATAATACACAAAATGTAGCTCAAACTAACGTATAAACAAGACCTAATGTATAAACAAGACAAACTAAATATAATACTCAAAATGTAGCTCAAACTAACGTATAAACAAGACAAACTAAATATAATACACAAAATGTAGCTCAAACTAACGTATAAACAAGACAAACTAAATATAATACACAAAATGTAGCTCAAGCTAACGTATAAACAAGACATACTAAATATAATACAAATAACTAAAAATTAAATAAATGTAATCACAGTCTCTTATCACTAGATTGTGAATATATAACTGACGGATATCGCTTTCATAGCTGACGGATATCACTTCCATAACTGACGGATATCACTTCCACAACTGACGGATATCACCTCCATAATTTCATTCTACTTTGGATACATAAATTTACTGGTTTCGGGACTGACTTAACTGATCTTTTTGCACTGATATTTCGGTCTACTCGACTTCTCGTTAGCTTCGAATCATGAACTAATAACTTAAATTTCACCTTACGTATTTCAGCATACACTTTGACGGATATAAATCATTATCGATCGCTATGAATACTGCATCCAACCTAGTATTCCCTGTTACACCGACGAATATACCTGCATCACCGCCACGTCCACAATATATTGCTATCATCATTACGAACGGTACCAACAAACCCTTGAGTGTTGTTCATAAAGCCTAGGAATATCCATGTCCTGAACTGACAATTATAACATGCCCAAATGTTTGGAAATAACACCAATATATATATTCTGTACAATAAACATGCTACCACCTCAAATACCATGTGTCAACTAACAATATATCTCACCTGGGAAATTACACAGTGCGCGATCGTGTGATTCATGAATTTACCTGTTGGGTCTGTTTGATTTGAAAACATCACCGGAAAAATAAACATGCAAAAATAGACTGAAGTTCGTTATTTGATAATGATAGAAATACACTTCGTCAGTCGAACCTATTATTCAATGATTACAAAATAAGATGGGATAAAACAGTACAATATTTACATTGAATAGGTAATACAATTAAGAACAAACTATATTACACTCTCAGAACAATTCTAAATTACAATCGGAAAATCATAGAACCAGAGACAAATTCGATACCCCTATATACATGACCGCTCACTCTCCTAGCTTGTAACAGGCACCTCGATAAAAACAAATGGCGGGTTTGCGCTATTTTATGGACTTAAAACTCCCCTCTTAGCGAAATGACGCGATCATATATGTGAGTAAAATGTCAACCCTCGCATATAACTGATGAGCAGATTGTTGAAAGGATCGATGCTTCATGATGTTATATCTTAAGCATAATATGTTTATTCTTCGTGACACAGAAGTTGTCAATATGCATGATATTTGTTTTATGAAAGAGAGCCACACAATGCCATCGGAAGACATAGCAGGGGAACAATGGTCAACTTTTATTTCTTAATTAACAACAAGTATTTAGCATATTCAGATCTAGAATATTCAAATTCAATCAACTTATGAGTTAGCGGACAATCTGCAATACCATGAAGTCACAAAAGCCAACTGCACCGAATGAATCATCTTCTGTTCCAGTTATTTTTCGCTTCGTGTACTGTTTGAACAACACGAACATCTTTTCAGAAGGAAATCGAAATATACAGCACACAACTTAGATGCACATTTTCAACATAACAGCATACTAACTCCCTACATAAAATGTATCAACTTAACACACAACGTAACGAATTGAACATCATTATAATATGGAACTCCACGAATTCACAAAAACCGAGATTGTGTTCCAGTTTTCATAAAGAGGTATCATGGCATGTCCAATTACAGAACGCAATATAATTTTCATGCCTCCCTTTAATTACATACATGTATGTGCAAACAAATAAATAATACTTGAATAATGTTTGTAATTGAATTTGAATATTTGTGTGATAAACAACATATTTTTTCTCGTTTCAGTTTTCGTTATATTATTATCAGTTATTTGCTATGGGTTAATTTTCTTTCCAATTTTTGCTTCCCTGACATTGAGATCAACCATTGGATATTTACTTGGATCTGTTCATTGTTGGGCATTGCTGTTTAAAGGATACAATGATACCTTTGGATGCCACTCATATTTAAGCAGGGTAAGGAAATATAGCAAAATCCTTTCCTCATTCATAAGTTAGCACCTGGTTTTTAATAAGAATAACACTCCTGGTGTCAATATTGCAGCAGTAAATGCGGACCCTTCCGGGGCACTTCGAGTTCGCGCCCGGTTTTTAGTGGCGTTCGTGTTGCCCAGTCGTGGGTTTTCTGTATAGTGTTTTGTAGATCATTGTTTGTCCTTTTGTCCTTTTTGCTTTGATCATTGTATTTTCTATCCTTCTCTGATTTACAGCTTGTGATTACCCTTTTGATCTCTTCAAATTACAAATGGACGAAAATATTATAGAAGCATAAAAAAAGTGTGTATTCAAAATAATGGAATAAAATTACTCCATCTACAATGCTAAAATTAAGACAAAAATAATCTTGCTTATTCAGCACTCACAATATGTATAATTAGCCTTTACTACATATAATGACATTATCTTTATTACATATAATGACATTATCTTTCAAAGATATTAACATTCTAGATGCATCGGGTATAATCTAATAGTGTTTTTGAGCAATACATTCGTATAAAGAAGGCTCAGTCACAAGCGTTTTGGTTATATCTCTGAACGTTGCATTAATGTTACAATGGATTGTTTAGAACACTGCTAAAAAATAAATAATAGAAAATCACACATTACATTTCTCTGTGGTAATACAACATTTGGTTTTTCTACTCTTATCATAGCCATACCTCAATTAAAATTCAAATGAAGCCTGCAGGTACTCACTTTTTTTTCAAGAAATATCGTACATGCACTAATATTTCCATGTGTGACTATAAACTTTAATCAGGAGAAAATACTGATTAAAATATAAAAATGCATCGAGGATGACATTGATAAAATGCTACATATTCTGAGTGACATCATATTTGTTGTATTCACTGGCGTGCTTTACTAAGAGGATAGCAATATTTACCATGAATGGAGGTAAATGGCTACTTCTAAAGTTAAATTATTCACAATGCTTGCGATAGTTTCATTTAAGGTAATCCTTTTATCTTTAATTTATTTAGCATATCTAACGTATTCTCGTCAGGAATATTTTCATCTTTATTTCTTTATTTTGTTTCATTTTAGGGAAACCAGTTTTTAATATTTTTAATGGATACTCCAAAACTGATTGCTATTACGTATCTAGCGATTACACTGCCGATACGTTTCATTATGTCTCTTAAAGTTGTCAGAAAAATATTTCCACAAATGCAAACGGAGCAAAAAACCCAGAGTCTTGAGGAAATTAGAAATTCACCACAAGGAAGACATGTAAGAAAATTACTACAGTATCCAATGCATATTGAGGAAGATGAAAGGTATTTGTTTTAAATATCTACTACATAGTAATACTATGATAAAGTATAATGCTTGTGTATCTTACTGTATCTTACTGATTTTGTCTGTTTATATAATTATGAGTTTTGACTTTCCCTTTGTAAGATTGTTCGGAGTTCGGTAATTTTGTTATTACCTTTATTTAAATGATATATTTTCTTCATTTTAATTATTTTATACGTGTGTATATGATTGTGTTTGTTGTTTGTTTTAATTATTTTGTACGTGTGTATATGATTGTGTTTGTTGTTTGTTTTAATTATTTTGTACGTGTGTATATGATTGTGTTTGTTGTTTGTTTTAATTATTTTGTACGTGTGTATATGATTGTGTTTGTTGTTTGTTTTAATTATTTTGTACGTGTGTATATGATTGTGTTTGTTGTTTGTTTTAATTATTTTGTACGTGTGTATATGATTGTGTTTGTTGTTTGTTTTAATTATTTTGTACGTGTGTATATGATTGTGTTTGTTGTTTGTTTTAATTATTTTGTACGTGTGTATATGATTGTGTTTGTTGTTTGTTTTAATTATTTTGTACGTGTGTATATGATTGTGTTTGTTGTTTGTTTTAATTATTTTGTACGTGTGTATATGATTGTGTTTGTTGTTTGTTTTAATTATTTTGTACGTGTGTATATGATTGTGTTTGTTGTTTGTTTTAATTATTTTGTACGTGTGTATATGATTGTGTTTGTTGTTTGTTTTAATTATTTTGTACGTGTGTATATGATTGTGTTTGTTGTTTGTTTTAATTATTTTGTACGTGTGTATATGATTATGTTTGTTGTTTGTTATCAATCCATTTCTTAATAATATATCAATAAGAAAATACTTGTCACATGAAGATATACTATACTGTCGTTTAATGTCATTAGTCTTATATATCTTCAAATGTTATTTAATATTAAAAATCATAGATTAAAGGGAAACTATTACATATTAAACTACAGAAAATGTTTGATCCTAGAATGAAACAAAGCAAAGCAGGGAGACAGTAGCTGACATATTAGAGGCTCGCCCAAACCTGCTGACATATTAGAGGTTCGCCCGAACCTGCTGACATATTAGAGGCTCGCCCGAACCTGTATACCTCAGTTAGTTTTCTAGATAGTTGCCTACGAGCATTTACTAACCATGTTTTTGTTCTGTTCATGGCATCTTTTTGGGGTAGAAGCGAATCTGTGCAGATTTTTATTGTTCTATGTGCTTAATTTCTAAATTTTCGATGAAGATCCAATTATTAAGAGATGGAAGATGGAAGATTCGTATCCCATTAATCGCTCACAGCACCTAGATTTTCATCGACGAATGCCGTAGTCTCTTTTGTGTTCAGTAATTTGAAGCGAGATGTGGTTTTTCGTAAAGTTGATATTGGCGGCATTGTTGACCATTACTTCTAAACCTTTCTTATCATAACTAAGCATATATTTGACGATACCTTCATGCTTATAATACCGATGACAAATAACGACCACAAACCAATTTCATTTGATAATTTTATCACTTGAAAACACATATTGCACTTCCTGCTATTTTATTTTTATAGAAATATGTTTTCTTTCTGCCTTCCATGATTTGTGTACAAAATAAGAAAGTATTTCATCGGTTTTCCAAAATTCACATATTGAAATATTCATTTGTTGTAATTTCATCATTTTGTATTACAGTTCTGACGAAGGTTGTAAATCTAAAGCATACAACTGCTGTAAAGACTTATTAAAACCATGGATCTATAAAAACAATCCAGGTAGGTATATATCTTTGATTGTGATTCGTGTTGCTCAACCATGTGTATTTCTATTTGTTGACTATTGTTTGTCTCTTTGTCCTTTTGTCCTTTGGTCATTTTATTGCCTGTCCTACGGTTTCCGGTTTATGATAACACCATTAGTACAGAACATTCGTTGTGTATTTGTCCATTTTCATCTGACAATTTTATTTTCTGTCCTGTGATTTACGGCTTTTGATTACCTCTTTGGTATCTACAAGCTTGTACTAGTTTGGCACGGACAAATTATAACTAAGACGAACATCGTTGAGGCTAAAAATTGCATTGAACATGTCAATGGAAGCAATTTCATATCCTCAAAAACAAACAAGAGATAACTACAAACTGATAAAGAGGTAACCATGCCCAGCAATTTGTATTATTTTTCAGACAATGCCAATAGATATTCAATTTTAAACATCAGACTAGAATGACAAATATGTATACCGACTCTCCATGCATTAACCTACAGGGGATGCTTTGCTAAGGCTTGGAACTGCAAAAACAATACTGGAGTAAAGCAATACAGACTTGCTTCTAAGAAAACGTCCGAAAGATGTAAAGCCATGTTTATTAAATTATATATCTACGTCTTTATGTGTGGATTTTTGTTTCAATGGAGTTGTTTGTGTTACTTGTGACACTAAATAAATCAGATGTGATTTGAAAAAAGATCATGATTCAGGAGGATTTTGTAATTTCGAAAGGTGTACGGTAAAAAGTGGTATGTCCTTTGAATATTGGGGTAGGTTCGACATTTTGTATATTTGTACATGTTGATGATACTTTGTTGTATAAAATCGGAATTTTGAATCTGTATTTTTATTTCAGAATTCAAATACTCTGCAAGAATTCTGGCTATATATGTTGTGTGTTTCATTATCGTTTATAAGGTACGTCAAATATAAAATTGATAAAGGCAACATATCACATAGCTGTATTATATAATTTCTTATGGTAGTACAAGGTTTTAATGTGCGCTTTATCTCTGCCCATGTCAGGTATTTATCGTTTTTGCGCACGACACGTTTCTGGAATACCCTTCATCAGGTAGCTCAAAGTTGAAAGATTGGAATGTGAAATAATTTTACAAATGTTTTAACCAAAAAGTAAGGGAATGTCAAATCCACCGAGCTGCAAATATGACTAGATGAAATACTTATAACATTAATGTTGTCGTTATAGCCACTGGGTGTTGCAGTTCCTATTTCTGTCATCCAGTATTTTTACACTTGCTTACGTAGAAATGTCTTATGGTACATTTTTTCGATAATGCTCACTCTAGTAAAAAGTATTGAATAATGACACACGAAAGCCCATCCGTTTGCATAGTGTACCCTTCATTTCAGAAACGTGTCCCAGCTAAGAAAGATAACCGTTGTCTCCGTTAATAGTATTAGTTTGTTTACAATTCATCGTAACTCCTTGTAAGATTATTTGACTATATCAAATCGCGAAACCATAAATAAAAGAAGGACGTGAATACCAGAAAAAAACAACAACAAGGCAAACAATGATCTACAAAACACTTCACAGAAAACTTAAGAATTGGCAACATGAACTCCGGGGGTGAACTCATATGCTCCGAAAGGATAAGCAGTTCCAGCTCCAATAGCTGTATCAGCCGTGTTATTGTTGTCAAAACTCCGATGGCAAGACATGAATGAGGAAATGGCGTGAGGGTGTGGTACTGATTACGGCAACTAGAACACGTATCAGATAATCATGGTGATGACTGTCAAAATCCGGTAGTACACGTAAACAATAAAAGGGAAAAGTAGGATTTGTTTTTGGACAAATTAATGGTAAATATTAAATTGAAATTACACTTGAAAAATGAGGATTTGAATTATATAAATGGCGAACACATTGGTTCACCCCCGGATTTGAGTGGGGACCGTGGTACTCATCCTTTTAGTTTTATTTGTTGTCCTGTGTTTTTTCATGTGTATTTACAATGTAAGGTATTTATGGTTATGGGGTTTAACACCACTTTCAACAATAGCTAATGCGGCATTTGCGGTAGTGCCTACCGACAACATTTGTGGGCGGAGCTTATCATAAAAAATCCCCATTGATATGAACAGCATATTTATGAAACTGTATGTCACATGACCAACGTGACCTAAAGGTCACATACCTCAGAAATTTGAATTTTAGAAGTGATTTTTGTAGTTTGACTGATGAAGAATATTATTTTTAATAAGACTGAGCGTTTCGTATGGAGGAACACTAGTAACCATGCCTGTCAAATATTTTGCTCCAAAAGTAACTGTGAAACTATGTATCATTGATTTGTAATCCTCGTGCTAACCGAGTTCAAAATATTGAACAATCTGAATGTTTGCTCCGCCCACAGCTATGTATACCCCCGGTCCCGGTTTAAGTTATATCGTGGAGGTTTAAGATATTTAAACTGAATCGTTTTTGTTATAGACATCAATAGAATATATGTACTTCGTGCTTCCATGGATTTCAAACATGCGTGGATCAGCTAAAACAGTGGTAGAAATGGTCGGATGGGTGGCAGATTTATCAGATAGTGAAGACATGGAAACAGCTAGAAGAATAATTATAGTAGTTTACTATACAATTGACTCAATACGAGGTATGTTTGACATTAAAGTATTAGAATTTTGAACATACTGCTACACATTACGTATTGATACCGATACATAGTTTATGAAACGTAGATAGCTATGTAAGTGCTCACGGGGATCGGGTACGCTTAAGTTGAAATGATCGAAGCCCCAAAATAATTGTCAATAGTCTTGCAAATAATGAAAACCAAAGAGCATAAAAGGAACATGTAAATTCTGTTGAAGTCACATATGACTGAACGAGTAGAACCTTTGTTTTAATGATAAATGCAATATTTTGGAATTTAATATTTCAATAATAAATATATATATTAAACCATGTCAGTGCCGAAACGCTGACTACTGGGTGGGGTGAAAGATACACCCGCGAATTAATTGTCCACCGACAGAGGCATCGACCCAATGATAATAAGACAACGTAGATGTCTGATTTAGTGCGCACGGCGCGTTTCTGTATGAATACGTATGGTCTTCGAGGAGGAATGATAATTACTGGAGGATTACAACTTAATATAATTGTTTTTGCACTGGTTCATTAGAATATAGTTACATGTACAACGACAATAGGTTTGATATTAAAGTATTACATATACTGCTACAAATTACGTAGTCCCGGTAATCCACCTCTCCACATAAAGAAACAAGAAGTACAGATATTATTTTCACCTTGCATAATAAGAAGAGTTTGAAGATACCAAAAGGGTAGTCAGAATCTGTAAATCGAAGAACAGACAACACAATGGCCAAATGAAAAAATGTAAAATGACAAACAACGATCTACAAAACATACATATAAAACTAAAGATCGCGAACCCCACTAAGAACCCGGGGTGAACTCATGTGCTCCGGAAGGGTAAAAATGTTTTATGTTAAAACAAAAATTAGGATGATATGGGTCCTCTAATTTACTTCATTTTTTGCATTGATCTTATCTTTTAACATAACACAATGTAAGATATGTTCACAGTCGACAAGGTCCATAGATTCCTAACCCCTTAACCGACAGACAAATACAACGATTATTTAGCTACTAAATACATTCATAACAGAAATTTGAGATTGTTGTAAAGTTATTTTAAAAGTAATGATATCATTTTGTTTCTTTCAGCGTGTTTTATATGTGCAACCATCTTTGAGATAATACTTACAGTCTTACTAATATTTCACATGATATCTTCATACAGGTAATGTTCTTAATAAAACGTAGATATCTAATTTGGTGTTTAAATTTGATTTATAGTTCAGAAAGTATGCTTCTTGCGTCATAGAAATTTTTATATTTTTACTGGGAAAATGATTTGAATAAACGTTAGAGAAAACCAAAGGGGCAATCAATAACGGGCAATACAGGAACATTGGCAACAATAACGGACAATACAGGAACATTGGCAACAATAACGGGCAATACAGGAACATTGGCAACAATAACGGGCAATACAGGAACATTGACAACATTGAGCACAATATACATAAACGTCAGAGAAAACCAAAGGGGCAATCAATAACGGGCAATACAGGAACATTGGCAACAATAACGGACAATACAGGAACATTGGCAACAATAACGGGCAATACAGGAACATTGACAACATTGAGCCCAATATACATAAACGTCAGAGAAAATCAAAGGGGCAATCAATAACGGGCAATACAGGAACATTGGCAACATTGAGCCCAATATACAAAAAACTAAATAGATTAGTAATACAGGTTCCATCAAAATCCAGGGCTGAACCCAGGTGCTCACGAAGGGTCAGCAGTTCATGTTTCTTATAAGATATCCGCCGTGTTACTAATAATCAAGTCCGGTAAAAGTCTTGTCGATGATGGAGGAAAGAAAACATTTACGTAAAAGTCTTGTCGATGATAGAGGAAAGAAAACATTTACGTAAAAGTCTTATCGATGATGGAGGAAAGAAAACATTTACGTAAAAGTCTTGTCGATGATGGAGGAAAGAAAACATTTCCGTAAAAGTCTTGTCGATGATGGAGGAAAGAAAACATTTCCGTAATAGTCTTGTCGATGATGGAGGAAAGAAAACATTTACGTAAAAGTCTTGTCGATGATGGAGGAAAGAAAACATTTCCGTAAAACTCTTGTCGATGATGGAGGAAAGAAAACATTTACGTAAAAGTCTTGTCGATGATGGAGGAAGGAAAACATTTCCGTAAAAGTCTTGTCGATGATGGAGGAAATAAAACATTTACGTAAAACTCTTGTCGATGATGGAGGAAAGAAAACATTTACGTAAAAGTCTTGTCGATGATAGAGGAAAGAAAACATTTACGTAAAAGTCTTGTCGATGATGGAGGAAAGAAAACATTTATGTAAAAGTCTTGTCGACGATAGAAGAAAGAAAACATTTACGTAAAAGTCTTGTCGATGATGGAGGAAAGAAAACATTTATGTAAAAGTCTTGTCGACGATAGAAGAAAGAAAACATTTACGTAAAAGTCTTGTGGATGATGGAGGAAAGAAAACATTTACGTAAAAGTCTTGTCGATGATGGAGGAAAGAAAACATTTACGTAAAAGTCTTGTCGATGATGGAGGAAAGAAAACATTTACGTAAAAGTCTTGTCGATGATAGAGGAAAGAAAACATTTACGTAAAAGTCTTGTCGATGATAGAGGAAAGAAAACATTTACGTAAAAGTCTTGTCGATGATGGAGGAAAGAAAACATTTACGTAAAAGTCTTGTCGATGATAGAGGAAAGAAAACATTTACGTAAAAGTCTTGTCGATGATGGAGGAAAGAAAACATTTATGTAAAAGTCTTGTCGACGATAGAAGAAAGAAAACATTTACGTAAAAGTCTTGTCGATGATGGAGGAAAGAAAACATTTATGTAAAAGTCTTGTCGACGATAGAAGAAAGAAAACATTTACGTAAAAGTCTTGTGGATGATGGAGGAAAGAAAACATTTACGTAAAAGTCTTGTCGATGATGGAGGAAAGAAAACATTTACGTAAAAGTCTTGTCGATGATGGAGGAAAGAAAACATTTACGTAAAAGTCTTGTCGATGATAGAGGAAAGAAAACATTTATGTAAAAGTCTTGTCGACGATAGAAGAAAGAAAACATTTACGTAAAAGTCTTGTGGATGATGGAGGAAAGAAAACATTTACGTAAAAGTCTTGTCGATGATGGAGGAAAGAAAACATTTACGTAAAAGTCTTGTCGATGATAGAGGAAAGAAAACATTTACGTAAAGTCTTGTCGATGATAGAGGAAAGAAAACGTTTACGTAAAAGTCTTGTTGATGATAGAGGAAAGAAAACATTTACGTAAAAGTCTTGTCGATGATGGAGGAAAGAAAACATTTATGCAAGAAATGCATTGCCATTTGAAAAAAATATATATACGGTAATATTGAAGAAGACATAGTCGAATATAGAATTGTCTTGTTTCACTGGGTATCATTTCCTCTTTAATATTTCTTTATTGCCCCTTGTACTTAGTGTTTTATATTCATCTTCCTTATCGTGATATCCATTTTCATTTATCTAATGTTAAATTGGATCCAGACTTTACTTGTGGAATTTTTCATTTGTAATTAATAAACAAAAATTAAACACGAGAAATGTAGTTACAAATTATATTTACACTCATAATATCAGTTACAGAAATAAAGTGTTTGGAGATAAATTTCAATTGTGTGGTATATTTGGTTTCACATGGCAATTGCGGGTGCTTTTATGTAAGACTATGAAGGGCACAAAAGATCAGGGTTGGGCTATCTTTTTCCTGATTTCTTTCTTATTTAAAATGATGTAATTGTATAAATGTTCATAAAAACAGAACTAAATCTTTCTTAGGAAGAATCTACTAGGTTTATACAAGGGTTCACAGGAGCATATTCCACCTAAATCAGGAAGCAGTAATTCTAATCTAATGGTATGTTATAATTTGTCGATAAATCACTAAGTAACGTTTCAAATGGTTATCTTATACTATAATTCAATAGTAATTCAGGGTGGTCACAAAGCAGTATTTGAACGCCTCAATAATTGAAAATTTAGCAAAAGAACATGATCAAAATATATTGATAAAGGGAGGGAAATTTTCGAAATACCATTTCAACTAATAGTACAGATAAGACAAATTATGTGAATAACATTTTGGAATTTAATAGAATGGAACTATCATGCGACTCCATGATGAATGTCCACTAAATTCTACACTCAGGACAAAAGGAAGAATTGTACACCTCACTGACGTAAACTATTTTATATAGATATGTATTAATACATTGACATTTAGAGGGGGCATTGTATGATATTTATTTTTTTAGGGGTCTATGATCAATTTTAATAGAAAAATACTTTTAATGGTAAAATTTAATTTAAGAGAAATGCAATTTTCGTTTATGCTTGACAATATGTACAATAACGCTGGAGAAAACCGAAGGGGCAATCAAGAATTGGCAATCCAGAGACACCAGCAACATTGGGCACACAAAACACAGGACGAAGACAAACAAAACACCAAAAACACAAAACACAAAACTTAAAAATGATGAGCAACACAGACCCCACCAACAAAACAGATACTAGCGAATGGTAAGTAGTTCCTGCCTCTCCAAGCCACATCAGCATTATTTTCAACTCAATTACTTCGTAGCAACTTTTTTTTAAATATACGACTGAAAGGGCAAGATATTTTCTTATGTAGTTCTCCATTGTTATTTTCAGGTAGGAACGATGCGATATACCGGATATCAAATCGGTTATATAATGTGGGGTAAGAATAACGTTAGTAGTGGTCCGACAGTCATTGCTACGACAATCATCAGTCATGTAAAGTCACAGGTCATTTCAATGTACCTCGACTTTCACTTCGATGACTTCTATTTCATTAGAAAAATCAATAACAATATATTTTTTAAGTATAGAGCCCAAACATCATCCGGCTAATAAATTATTTTAATTACATTCAGATAAAAACATTGGCTAATACTTAGACTGTTTGTCTCAGAACCAGAATACTGTTATCAAGTTAAGTGACAGACTGTTGCACTAAGCAACATAAAACAAAATTCCAGTATCCTCATGACATAGACGCGATTAAATATTTGTGAAATAATATCCACTTACTCATTTGATTGATCAATGTGTTGCATTCGACTGTCAATGAAAGTTTCCTTTACGTTGTATCTTGATATATGACTATCAGACTAATGACTGTCGGACTAGTCACTAATGAGGCGATAAGACTACTAGGATTTTACAAGTTAGAAAGACGTAAGCAACGGTAGATACTGCTTGATTAATTTAGATGACAAATCCATATTAAATGAATGTGTTGATAAATCAAACCGTAATATGGCTGAGAGTATTCAATATAAACATCAAATTATTTGGATTCGTGAAGGTAGAAAAAGCATAAAATGAAAAACAAAAAAATATTAAGCTGTCGGAATAATTCCAAAATCAAATATCTGAATCATAGAAAAAGGTGAAATATATACCACTAACACACAAATACATGACAGATGGTTGGTGAATATTTCCAACAGTACCACAGATATATTAGTAAAACAAGTGCAGTCTAATGAAGCATACCTACAATCCTATAAAATATTACTCCGCTGTCTGTAATGGTACTAGCGACAGGTCATTGGTTTTCTCCGGGTACTCCGGATTCCTCCACCAATAAGACTGATCGCCACGATATAACTGAAATATTGTTGAAAGTGGCGTTAAACATCATAAGCCTAACCTTAACCCTATCCTGAATCATATGATATCGTGATTTCCTATATAATAAATAGTTGGATTGAAGGGTGACTTAGAGTATAGTTTATTACAATGCTATTTGAAATGACTGTATGTAATAATGTATTATTCATGTTGTTTTAGCATACATCATTCAATGGTTTATATTCTTCTCGGTATTTACGGCAATCAGTTTTATCATAGCATTATTTAAAGCTGAAGAGGGTTCATTGGTGACAGGTCTTATCGGTGAATTTTGGTAAGTAAATAACTTTGATGATACATTATAACGATAAGTTGTGGAAATTTCATTAAAATATGTGCATGTAAAAAAATATTGAAGATACCATTGGAGTAAATCGAAAACGGACAGACAATACAATGGCCAAAAGAAAAAAAACGACAAAAGGACAAACAATGATCTACAAAACACTACACAGAAAACTAAAGATTGAGCAACACGAACGTCATTAAACACCTGGGTGAAGATGGTGCTCCCTAATGATAAGCAGTTCCTGCTCAACTAGTGGTACCCGTCGTGTTACTGTTAAATAACACGACATTATGTGATATATCAATATTACTTAATTGATTGTTGATTAATGTCACGTGGGTACTATTTGAGTTATGTTGATCACGAGAATAATTAATCAGTCTGTATATACAAGGGCGAAGAATGTTGACATATGTAACGGACAAACAACGCCCATTCTTAAGAAAATAGTAATTTACGAAATGAAAGCTTAAACAGTGATTGTCAACAATTCCACCAATATCAACCAAACGAATATCCACATCTCACCTAATCTCACTGAACACAAAAATCAAGATCCTTGGTTGAGGCAGGCGCAAACATGTGGCGAGGTTGAACATTGTGCAACAATTTAAGATGTGCTATTAGTATTCATAATATGGTAGCAGCTTCGTATTCGTCCAACATGAGCCTCAGATTAATGATCCTCCCAAGGACATTGCTATGTGTAGTCACCATCCAAGAATAAGCAGGTGACGCTATGTGGAAAGAGTCGTAGCATTCCGACTGGAATACCTAAATCGATTATTGTGTTATATTCCAAAATTCTCCCGATTCCTATGGGTATATACTATTGAAAGATTGAATCTACAAGTGACGACACAACATATAACAATACTGTGTAGTACATCATTAAAAAAAGACGATGTGATATTATTAATGTATTCAAATAACAATTGGTCACGTGACGAAGTTCCGATTCAATTAAACAGTGTTGATTATTCAATTACATACATGTGCAATGACATATACAATTAACAGTATTATACAATAAGAAGAAGGAAAGGTTCAACATATTGTCAATGTGAAAATTCCCACTAATATGTTTCAAATAGATGCATTTTAAAATTCTCACGTTGCCCAATTGAATCGATTGGCAATATTGATTCTACACAGATTGCAAGCCATGTGAACCTGTGATTCGTTATTTCTTCGCTTATTTTATTATTATTTATTGATTTATTGATTTATTGATTTTTTGATTTTATTTATTTATTTATATATTTTTTTGATTTTCTGATTTGTTAGCTGTTTAGTCGAGCAATTCATCTTTTGCTATTTCTGCATCCGGATGATGTATTTGGTTGTTAATCTCTTCTGACTTAGGCAAACGTTGCTCGTCGTATATTTGTCTAAGATTACGTATTGTAATACTTCTTTACATATACGTTTATACCTATATTTGTCTAAGATTACGTATTGTAATACTTCTTTACATATACGTTTATACCTATATTTGTAGGCCTGTACCTGTTACGACAGTGCTATTGATAATAGTACAGAGACTATTGGCTAAATATTTATTTCTGCAAGACAGTGGGGATATTTTAGCAATTGAAAACAGGTAGTGTACAGAAAACGTAACCAAATAACGACGGCAATTCATGACAATGGGGAAAATAATTATTCGATTGTTGTGGTTTTTATCGGAAAGGGGGATGGAGGTTCGTCGTGAAGGATATTGACTGGAATATATGTTTTCATTATTACTTGAGAACAAATTTGATTTGATTTGATTTGATTTTTGGTGTTTAACGCCACCTTCAGCAATATTTCAGCTATATGATGGCGACCAGTTTTAGTGGTGGAAGAAGCCGGAGTACCTGGAGAGAACCACCGACCACGGGCAAGCAACTGGTAAACTTTATCGCTTGCAGCTGCGAGTCGAGTGCACCCTTTTTGTAATCTACAAAGCCGGGCGCGAACCCACGCCGTATTGTTGATAGGCTTGAATGAATTGTTAGGTAATCCAACTACCTAACTCATTGAGCCACCCGGGCCGTCAGAGCAAAATTGAAGGTGTTTACAGACACAATGATTGCAATAGTTCTTTATATTAGAACTACCTGAGTTATTCTAATAGATGTTAGGAGGGTTATATAATGTTTCATTTATTACATCTGATCTGAAAAAACAAAATGGATGTGCAAAAAACAAAAAGTTATGTTTCTTTTTTATTCTCTCCTAATCATAATATAAGAGAAAAAAATAGAGATACATATAAATATGTATACATGTCTATTATATATATATATGTATTATTGGTACCAACATGTAATTATAATTGTTAACAATTGTTTTTGTTTTTTTTGTTGTAGGCGTGGATTTTTTCTGACAACATACTTTTCTTTTTTCTATAACATATTTTTGGGAGTTGTGTCATGTTTTCTTCGAATTGGAAAAGCCATCGTGATTGGAGCCCTTTTTCTCGGGCGCTTAGATCACAGTACCCTTCCACGCCGTTTTCAGCTATTGGATCCAGGTAATAATATAATTGTATTTCATTTATGAACAGAACAAAACAGAATGTAAACGTATTATACATTAAATAAATACTTGTATAATATAATCAATACACATACGTCAACATTTCACTGAAGAGGTATACATTCACTCCATATTTGATGTGTGGTAGAGCACACGAGTGCTAGTCTTGATAATAATATATCACGTGGTTAGCGCTATGACATGGCTGCTCCCGCTCCACAGTTTTGTTCATATTCGAGCTTTAGGACCTCACCGAATATGGTACTGCTTTGACAACTATTTTACCTATTTTGTTCCTATATTTAAATACTGTTACAGTGACAGCCGGAACCTTTGAACCGTAATGAGAGCGGGAGGTTTGGCGCCTTAAAATCTGATTCAACCCACCATTTCTTTAGAAATGCCTGTACCAAGTCAGGGTCATTACGGTTTTCACAGTTTTCCGGTTGTTGACTGATTTTGTGTGTTTATATAATTATGAGTTTTGACTTTCCCTTTGTAAGATTGTTCGAAGTTCGGTAATTTTGTTATTACCTTTATTCGAATCAAAGTTTTTGTGTGTTAGATGTTAATACTTATGTTGATTAATCCAGATAAAAGTCACATTTACATTTATAACACATTTAATATACATGTATTCTAAAGGGTCAATCAGTCTGACCATGAGTACTGTATCACTAGTTAACGTTAGACATTCAACAAGGCGATGCACTAAGGCTGGTCGTAGCGTAATTAGACGAATTAAAACAGTAACGGGAATTCGCAATCACTCTGCACATTATTGTCAAAACGGTGTTAACTTTAGTCACCTGATAAACGTATCATGTCAAAGTAAAGACGATTTGGGAAGCGTTATACCTAGTAAAATAACATCCTTTCGAACTAACCAAAAGATCATACAATGTTCAATTTGACAAATAATTGTCTGGACTTTTATATGTATATGTAGATTATTATTAATGATTGTATAATATCTTCCCTACCTTGATTCCTTGACTCTCTTTTCTGCCCCATTTTGGATCACCTCTCCCAACTCATTTCTGCTTCAACCTACCTTTACCATTTCTACACCTACCATAATCCTGTGGTATTCTTATTCCCTGCCCTCTATCGTATCCCTTCTCCCAACTCCACCGCCTCTTTTCTACCTCAAACTCCTTATCGGCCTATTTCTCCACTCACACCACCCCCTTTTCCATTTTGATTTCCTCCGTCTGCTATCAACTGCATTCAAGATTATTATTATTTAATTTTATCATTGTTATATATATGCATAGGGGTTACTTTTTTATGTTTTGCTACTTTTATCTAGTATTTTATGTTGTAAAGCGCCTTAGGGTAATTGTTTTGGATAGGACGCTATTCAAATTCTGGTATTATTATTATACTATTATTATTATATTTTGTGTAGTTCTCAACCTTTAGCTTTCTGAGAAGTTGTTTGTCTTCTTGGTTTTTTTTATGTTGACCATCGTATGGTTGTCGCACTATTGTACAGTGACAATGAAAGTGATCGAACAGTGACGTGACTTTGGTGAATGAACGGCAACTAAATAACGTGATGTCATGCACAAAATGTAATCTCCCTCAGAGTATTGTTAATTTTAATCAATACTTGCTATTTGTTTAAAATTCGTTTCTATTGAAATGTTTAATAAACTTATTACATATATAGTGTGTTGATGCAAGACTTCATATCAGGTCTTGCCTGTTGCGTGAACTAATCACACAACAACTCGTCGCTATCGCGATTCGGAGTGATATTAATGCACTGAACAGACACGACCTCATACAAAGTCGTGTGCCAACACACTATGTATGTAATTGGTATGTCCCAACCAATTCGAATATCAGTCTACATTCGTTGGAGATATTGTTCTCTAGTACAATTAAGTAGACCCAATACGAATTTACAATTAAAGGTCATATGTCAATATTTACAGGATTTGATGCTTATGTTGGATTCATGCACATGGAAAATGCACATTTTAATCCGATGGGTTTGACTTTTATTTCATTACTACAGACGGCGGTGAGAAAGGATTTACATGACGGGAAAGACGAAGAAAGAGGTAATTCTTATGTTTACGTTTTATATAATAGAGAATGTTGATTGATCGAAGCGCAATTGAGTGAGTGAGCGAATGAGTGTTGCTTAACGCTAAATGAGCAATTTTGCAGCTATAGGTTGGCCAGAACAAATTACATTTCGATGCGATAGTGGTGATATCCGCTTTGTAACTTGGCCGACTCGCTCAGTACAATTTTTATTGTGATGACTCAAGAAAACAAACAGTCGACATGTAGACATTATTCTGCGTTCGGTCATATATTCGGAGCCAACCAAGTCTTTGCTCCTACCCGTTAATGCTGCGTGCTTAGCAGAGAAGCAACAAATACTTATTTTATCGCCTTTGGTTTGAACCAACAGAGACTCGAACCGGCTTACAATTACACCACGGATGTGGCCAAAAACTTTTAATTGCTCAAACTACACTTATGATAAGATGTAAGATTTGTATTGCATACGAAAGGTGACTGTTGACTTGAGATTAGCAACAAATACATATTTTTTGATAGTTTGTTTGTTTTTGTTTGTTTGATGGTTTTTAACGCCACTTTCAACAATATTTCAGTTATATCGTGGCGATCAATTTTATTGGTGAAGTAAACTAGAGTACCCGGAGAAAACCACTGACCTGTCGCAAGTTACTGACAAACGTTATCACATAATGTTGTACACCTCGCCCTGATCGAGATTCGAATTCACAACATCAGTGGAGATAGGCACTGATTGCATAGGTAGTTGTAAATCCAACTACCATACGTTCACGACCACGACGGCCCCATGAAATAGTATATGATTATTCCAATACAAATAAACAAATATTTTTAGATCATGATAGCTGTTTTAATTTTGATTTAGTTTACACAAACCGTTCAGAAAATAAATATGTCACAGTAACTCACAGTTTTATGACTATTTTTATTTAATAATTTTAGAATTGGGAGAGCTAAATTCTTCCAAGAAAGGCCCAAATTACGCAGTGGCTATTCGTTGGCAACTTGCAGGTATTCTGCATTATAATCCGCAACTGCGTGTATTGAGGAAGAGTTTTCTAGATCAATTTGACGAACGGGCAAGAAAATTGAGAATTGCTAAATCAAAGAAATCATTAGAAGAAGGACCTGTCATTTCAGCGGTAAGAGGAATAGACTGATGTCCAAAATAAGTACAAAAGAATAGCAAAGTCACAAGTAATCAATCAATCATCTTTATTCTCATAAACCATATACAACGGTACAGAGAAGACATAAATATACATATAACAAATACAAACTAGATATAAACATATATATACAGTATATACAACAAAGACATGGGTGTGAGACAGCCTAGAGAACAAAAGATTAATTTATATTTCGTATAAATTTACATAATTTTTCTAAATTTTGTTTTTGATAAGCACTCATGATTTGTTTAAATTTAGGAATATTTGGTCTTTCTCGTAAATTTGTAACAATGAACCTATTTCTAAAGTTTGAAAAATGTTCACATTCCATTATGTAATGGTATTCATCTCCAATAGTTATATTGTCACATTTTGTACATATTCTATTGACACGGTCAATATTATTCCACCGACCAGTTTCTTTAGGTAATTTATGATTGGTAGTTCTGAATTTGCATAGGGTATACATATCCTTGTCTTCTAAAATTCTAAAGTAATTTTCAAATTCGAAATTTTCTTTAATTATTCTGTAATTCAATGTTTTTGGGGAGTGTTCAATTAGGGAGTACCAGCCCTGTTTAAATTGATCGTGCAGGCGTAATTTGATACTCGAAATTAACCAATTAGAATTTGGAATATCTTGATTTATCCAAATATTAGAGTAGCCTGTTTCATCGAAAAGTTCTTTTAAATATTTAATCCAGACGAAGTGAACATTTTCTTCAATAGAAAGAGTGTATAAAAGTTTATATGATAAGTACGAGAGTTTTGTTTCTTTCCCTAATAAAAGTCTGGCCCAAAATGACACCATCCTTATTTTTATATCAATTTCGATAGGAAATCGCCCCAGTTCCCCATAAATCATATAATTTGGTGTCGATGATTTTAATTTCAATAGTAATTTACAAAATCGTAATTGTTTTTTTTCCAGACAATCAATATTTTTACTAAATCCCAAAATTTCCGACCCATAAAGAAGTATAAGTTTAACCATTTTATCAAATAGTTCGAGTTGGCATTCAACAGATAAGTTATGAGTGCGTCCTCTTTATAAAACTTCATACATAGCCTGTTTGGCCTTTTCTGCTTGCTTTGTGATTGCTTTATTGAAATTTCCAGTTCTGTTTAAAAGTATTCCGAGGTAATTAAATTCGCTTACAATTTCTATTTCACATCCATTTAATGAAAAATGTATATCTACAAGAGGTCGTCCTTTAGTAAAAAATGAAAATTTTAGTTCTGCATTTATTTTCAATTTCCATTTTTTGCAGTATTCTCCAAAAACATTCAATTGAGCTTGTAGATCTTCGCGTGATTCAGCCATAATAACAGTATCGTCTGCATACAATAGAACGAAAAGTTACAAATAAATATTTAAATTTTCTTCAATTTTTTCTGAAATTGTTTTAAGACCTGGTAGGTTTTCCTTTTCCAAGAAGCTTTGTAAATCGTTTAAGAACAATGCAAACAGAAAAGTGACAGATTTTCACCTTGTCTCACTCCCATATCACAAGAAAAGTAAGCTGGTTTACAATTATTATAATTTATACAAGATTGAACATCATTATACATGTTTAAAATAACATTGTACATAATAAAGCAGTCAAACAGAACAACACAAAATCGAACTAAAACAAAAATCTGCAGGCATAGTTAGATGTGTGAAAAGTTTATTGTTGGTTGCCTCACGTCCAGCGGGATATATGATGTCATTCATATACATAAGAGTTTAAAGATACCAAAGGGGTAATCAGAATCTGTATATTGAAGAATAACAGACAACACAATGGCCAAAAGAAAAAGCACAAAAGGACAAACAACGATCTACAAAACATACACATAAAACAAAAGATCGAGTAAGGGACCGACCATTTAACTTGTAAGGGGGAGGGGGTTATGGTTTTTTGTTTCGTTCAAAAAAAATTTTTCGGATAACACGAGTTAGAATATTATTTTTTTTCCAGAATTTAACATTAGGTTATATGACAAAAACTCTTAATCAGATTATTTCTTTTTCCTCCACCAAAATCAGAATATTTTTTGTTCAGCAACATTGGGAATCAGAATTTTTTTTTAGAAAAAAACCATACCTCCCCCCTGCAAGTTAAATGGTCCGTCCCTAACACGAAGCCCACTAAAAACTGGGGATGAATTCGGGTGCTCCGGAAGTTGTTACTGCTCCACCAGTGGTATCAGTCGTGTTAATCTAGTTACAAACCTGGTGATAAAGCATGAATGAGGAAAGGACCGGAAAGTGTTTACGACCAGTAGAACATATCCTTGGTAATTTTTGACATACATGTATGTTAATGTAAATTCATTTTACATTTAGTATTATGTCTTTCCTACTTTTTTTGTAGTACATGAAATTTTCATATAATTAGTTGCCTTTCATTTCAGGATATACCAGAGAAATCTGCAGCTGTCAGAGTTTGACTTGATATCGATATGACGTTAGTTATCTAACACAGTGCTTGTACTTATGTTTTTATATGAATGAAATAGTTAATTATGTTTATATTTTACATAGTAATTGAGCTAAGATACACAAACGTATATTGACGTCTTATCTTGTGAATTGATTATACATCTTATCTTTAATTGTGTGTATTTAATTGCATGCTACGACAGAGAAACGCCCACCTGTATGGTATGCTTATTGTATTTATATATGTCTGTGTATGAAAATACATTGATGATAAGATAAATATTTATTGACTTCAACCTTAGAGGGTTTTGCATTGCGCTGGGCATGGCTTGCTCAGTCTTAATTTTTTTGTGTAATGTCTTGTAGATCGTTGTTTGTCCTTTCGTTCTATTTCTTTTGGTCATTGTATTCTGTCCTGCTTCTATTTACGGCGTCTGATTACCGATTTGCTATCGACGGGTTTCTAGAATAACTTTCAAGTTCGCTCAAAGTCAAAACATTTGAAAGCCAAATAATTAAGAAGTCTTGGGTGCAAGAAAACCAAAAGGCCTAATCAGAATAGCTAACATTGGTTATGGTCACCTATGTCTGAGGGAGGAGTACCTTAGTTTTGATTATAATAACATTATTTATTAACTGTAAATGTCCTAAATAGTATAATTAATGAAGGTATGTGAACACTCTTTTCTTGTTTAAAAACAAGATAATAATCTAGATCTTTCTGAACACATTTTGCATCAACATTAGCCTAATGATTAGGATGGAACCTTCAAAAGAATGAGAGAAGACTTTGATTAAAAAACTAAAAAAAGTTAAAAAAAAAATCCTGTACCGGAGTTAGAACAAAACTTACAGGGACATATATGTAAGGGTAGCTTGGACTAAGAAGAGTTGATATTTCCGAACAGTCTTGACATACCAGCTCCCAAACCAGAAAGCGACATTAACAGATAAGAATGAAAATCACTTTATCAAATTATGTGACAAGGATTGTAATATTAAGGAATGTATTTCAATAAACCTATAAAACTCTTCACTTGTTTAAATTTCAATTAAAATACATTGTGAGTTCATTTTCTTTATCTTGCAGTTAACAAAATGTATTGTCCATCCATGTATCACCGTATAATCACCGTATATGTTTCTAGGATTTTGTCGGGTGTATGTCCTTGGTACAATAGAACGGTATTATATAATCCCTTATTATGAACATGGTTTGTTATATTCTTCACAACTAAGAACAAAGAAATCAAGCTTCCCGGTTGGTCCAGAGCACGTTACTGTGCTCTAAAACATAGAAAACAATGTTTTATATGAATTAAAACTTCAAATCAAGATCGAGGAGGACAGGTGACTACGTCCTAATATGTATTATTTATTGTTTGTTAATATAATTGAAAAAATGCACACTCAGTGCTAACAAGCAATCAATCAAGATATTAAGCAATTGTTTTTTTCTTTAATGACATAATTTACTACAAACACATTGAGATTATTCTAATATATTCATATATATATAAATATGATACTCAGAATCCATCTTCATACCAAGACATGCATTACACTTTAGAAACATTGAAAACTATACTGTTAGAAAATTATTATTCGAAAAAGATTTCAATATTGGTCCTCCTGACGTATAGTGGATAAAACGCATTATGATTTGTATCATACTTTTTGGCTTGATAAATAGTTTAGTAATGGGCGCAAAACTCAAAATTAGTGTGATGTTTACTCCTGTAATACATGATAAATCTATTAAACCGGCGAGAGCGTTTTCCACTCAAAATGTAAGATCATGTGGAATATGTGTTTATTTGTGTTTATCAAATAATAGTTGCGTGAGTGTCAGCTACAAACACAATGGTGAATGTAAACTTTGTAACAGAGGCTGGAACTCGTTTTGTACCATTTGTGAAGATGACCCTGGAGCAGTGATATACATAAAGGTAAGGAACGCGAACTCTTACAGATGTAAAATATAGTTCCTTATAACCATGCAGAAATTTTACCCGTTGTCACATTTGTTAATTTAATTTAATAATTTGATAAATTTCTTTACACCCCGTCCCTAACTAATGCTCGGTTCACACGGTAAGATTAATCGTATACTACAAATCATATATTATTTTTGTAGTATAGACACAGCCGTTCACACATAGCAATTAATCTTTTGTTTTTAATAATATTCCATTTTTATTCAACAATTGTGTAGGTGTTTTGTAGATGATTGGTTGGGTTTTGCCTTTTTTCTCTTGATCATTGTGTTGTATGTCCTTCGATTTATCTTGATTACCCCTTTGATATATGCAAACTATTCCTTTTTCCTAGCACGCTTTGGATCATGAAAGAACGAAACGTTTTCCTTGTTACTTAATTCACTCTGGAAGGGCGTACACATTCGGTGTAATATTAATTATATAATGCAGAAATAAAATATGTTTAGATTATAGCATCTTCAATTTTCTAGCTTCTTGGGATTCTCTACACACGGGCAACTTTTGTAATTATATCCCTTTACAACGTCTTTTTTATAAAGATATATTATATGACATTAAAGGACGCTTCTTTTCTAATATAAAAAGTATACTTTTATGTTAAGCAGAGGTGAAGCACCATATAAATATGCAATAATTTTATTTGAATTTCGTATGTAGATATTTGGTGCGGGCTGAACACTCATGACCGATCCACGATGGATCTGAGATTTCATCATCAGCATCAAATAAATCATGAGGTGGAGAAAACTTAAGTAATTCGTCCAAATGACAAGCATCGCTGTTTAGAAGTGTAATGTGTTCACGACAAAATAATTTGTTTACGTTCTTTGCCAATTTTTGCATTGGAAGACCTCTCTGTTTTTACACATTGGGATTTTTAAACCATTGACTGTATGCAATATTTTACGATTTTGATATTTGATTTCGAATCTGTTCCGACAGTGGTATTTTTTGTTTTTTATTTATTTATTAAATGACAAAACATAGAATTATTTAGTGAATGGACATCTCTATATTGCGGAAAGTAAAATTAAAGGATCGGGCAGGAAGAGGTTGGTACCCATATGAATGCCTACTCTCTGTTGAAGAACACATCCACATTTTTTTATTATTATCTAGTGTCGGTGGCCGAGTGTACATGATATTTGACATGATATCACGTGACCTTCATATGTAATGAAAAAATCATAGACCTTTTACAACATATCTTTTCGGAATATGTTGACATAACTTGGGTCTGTCGTGGTCGTGAGAGTATGGTAGTTGGATCTACAACTACCTATGCAAACTGCCTATCACTACTAAAGTTGTTAGTTCGAATCCCGCTCATGGCAAGGTGTACTAGATGTAACATTAAGTGATAGATAAATATTGTCAGTGACTTGCGGCAGGTCGATGGTTTTCTCCGGGTAATACAGTTTCCCCCACCAATAAAATTGACCACCACGATATAGTTGAAATATTGTTAAAAGTGGCGTTAAGCACAATAACCATGGCCATGCATATCGATAAGGTAATAGATATATCAATTTCGATGTATGAAGTAGACCTAGCTGTATCTGTGGTGTTCTTTATGTCAAGCATAATGGGATATTTTTCTTTTAATTTTAAAATGACCAAACATAGAATTATTTAGTGAATGGCGGAAAGTAAAATTAAAGGATCGGGCAGGAAGAGGTTGGTACCCATATGAATGCCTACTGTCTGTTGAAGAACACATCCACATTTTTATGATATCCGTTTCAGAGAACTATTCATTAGAATCAGAATGGTGTTTTACAAGATCAGCTTTGTCCCTTTCTAAAACAAGGTCATTATTTTATGAAACACGTTTCAAGCAATTCTTTTAATCTGCCTTTTATTATTGTTTAGAGAATAGTCGCATAGAGGGTAGAGAAGTCAAATGCTTTAGTTGGGTTCGTGTTGTTTATATTGTCTTGTATCTCAGTTCTGTTTTGTATTTACAATTTATATCCCCCTTCTATTTAGAAACTAAGTCATCTAAAATGTAACGTCAATAAAGGATTTAAAACCTATGCAATCAGTGCATATCACCACTAACGTTGTGAAATCGACACCGCTCAGGCGAGGTGCACTCGATACAATATGACCGCCATGATGTAACTGAAATATTGTTGAAAGTGGCGTTAAGCACCATAAATCAAACCAAACAACTTCTTTCATTAACAGAAGACCAACGACTTTTGTCAAAATGGTGGATCAGCTGATATAAACAACGAATGTGTATGTTATGATGGATATGTTGGCACCAACTGTGAACGAATTATGACAGGTAAGACAACGATGTGAGAACGAGATCAACATCACAATCAAAGCACAAGTGTCAACAGATTATGGCAGGTAAGATCACAATGTCAGAACGAGGTCGACGAAAACAATCATAATACAACTGTGAACAAATTATGACAGGTAAAACCACAGGGTTAGAACGAGGTCGACGAACACAATCACAATACAATTATGACAAGACAAAAACGTCAGGTGGGAACCAATAAACACATTCTGTGACAGAATTATTACATGACCGCAACACAATGTTGTAATCATAGCCCAGTGTGGACAACATTATGACATGACAACAATGTAAGGTGGGACCACTGACCTGTGTAGACAGAGTCGACATAGCCACAATATAAGATTGATATCCCTGACCAGTGTAGACAGAGTTAGGATATTTTTGCTGGTGGGCTATTAGTACCCGAGAGTATCATCCTCCCAGTAGTAGTTACTCTGCACTGACATGGTTTATTAGACATATTTTTAATCGAAATCTACAGTTCCTGAATCATGTCATTATTATTAAAACTAAGGTTCTCCTCCCTCTGCCATAGGTGACCTTTTCCGATTTTGGCTATCCTGTTTAGGCCCATGATTTTCTTGGTTCAAAAGATTTTAAAATTATTTGGCTTCCAAATATTTTGGCTGTGAGCGTACCTGATGAAGGTCATTCAGGAAACGCGTCATGCGCACTAAATTCGATATCTCCGTTTTTATTATAACATGAACACAATATCATGCCGGAATCTCTAAACAGAGTAGACAGAATTATGACATGACCACAATATAAGGTCGGAATTACTGTTCAGTTTAGACAGAACAATGACAATATACGGTCATAATCACTGGCCAAGTCTAGATTGATTGATTGATTGATTGATTGATTGATTGATTGATTGATTGATTGAAGCTATATTCATTAGCAGCATTTTATATAATGACTGATTGTGTGTTTGTATTCCCGTCTTGCATCCTCATTTAGCCTACCTCTACTTCTCCCAAGTAATAACAGCCGTCAACAAGATGAAGATTATGTTGAACAATAATCAATAAAGCAGTCATCATAGAAACGTTGCTTTATCATAATGCCGGGTAAAACATGTACACAGCGCACGTCTGACGTTGGATACACATTACAACCTATATAGTCGACATGATATAGCTGAAATATTGCTGAAAGTGGCGTTAAACAGCAAAAATCAAAAATCGTACATCCATATATCTGGATGACCCTTTAACACAGGTCAGGTCTCGCCAGACGGAAAGATATGTTCATACAACAGGCTCTATTTAGAGTCATCAAAATTTAGAATGGTATGCATACTGTAAAACACATTTACTTATTTCCACCATTTAAAGTGTGAAGGTACCAAAGGGGTAGCCAGAAGTCGTATATTGAAGAATGACAAACAATAAAATGACCAAAAGAAAAAAGGACCAACAATGATCCACAAATTACTACAACGAAAACCAAAGATTGATCAACACGAACCCCATAGATCCCGTAGGAGCTGTCTGCTACACTGGTGGCATTAATCGTGTTACTCTTGTTAATCATCCGGTAATAATTCATGAACAATTTATATTGATAATAATTCATATTAGTGAAGATGGCCGCCTACACGACTGTTTATTATCAATGTTGTGTTTATTCTGTTTGTTAGTAACTACGTAACGTTATTTATTATAATAAGTTCAGAGCTTACATAAGACAATTACAGATAAGACATTTAAGGGACTGTGCAGAATTTGATGGCACTGTGAAATTTAAGGTTAATTGATGTATATTATCTCTTATTAGTGTAGGGAATGTCTACGAAGTACCAATTTCATAGCTCAATAGTAAATAAAGATTAGACAAAATCGAAGGGGAAATGGACAATACAAAGACACAGACAACATTAGACACAAAGTACAGAACAGAACGAAGACAGACAAAACAAACAAATAAACACTACACGGAAACTAAAAATAAGAGCAACACTATCAAGTGAAAATATTTGTATCTTTATTTAAGTAAACGTTAATCCGTTAACAATATACAATATATTTATAAGACCATTTTCAATGAAAATCAAGAGCAGTGGATACAGAATGTCTTCATCTAATTTAGCATAAACATACTAAAATACAGAACGAAAATACAGGCATTAAGATTAAAACGGCATTGAAAAGAGCATCGTTACATCGTTTCATTTGTTGCCAATATTTCTTTGCTCGATTTAATATACATCCATACACAGGACAGTTCCATTATTAAATGAAGACAATCAGTCGTGATCAGTTCAAATTTAAAACGATCTATTTTTAGACTATTTATGTCATTTATCTTAATTTTCAATATATAAAATTTACTTTCGGTTGTGATGAAGGAAGTATGCGATCTTATTATACCGGAACTAGAGGGGTATTTTATATTAAACCTCATAGAGCTCCAAGTCCTTTTCCAGTATATTGTTCATTCAAAGAAATTAGAGCTAGAACGTATATACAACGTCATTACGGTACTGGATTAGAATTCAACCAGACATGGATCAGATACAGAGATGGGTTTGGAGACATGTTTTCTACAGCTGAACAATTCTGGCTTGGCAATCAATATCTACATTACATAGCAGACTACAGTTCAACTTACACATTGGTGTTTGAAATGGGCAACAAAGACAGAAATGAAGTAAGACAGCAAGAGTATACTGGGTTTGTCGTTATGGAAGAAGAAATACAATTTACATTCTTTTTTAGAAATACACCTTCTACACCATTATCGGGCCTACCGGCATTAGGCGACTGCTTGTCATATTTAGAGCATAAACCTTTCACTACATTTGACCATGATTACCACGGCAATGGTATGCATAGATGTGCAAAGGTACATGGGAGTGGTTGGTGGTTTGAATATTACAGCTGTGGTTGTTGTAACCCGAATGGCGTCTTAGTTCAGTCTAATGACGGTCGAAGAATTGGTGTTGATTATGAAGTGTTTTGGACAACTGATATGGCAGATTGGTCACCATGGTATACTGAAATGTGGCTTGAATCGAGATGACTGGGCTAAATTATGCTTCGCACAACTGTGTGGATACTTCACGAGATTGTATATCTTCGTACTGTGACGGGGTGCTTGTTTTCACCTTAATATTTCTTTAAGACAATTTTTTTTATAAATGTACACGTGTATTAATTCATGTAGTCAATTAAACGAATGTCAGTTTTATAAGTAGAAATGAATTTTACGTTTTTTAGCCATATGTTTACATGAACCCGTATTGCTTACCTCAGAAAGAATATTTATTGACTACTACATATCGTGGAAACAATTTAATTTTAACGCCCCCCTCTTCCCCCAAAACTAGACCCAAATAGACCTTGGTCATGTATTGGTATAAAATTAAATTTTCGTATCACAATGATACAATGACTCTGGGTCTAAATATGTGCCAAGCTGAATATATATATCACAATAACGTTGTCTTTAATGTTTGGAATCCGGCGCATCGACACCATAGAGTCTTGTATCTCATTCACATCAGATTAAGTCTTCATTCCAATTACAACTAGGGGAACTGCTGTTTTCTTGCACTAAAACATATCCATTTTAACATTTTAAAAACAAAATTGCACCAAATAATAGCTATCAGGGTCTTTCGTGATATTTATTAAGTAGAGTTTGAAGATACCAAAGGGGCAATCAGAAACCGTATATCGAAGAAGAACAGACAACACAATGGCCAAAAGGACAAACAACGATCGACAAAACATACATATAAAACTAAAGATCGAGTAACACGAACCCCACTAAAAACCGGGGGTGAACTCAGATGCTCAGGAAGGGTTAGCAGTTCCTGCTTAACTAGTGACACCCGTGGTGTTAATCTAGTTACAAACCCAGTAATAAGTCGTGAATGAGGAAAGGACCGGGGAGTGTTTACGACAAGTGGAACATATCCGTGGTCATTTGTGACACAGATATTCCATAGCGGTCAACCAAGTCATGGTGACGACCGCAAAATTTTCGTGATGACTTCAACTTTACCAAAAGGAACCCTTGGTTCAGTAGCTTCCTTGTTAGCAGCAACCCTCTGTCAAGGAAATCCTGATAGGAACCACAAGCTCTGGAATATCGTATCAGCTGAGAGATATATACTCCATATACAGGTGCTGCTGGAATGTTGCTACATATAAATGGAAAGTTCACAATGGGAAAATTGAAATCATCTCTTTTCTCGTAAAGTTTCGTTCCTAACCGACCCTCACTGTCGATTTCGAGGTGTAGGTCAAGGTATGAAACATACCTATCTGTATCTGTGGTATCCTTTATTTCAAGCTCAATGGGATAGATGCGATCAACAAAATCACCAAACCTAGAATTATTTAGTGAAAGGACATCATCTATATAGCGGAACGTGAAATTAAAGGATCGGGCTAGCTTCTGTTCGTTTTTCTTGAGAAGCCCCTGTATGAAATCTGCATCATACGAATAGAGGAACAAGTCGGCGATAAGAGGAGCACAGTTTGTATTCATAGGTATGCCGACTGTCTGTTGAAAAACACGTCCACCAAACATAACAAATGTGTTGTCAATCAAAAACTCGAGCATGTTGAAGATATCAGTTTCAGAGAACTTTTTGGTAAAATCAGTGGTGTTTTACAAAATAAGATATGTCGCTTCCTAGCACAAGGTATTTGTATCTACGTTGGCCATTCTTTTTTATGTTGGACCAACTCCCTTAATTTGTCCTTCAGCTTAGAGTGAGGAATAATAGTGTAAAGGGTAGAGAAGTCAAATGTTTTAATGCTATTGCAGGAGGAGAGGGACCTAGATTGTATGTACTCTAACATATCTTTCGAGTTCTTCAGAATCCACATATGATTCACACCACCTCTCGAGTAGCTAGTGTCACAGTAGCTCTAAAGCCCGGTTTTGACTGCCGATAGAATACATGTTAATAATTTGGAAAGAGGTTTCGTGGAGCATTTGGCAGACCCAGCAATATAGCGCTGTTTGAAAGGACACTTGTGTAATTTAGGAATCCAGTAGAATGATGGTAGATCCAGTTCTTCATCTTTGGTTGAAATTCCAAAGGAACATTAAACAGACCTATGATTGCCCAGGATTTCCTCTTTTGTAAGTGTCGTCGGGGTATATGTAGGGTTGCCAAATGAATTGTCAATACCTAATTCCTTTATCAAGCAGTCTATGTAAAATGATTTACACACAAAAAAATATTGTTAGGGGCCTTGTCGGTGGAGAAAATAACATATTTGTCATGAAGGAGAGACATGTGTTTAGCAACATTTGGGTCTTTAAAGATTGATGTAGAACGAGTGCTCATAGACCCACTGAGTTTTTTAATTCTAATCTGTATTAGCGACCTCACATTCTTCACCCATTCGGAAAGAGTATCTAAGTCCTCCTTTTCACGTTTTGTCCATTGTCTGGCATAGTCCTCGACGGAATCCATAAGTATTTCAATGTTGTGTTTCCAGTTTATGGATTTAGGCTCACGATATTTAGGCCCTTTGGTGAACACCTCTCGTAGAGAGGTGTTGTTGATAATTTTAAGGTCACCAGTTATAATATAGAATAAAATATTTTTAAATCCAATTGGTAATAATGGTGTCCAACACATGTCGTGTTTTTCTTTTGTTTTTCTTTGTTTTGTGTACTCTATGTTGCTAGTTTCTGTGGGCTGTCCATTTTTGATTGCCTCTTCGGTATTCTGCCACGTTTACTATGTCAGTCATTATTCTCTTGGCTTCAGAAATGCATAGTTGCTATTTATTCCTCCAAATAATAATACCGAAGTTGGAACTCAAAATATTCTAAATTCCAATTGTTCCATGTTTCAGTATTCGTCGTTTGGTTCTAGAAATATATGGTTGCTAGGTACTGTTTTTCGTCAATTATCTTTATCAAAATTAGAATCCAAATAATTTAAAATCCAATTGAACATCTATTCTTCTTCTGGTTCTATAAATGGTTCACTGTAAGGTTGCTAGGTACTTTCCAAAACATATTTCTCATCGTTTTTCAGGATATTTACCCAAGTTGAATTTCAAATATTTTATAATCCAAACCAGGAAAGTGAGCGATCAAGTACAGTCAAACTTGTATTAAGAGGGCATAATTGGAACAAAGAAAAGGTGACCTTAAAAGAGGTTCAATTTATATGAAATGTAATATGACCGGAACAGAAAAAGGTTACCTCCTAATACAGGTGACTGCTTAATAGAGGTGACCACATGGGCATGTTTGACTGTATAACTGTGTTAGGGGTATCGATTTGGTCTCTTTCCATGATTTTTCGATTGTCATTTTGAAAATGTTCCAAAAGTGTGGTATTTTCTGTGGTTAATTTCATAGTTCCTACGGTGTGGTAGGTTTGATAGTCTTCCTGAGGATTACTGCTAAAATGGAAGCTACACAATCCCGTCCTGTCATTATTCATGACCTGTCACCACGTTTGTAGCAATAATAACACGATGGGTGCCACTATTGAAACAGGGATCCCGTACCGTTTCGAAGCACATGTGTTCATCGCCAGTATTTGGAGAGTTCGTGATGATCAATCTTTAGAGGAAATTTAGCCTATAAAACTAATATAACCACACCACTTTTTATTGAAATGGCTGTTGCAAGCCAGGACGGAGAGCGGTCATATAAATGTATTTTAGGGATATTGACTGTTTCTACAATTATTTGATTTGTTTTTAGATTTTATCCGACAGTGTGGTATGCAATTATTCTGATTTCCTGAAACGTCATCTTCATCTGAGAAACAGGCTACTGGACCAGGGCTATAAAACGATTCGCCTTATTCGATCTCTTAAACAGTTTATATTCCGATACCAAGATCTTTTCGAAATATATTCCGTCTCTGCAGAAAAAATTATAAACGATGGATTTTCATATAGTGAAAATGTATAAAGATAAGTGGTCAAAAACAAAAATGTCAAAAATATTTGTTTATCAATGTGTGACGTAAAAATGTTTTTGACATTCACTTCACTGAGTTTGGTGCTGTTATGACAACTGTTTTACCTGTTTTGTTCAAGTATTGTTATAAATACTGTTATAGTGACAGCCGGAAACTTTGAGCCGTAATGAAAGGGGAAGGTTAGGCGCTTTAAAATCTGATTCAACCCTCCATTTCTTTAGAAATGCCTGTACCAAGTAAGGGTCATTACGGTTTTCACAGTTTTCCGGTTGTTGACTGATTTTTTCTGTTTATATACTTATGAGTTTTGACTTTCCCTTTGTAAGATTGCTCGAAGTTCGGTAATTTTGTTATTACCCTTATGTTTTGTTTGTCCTTTTTCTTTTGGTCATTGTATTGTCTATCCTTTATTTTACGGCTTCTGATTACCTATTTGGTATATTCAAGCTTTTATCCCAGGACATTAATCAAAGTTGGAATTCAAATATTTTGACTTTTCAATTTATGATGCATATACCCATCACATCAAATTCTTCTACTGCAAATTACAAAAACCTTTAGTCCAGGACAATATATAAAGTATCAAATGTAACACTGACTGAACCTTGATATGAAAGTTCAAACTCACAGTGATAACATTATACTCAACACGTGACCATTGTTTATACATATCCATATGCATGCATATTCTTAAAATATAAAATTTATGTGTATATGGCTTAAATTTGGGAAGAATGTGGGGTTTACATTGCACTAATATTGTGTTATCCTGCAAAAAAACACATTAATCCATCTACGTGTATATTTTGAATTAGATAATAAAATACTATACAATTATCCCTTGGTTGTCTCCTTGATATTTGCTATCAACAGGAAGTGAACTTGGTTTATAGCTAGTTTTCCTAAAGTTTTACTGGTAGCATGTGACAGAGGTACCCGAAAAGCTATTGTTTGGTCAGTGACGGCATATAGCAAAAAAGAATACAGCCAGTGCAATTTGACTGCTTAAATAGAACAAGTGCAGCATAAATTATCATTACGGAGTAACTGGACCTTATGATAAACACATTCTGGTAAATTGGTAAAAACTAAAATATTTAAAGTTATTTCAAGCAAACATTTAACGAGTACTTTAAATCAATGTCTTAAATTGATCAAACATAGCAGCAAATTCCAGAAAGCTGTTTGTGTTCTTACGAGTCTCTTGTGTGTTTCACTCAAGGTGGTCCAGCATTGATTTAACCTGTGAAACCTGCCTGTTCCATAGCGAACGGTCATTCCTTGAACCATCTGAATGCCATCCTCTGTTGCTTTACAGCAAGTTCATCTCGAGATCCAAAGATTTTATTTGTTTCAATCCACAAATTGTAAGTGAATCTGATCTAAAATATTTCGCTGTTTGTACTGATCCGATAATATGATTTTATAGAATGTAAATTGAATAGTAATATATCTTGTGAATGATATATAGTTGCATTTTTCAGGACCGAATTGAATTTGCCACGTCTGTTCCTACTATTAGCTTGCCTTGATCGTTTTCGTTAAAAAATAATGTTGTTCTTTGGTGATTCTGTAATGTATGATCATCGGCAAAAAGCCAAGCTTTAGATGTAACTTGATCTGGTAAGTCGGTCATAAAGACATATGAAAAGTAAATGCTTTAGACTGGTCACTGAAGTTTACCACTGTCTACATGCATTTGACTAGACTGGTTCTGCATCAAGAATTATCTGTTTTATTTGAACGCATTGCAATCATTCATCGAATTCCTCACCAAATTTACACCGAATTCATTGAATGATATTCTTGATGCACCATTAGTTCGTAAAGAAAATAAAAAATTTCGTGGTAAATCTCTTCAAATCGGTTTTATTAAGTGGATTGCGAACTATAAGAGATATCTGGGATGACGAAATTCTTAATTTTAAAGACAGTATTCAGATATACAATTCCTTGTTTGATAAGAAAAATTGTATCTCTGAATACTCTCAAATTAAAGCAGCTATACCAAATACATATGTCTCCATACTAAAAAAAAGTGGAAAATTTATCCAGAAATAAAACTGGAAAAATAAAACTAGTTGATCCATCTCTGTTATCAAATTGTAATATTTTATTGAACCAAAAGATTTGAAACCGAAATGTATACAGAAGATTCTCAATCCACATGTATTACCTAAAGGAAAAATAAAATGGGACAATGAATATGATAACGACATAAACTGGGGAAAAAATTGGGGAAATTTGAAAAAAAAACATATCTTAAAAATAAGATTTCAGAGTTTCGATGGAAATCAATCCATAACATAATATATATTGAATGTAGATTAAACATAATGGGATTATCTCAGGTTCAAGGATGGGGTTATCTCAGGTTCAAAGATGGGGTTATCTCAGGTTCAAGGATGGGATTATCTCAGGTTCAAGGATGTTGCCATTTATGTAAACATCATCTTGACACACAACAACATTTATTTTATAATAGTAAAATAATATTTCCTGTGATTCAATATATTTAAACTTTATTTTTTGAAGAAGATAATATAACATTTGACCAACAGAGTATGATTTTAAGCTACGATAAGGGAACAGAAAAGGGGGTCATTTTGGGAAATATGCTTATATTTGTCGCCAAATGGACAATTTGGAAACAAAGAAATAAAATAAAATACCAGAATTTTGTATGTAAACCAGCGACATTAATTAGAATGTTTAAAGCTGAACTGAAAGAAAATCTCATTCTCAGACAAAAATACTATCATAATACTTCACCTAATATTGATAATGAAATACATCTATTATTCTAAAATTGAATTAAATAACTTACTTATTACATTAGAACTAATACTCTCGATATTTTGGAATACATATATTACATTCATTGTAGAGGGTAAAATAACTTTTCGTGGTCGTTCGATCTCTTTTTTTTATGTAATATAATTTATACAGGTTGTATTTTATATCATATATTTATACAGGTTGTATTTTATATCATATATTTATACAGGTTGTATTTTATATCATATATTTATACAGGTTGTATTTTATATCATATATTTATACAGGTTGTATTTTATATCATATATTTATACAGGTTGTATTTTATATCATATATTTATACAGGTTGTATTTTATATCATATATTTATACAGGTTGTATTTTATATCATATATTTATACAGGTTGTATTTTATATCATATATTTATACAGGTTGTATTGTTGAAAGATATATTGGTGTGAAAAAAAATGTGTTACAAAATCTGATTTATTGTGAAATTTAAAATAATGTTAAATTGTAAAAGAAATTATATTTTTATGTAACTTTATTTATCTCTAACTGTTTATCTCTGTGTTGTCTTTGGAGATACAAATTTCAGAAGACAGGATTTTGGTCCTATTAATCGGTTTAACCCAAGACAGGACCTGGATTGCCGTCGTCTTTTTGTGTTCAATGGTTGGAGGCGAGTAATGGTTGTTCATTGTTGATGTTGTTTACATTGTTGACTATCAGTTTAAACTCTCCTTTCATAATGCTCTAGAATACAAGCTCATATCGTGTATTCCTTGACAGGGATGGAATTCAAACTCAACATCTAAAGTTGTGAATGTCATAGGTGAATCCAGAGAAAGAGGCTTTTGGCAAAACATTTACCTTTTTTCTTCAAAATGCTAGTCCAATCTCTTCTCCTATTTTAGCCAAATGTAGCTCTCCAATTAGAAAAGTATCTATCTGTCTCTGTATGCAACGACTTTTTAATCAAATCAAACTTTATTAATGACAATGAGTTTTTTGGGAATGCATTTTGTAGAAATAATTATCAACTTTATAAACACTGACTGCTATTATTAGATATGAAATAAAGCATGTGGAACAGGAAGTGCTTATACTTCTGGAGCACCTGAGTTCATCCCCAGTTATTAGTGGGTTCGTGTTGCTCGCTCTTTAGTTTTCTGTCTAGTGTTTTGTAGATCATTGTTAGTCCCTTTTTCCGTTTTTCTTTGGCCAACGTCTGTTCTTCTTCTATTTACGGTTTCTGTTTTTCTCTTTCGTATAAACTTTTCTTATGACTGTATGCTATCTTTTGTTTTTGTAGAAGGAAGATCAAACTGCATTAATAACCATGACCCTTTTGGGTATGCATTTTGTAGAAATAAATGTCACCTTTATAAACACTGACTGCTTCTATTAAATCTGAAATAAAGCATGTAGAGAAGGAAGTGCCTACCCTTCCGGAACATCTGTATTCGGCCCCAGTTTTTAGTGGGTTCTTGTTTCTCGATCGATAGTTTTCTGCCTAGTGTTTTGTAGATCATTGTTTGTCTCTTGTCCTTTTTCTTTAGGCCATTGTATTGTCTGTTTTACGGCTTTCCGATTTACGGCTTCTGATTATCTCTTTCGTATCTTCAAAATTGTCGTGTAACTGCATGATATCTTTTGTAGAAAGAAAGTCAGGAAGAAATAGATAATATATTGTAAACATATGTAGATGCTTATACAGATAAATAAATGTATAACTATACTACGTTAGATGTTGAGTTTGAATTCCACCCTTGTCAATGCATGCACGCTATGAGTTTGTATTCTAGTGCATTATGAAAAGAGAATTTAAGCAGTGAACAACCATCACTCACTTCAAACCATTGAAGACAAAAAGGCGACGGCGTATGGTGTTTAAAATCCAGGTCCTGGTTTGAGACAAACACAAAGATGTGGCGTGTTAAATCCTCGCTCTCTGAAAAGTGTATGTCCAAAGACAATACAGATATAAACAAACAATACAGAAACCTCCACAGATTCGTTTCCAATCAATACTATCACCCACTATCACAAAATTGACAGCATAAATCGGGACAGTACAATAGCATGGTCATAGTTAACTGACTGCTAACTAACTGACAGACTACTCTGGGTTAAAAACCATTACTCTTAGGATAACATAATCGTAACTGATACATGACAGTAAGTTACCATAATTAACTTCCATCAAAATGAATAAATGATTCAGAAAAGAACTTGACAAGAAGAGCTTGAAGATACTAAAGGGGTAATATGGCATTTTAATAAACATTAGAGAATACCGAAGGGGCAATCAAAAATTGAAAATCAAGAGAAAGTGGCAAAATAGGGTGCGCAAGACACAAGTCGAAGACAAACAAAGCAAAAACACAACACAATATGTGTTGGACACCACTATGTGCATGCAAACACAAATAACGTACATTAAACCGGATGTAAAAATGAACCGAACATCGTTTTTATGCGGAAATCGTAACGGGCATCACAACACGGAACTCAGAACGTAAATACAACACGTAGAAGTGTATTTCTACTTTTCTAAGTAATAGAATCAACAGATAGTTAAGGGTGATACCCACTGTCAACCAAGCTAACAACTACAACTTACGAAGTGCAAATAATTTTACTTTTCCACGGTGTCGTTTAACCCTATATCAAAATTCATTTTTTCCAGCCAATATTCATCTCTGGAATAAATTACCTCAACATATCAGAGATTCACATAGAAATTGCACATTAACATCTAGATTAAATATTTTTCGTTTGGCTCACGTCTGGCCAGTATTCTACATACACGTTTAAGACATAATTGTAGTAGCATAAAATGTGACCTTTTTATATGTAATCTGATCGATTCTTGTTATTGTAAATTATGTGGAAAACAATAAAAACTACTTCTTACACTGTAAATTGTTTGTAAACCAGAGAAAAGTGTCTGGGTCACCTATTGTGGCCATTTAATTTCCTTTTTACATAACTATTTACAATATGAGTTACATCACGAGGCAAAGGTGGGTAACAACATGGGCCCACCATGATTTAAACAAAAACAATCTATCTAAGTCAGTATCAGCACATTTCTTTTCTTGCACAACATATAATCAGTTTATATGCATGAGTATACAAAATCATGTATTCAATTAAATCTGATGCATTTAGTAAGCAATAAGCAACAAAAACAATCCGACCTGTTACAAAAATTACAATTAACATGAATTTTATCGATTAAAAATTCAAGCTATAGAAATATTCTGACAAACAATATTTTTTTTCCAACATGGGTGGTGGAGGGGATTTTTTGGGTGGATATTAAAATCCTCGGAACAACTACAACAAAATAGTTTTCTTAATATGTAATATATTATCTTTCCTCAGCGTCCCTCTGAAATTGATCTGTCACGTGACTGCATGTCCAACCCGAGGCCTAATTAATTATTCGTGAGCATGAGGATCCATACAAAAAAAGAGGAGTCCCTTTTATTGTTAATAGCGAACGAAATTCCTCGTGATGCAACTCATATTGTAAATAGTTATATAAAAAGGAAATTAAATGGCCACAATAGGTGGCCCAGAAAATTCCAATCTTAGTTAAGTTGTATATATTTATAAGCCAGTAAGCATGCGAGGCCAACGGAGCAAGCTGCGAGTGAAATTTATTATGTTTGGGTCTGTTGTCGTACACATAAGGGTAGTTTTTGGAATAGATTTGCATAGACAGAGAGCATAAATGTAATGTTGAACAATATTAGCGATCTTGTGTTAGATAAATCCATTAACAATATATTGTATGGAAATTTAGATTTTGCACATGATGCCAACTGAACACTTTTCGCAGCTGTTCACAGATACATAGTAGATTTGTCCAATGTGTATACGCTCCTAATTCGTCTGCCGTCAACGACTCAACATCAATAATATCTCTTGCAGTATTATGTAATTTTTCTCAAATAATTATGAACGAAAATATTTTATGCTTTTGTAATATATTGTTTTTTAACGATTTATATGTAACGGAGAAGACCTCGTAAGTTTATAACTTGTGCCTGATCCATTGTCTGTATAATTGCTTGACAATGAAATATATTTAAAGTAACAGATAGTTCTCGACGGAGAACCAGTTTATTCAAATACATATGGACAGTGGTAAGCTTCAGTGACCAGTCTAAAACATTTACTTTACATATGTCTTTATGACCGACTTACCAGACCCAGTTACATCTAAAGAATGGCTTTTACCGATGATCATACATTACAGACCCACCAAAGAACAAAGGGATTAAATTAATTTATTTTTACAAAAACGATCAATACAAACTAATAATACGAAAAGACGCGGGAAATTCAATTCCATCCTGAAAATGAAACTCTAAATCAATCTAAAGATTTAGATCACTATTCAATTCAACATACACTCTATAAGATCAGTATAACATACTTTAGATCAGATGCACTAACAATTTGTGGATTGAAACAAACAGAATATTTTGATTTCGAGATGAACTTACTATAAGATAACAAAAGATGGCATTCAGATGTTTCAGACAATGATCGCTCGCTATGCAACAGTCATGTTTCACAGGTTAAATCAATGCTGAATCATCTTGAGTGGCGCACACTATAGACTCTTAAGAACAACAACAGTACATACAAACTATATGTATTAAAATACACGTTTCTCCATATACAATTATTTTCTGGAATTTGCTGCCACAAACGATTTTTTGTGCAAACATGTTTGATCAATTAAAAAAACATTGATGCAAAGCACTCATTTAATGTTTGTTTTAAGTACTTTCAATTAAATATTCTAGCTTTTACCAATTTACCAGAATTTGTTTGTCATAAGGTCCAGTGATGTCGTTATTATAATATATCCTGTACTTATTCTATTTGAGCAGTCAAATTGCTTTTGCCTGGATGATTTTTCGTAATATACTGTCACTGACTGTAATATAGCTTTTCTGGTACCCTATTCACATGTTACCTGTTGAGGAGTTTGAAGATACCAAAGAAGCAATCAGAATTCGTATATTGAAGAAGAACAAACAACACAATGGCCAAAAGAAAAACAACGATCTACAAAACATACAAAGATCGAGTAACACGAACCCACTAAAAACCGGGGGTGATCTCAAGTGTTCCGGAAGGGTAGGCAGTTTTAGTTGTAAACCCTTTTCACCTCCTGTTGATAAAAGATATCAAAAGGAGAAATCAAGGGATAATTGTATAATTTCATTATTTAATTCAAAATATAAACGTAGATGGATTAATGCGGCTTTCCTGTAGGATAAATACAATATTAATACATTGTCTTAAAATATAAAACTTATGTGTATTTGGCGCAAAACTCGGTGAACCTCGCTTTCGTTCCAGTTTTTAGGCATCACAATTGGGTCAAACTTAAACATGTTCCACAATATTCAGCGGTCAATAAATATGCTTTCCTGGGAAGCGATACAGGCTCATGTGAACCTGTGGTTACGGATTTAAAAACGTAGAACTCATAAAACTTACATTAAATTCACTAACTCTACATGAATCAATATATGTGTACAGCTATCAAATAAAATTGTTTGAAACAAATATTAAGGTAAAAAGAAGAACCACCGCCACTTTAAGTATTCGTGCAATTGTGCGTAGTATAATTCATCCCTGTCATCTCAATTCAAGCCCCATTTCAGCATACCATGGTGACTAGTCTGTCATATCAGTTGTCCAACACACTTCATTATCAATACCAGTTCTTCAACCGTCATTAGACTGAACTAAGACGCCATTCGGGTTACAATAACCACATTCGTTTGACGAATAACCAAACCACCAACCACTCCCATGTACCTTTGCACATTCATACGAATCTATGCCGCTAACATTGTCAAATGTAACGAATAAAGGTAATAATAAAATTACCGAACCCCGAACAATCTTACAAAGGGAAAGTCAAAACTCATAATTATATAAACAGACAAAATCAGTCAACAACCGGAAAACTGTGAAAACCGTAATGACCCTGACTTGGTACAGGCATTTCTAAAGAAATGGTGGGTTGAATCAGATTTTAAGGCGCCAAACCTCCCGCTCTCATTACGGTTCAAAGGTTCCGGCTGTCACTGTAACAGTATTTAAATACAGGAACAAAATAGGTAAAATAGTAGTCAAAGCAGTACCATATTCGGTGACGTAAATGTCAAAAATATTTTTACGTCACACATTGACAAAAAAAATTCTTGAATTATAATCCTTCATCCATAACGTCAAGCTGAGTATATTCTTGCTGCCTTATTTCATTTCTGTCTATGTTGCCTATTTCAAACACCAATGTGTAATTGGAACTGTAGTATGTAATGTAATGTAGATATTGGTTGCCAAGCCAGAATTGTTCACCTGTAGAAAACATGTCTCCAAATCCATCTCTGTATCTGATCTAGGTCTGGTTGAATTCTAATTCAGTGCCGTAATGACGTTGTATATACGTTCTAACTCTAATTTCTTTGAATGAACAAAATACTGGAAAAGGACTTGGAGCTGATAAAGGTTGAATATAAATTATACCTCTAGTTCCGTTGTAATAAGATCGCATACTTCCTTCACCACAATCTAACATAAAACGTAGATATCAAATTTAGTGCGCACAACCTGTTTCTGGAATAACCTTCATCAGGTACGCTCAAAATCGAAAGGTTAAAAAGCCAAATAGTTTTAAAAGTTTTGCGAGCAAGTAAACCAAATGGCCTATTTTAAAATACTTTGAAAATATGATGATTGATCATTCAGATTACACCATTTTCTGGAAAATGGCCGATTTTACAGGGAAAATACATACAAGTGCCCTCCATTAGTCACAAAATGGCAGATTATTTTGCATTTCCATTGCTGCTTTAGTAACAAATATACCCCTTACCTCTTGGTGTAATGAAATGATATTCACAGAAAAGATAGAAAAAGATTTAATTTAACAGAAATAATCAAAATTTATAGCATAAATTGAACAGAAAATTAAATTACACCAGACAGATAAATGAGATTATCTGGGGGGAAAATCTGTCATTATTTCAAATAGCATCAACAAACCTGTATTGTTACCATTCTGTGATAATAAATGTGAATAATTCTAATATGATTTACATAATTAGAAATCCTATACTCTGATTGGGTATAAGCGCTTATGGAGGCGGGGTTTTTGTCAGTTTATTTTTCGAGAGACGATGCTCACCGTAATACTTTTTTCGTAATGTAAGCAAAATGGCGGCTTGGATTCCCGATAATAAGAAAAGATAAAAGAAACAATGTTTATTGCTAATAATCGGCAATTATTGTTAGATATGAAAAAAAAATGCCAATGAAAAAAAAAGCTTTTATTGTTGACATAGAAAAACAAGAAAACTGCAGCAGAGCTGCGAGAGGAGTCGATTAAAAAAAAACATAAATTAAATCAAAGTATCCAATATCTCAAAATGTATTGTCCATCCATGTATCACTGCATATGTTCCAAGGATTTGGTCGGGTGTATGTCCTTGTTACAATAGAACGGTATTATATAATCCCTTATTATGAACATGGTTTGTTATATTCTTCACAACTAAGAACAAAGAAATCAAGCTTCCTGGTTGGTCGAGAGCACGTTACTGTGCTCTAAAACATAGAAAACAATGTTTTGGATGAAATAAAGCTTTAAAGCAAGATCGAGGAGATTGTTTGTTATGTGGAATATAATTGAAATACTGCACACTCATGCCAACAAGCAATGCATCAAGTTATTCAGCAATTGGTTTTTTTATTTAACGACATAATTTAATACAAACACATTGAGATTATTCTAATTATTTATATATAAATATGATACTCAGAATCCATCTTCATACCAAGACATGCATTACACTTTAGAAACATTGAAAACTATACTGTTAGCAAATTATTATTCGAAAAAGATTTCAATATTGGTCTTCCTTACGTATAGTGGACATTCCCTCTTTGCGGAAAATGGAGTTATCGTTCGTTATTTGAATTATCGTCCTTGGCAGTGGGTATGTAGCATTTCCGGCTACAAAAGTTTTCCTGGTGGTTTTTAATAAATTGATTGAATAAATAATAAGTGCGAAAAATATGAAATTAATTGACGTAGATTCCAAGGCAACACTTGAAGACTTCCTAACTTTAAAAAAAGACTGAACTTGTACAGTTTCTACGGAAATGTAATGAAAAAATCAGTGGTGTAACAAGAATGAGCTTGCGCTCCGACAAAGATGTAGAGACGTATCTTTTAAAAAGCCGGTCAGATGACAATGAAAAAATGAGCTGCTATAGACAGTTCATTAGAGGCTTTAACTTTTATATACCTATAAAAAAAGTTATTTACTTTAAAACATATTTTTCTCTGGATTTGTAACATTTTTGTACAAATAACTCCAAGTCTTTTTTTTAATACCACTGAACATGTTACATAATTAACTTTCTGAAATGTTTTGGATAATTGTCACCAGATTTTTCTGCAAAGCGGAAATACTGCGCGATTTTCCTTGTACACTGAAAGCCGGAATATTTTCTTTAAAAATGATTTTCTCTCCTTTCATTAAAAAGCGTATTTGATTTTTTTCATTACACTTGAGCGGTCGAAGACAAGGCAAGATAAATTTGAAAGCATTTTTAGAAATAATAGAATATGTTGTTTCTTCACCATTTGTAAAAGCAGAAGTGGATTCGGTAGAATATTTTGTACTGTGTTTGAAACGGTATGTGCGTCTTCATTAGCAACGTGCGTTTATCAGATAGGTGAACACCTGCATCTAACATGTGCCGACCATCTCGACTTGTACAGTCAACAAGCAAATCCCAATTTTCGGTTTCCGTCAGAGCAGATCCCACTTTTTTCTGAATGAATAATGTCCCTCGTCCGGAATATTTTGAATAGGAAATAAAACGATCACGAACGCGGCTTTTTTCTGTTTTTAATATATCAAGAACAAGCAATCGGTCTATCGTTTAAAAAACAATGGTGTATTTGGAGATCGCACCTCTGTCCATTGAAACTTATCTGTCATATTAAAGATGTATTTTTAGACATACACATTGTTTTATGCACTTCTCGACCGCTACCCATGATTTCGGATACCGTCTAAGTACTGACGACAAATAGGTTATTTTGCAATAAATGCATTTACAGTCTCATAATCTTACAGTCAAAAATGCCGTTCTGAAGCTAAGCTTAACAATGTAGACAAACAAACAAAAGGACTGATGGAATTCGAACCACCTTCTAGAACTATACATTCCATCACAAGGCAGCGCCAATGTGATCATAACTACTGTGCTCCCGCATTTAGTCAAGTACATTTATTACTTACAGTAGTGATGGGGTAAAATGCGAATTAGTAAATAGCAGACGATTTGATTTCTCAACTGCAGATTTAAGAAAATAACTACCAAGCACAAAAAAAAATATAAAAAAGCTCTGGTGGTTTGCTTCCGATAAAAACGACATGTGCTAAATTGCTTTATTTTTATTAATTATGAAAAAAATGAAGATTTTGATTTGATTTGATTTGCTTTATTAATTATGAAAAAAAACCAAAAAAAAAACGACAGAATAGTTAATATTGATAAAGAAAAATATGAAATTAACAGCTTGCATTCGTGTTATGATTTCATATGTAAGGAAATATTCGTTGTACGGCTTTCGAAATATCAATACAAATCTACCAACACTTACAATTCTTATAATATGTTTAAAAAAAAACACAAAAAAACTTAATATAAATATAGCCTCCATTTTTATCACTTTAACCGAAATTAATAACGAAACACATGATGTTGCTAAAAAAAAAAAAAAAAAAAAACGAAAAAAAAACAAGACAAAACTGCTCCGATAGGATTCGCACTCTCAGTGTAAATCTGCAGGGGTCGCAAAGCAGCGACTATACGATCACGGCTATGGTACAATGATCAGATTTGTAAGTTTTCTTTTCTTTTTTGTGATATATAAGGTGTACCTGATGTAAATTGGTGCAACTCTATAATAAAGCAGACGATGCCTATATTTCATAAAATCATATGTAAGCATATTCCACAAAAGGGAAAGTCTTTATATGTTTTACCAAAGAGAAAATTTATATGCATGTTAAAAAGGAAGTCTTGTGTTGCAAGTTTTTGATTTTTAACAATTGTAATTTTGTTTGTTTTCGTGTTTTTCTCCTTTACACCAGCATTGAAAGTACTTGTATCTGCAAAAGATTCCATTTTTTCCCCCTTAAAATCAGTCAAATCTTCATTTTCCCCATCCAGATTTTTGGAAGGAGCGGATTCCGGCTGTCTAACTCTACGGTCAAGTTTCAAGTTTCAAGTTTTTATTAATAAGAAAAATCAATCAAACATTGATGTCCTCACCACATTAACATGATATTAAATCAGTAAACATATATAATTATGAATACATTAAATTTTTAAATGACAAAATATCATAATAAAGAAAAATAAACTTATCTGATACTCATACAATCTTTGATATAGTGACATATATTCATAGTGTCATCAATACTATTTGGATTTAACAATCTAGTTATTGTTTTCATATATTCACTTGGACACAGATCTTGCAGGTTAATGTTCAATTTTTTTAATAAAAGTTTCCTAGCATTAGCAAATTTAGTGCAATGAATAAGGAAGTGTTGTTCATCTTCTATTTGATTGCATTGAGAGCATAATCTATTTTCTCTTTTTATTTTCGGTCTAAAATATCTACCTTTTTCAATTAAAAGGCTACGAGAACTTAATCTTAATTTGGTTAGTTCTCTAGTAATATTTACTGGATATCTACCCGACGTCTCTGACGTTTGAAGATGGCCAAATCCAGTAAAAACCCTAAAAGTCCTTTTTTATTACAAAATGCGCAGTGGAACCAAAGAATGAATAGTCATGAACCATATATATAACTAAAGGTAAAATAATCAATTTCTTTATCCTAAATGGAGCCTGTCAGAAGTTTTATGGGAATCTGCATTGATTTCTTGAAAAAAAGAAAACAAAACTAAATATCATGCAAAAATAGACATCTTTTTAATAGACTCCGAGCAGATTAAATATCTTGAACATTTCAAAATTAAGATAATCCCCTGTAAAAGGAAATAAAACAAATGATTCCACTGCGTAAATCGGAATGAATTTTGCATACATCGCTATTAACGTCCGCAATTTAAACAGCAAAGCCGATTTTCGAGAAAATGCTACATCTTTGAATACAAAACACTGAATTTATTAATTATTACCGTCATTCAGGATATGAAATAAAAATTCAGATCTCGTAGAATCTACCGATATAAAATAATTCCAATAAATCGGATTTTATTTGAATAAGAATACATAGTTTTTCCAATTTTTTATCAACCCAGCTGTGAGCGAAGCGAACATGGTTGATACTTGTAAACACTTTGAAATCGGAAGCGGAAGTGTGAGGAGCTTAAGCCATTTGCCTGTTTTCGTAATTGAACATCTTTGTCGCGCTAAAGGCGCGACCAACACGAAACAAATAAAATAAAGTAGTGACTTTAAAATTGTATTGAGAATTAAAAGTTACGTTTCGTGCCGAAGGCACTACTATATCATTCAAATAGAAAACAGGGTTTTACTTTCGAACTTGAAGAAGGCAGAGTTGTCATTGAAGGTTTCGTAAATGAAATAAATAATAAACTTTGTGTCGTGCCGAAGGCACGAACACTACGAATAAAGAAATAAAATCATCGTGCGGAAGGCACACCCGATATGAACAAAAGAATGAATCAGCACGGCCACATTAAATGTTGCAAATGGGTCCCATTGTTGATTCGCCCTTTATTTTCATAGACAAAGAAACATGAAGTTTTTGTTCCGAAGGCATATCTTATATAATAAAATTAATTTACTAGTCGTGCCTTCGGCACGACTATTACGAGCAAAATTTCAAACGTCTTCGTGCCGAAGTCACGAAAACAGTATAGTCGGAATGGATCCCATGGCAACACATTGCCGGAATTAATTGTAACAGGTATTTACCAAGCAAATTCGTACCAAAAATTCGTCATGTCATACTGATTGGCATTCGTGCCGAAGGCACTAAACATGCTATCAATATTAAAATGTAATAATTATGTTTTGGCAATCGGACTTTTTCGGACCTTTCCGTCAAACAAAATGTTTCCGCTTGATGGAATTATCCCATCTAATCTTGAAATACGAGGAAAAATCTTTAGTTAATTAAAATGAAATATTGGATACTTTGATTTGATTTATGTTTTAATTTGTTTTGTGACTGTATTAAATAAACATTCTACAGCATCGGAAATGCCCGAATCGGAAAAGGTCAAGAACGCTGAAAAAATGAAAGTAAAGAAAGCCGGGGGGAAATAGGTAAAATATACTTTAATGAACACAAAGATGGAATAATTATATATTTCTTTATGATAGTCATAGCTATTTGAACATCCTTCATCCAATTATTCTTCCAAATAATGCTTTGTAAATAAAATAACTGGTTAAATTATATTTGAAATGCTGGGGGGAGGGCGCTGCTGTTTACTATTTATCAGACGACGATGAAATGTGTTTGAGAAATCACAGCTAAATGTCCTCATATTTACCTAATTTGTGTGTGCTTGTTGGAGACAGCAGGGCTAATAATTTTGACACATATTCACAACCTCAGGACCTTAATATTCATTACATAAATCAAAGAGGAGCCACTGTTGATATTTTAACTGATTTGACCTGTTCTTTTCTTTATAGTCATGAAACAAATCTTGATAATTATCAAGTAATATTAGTTAAATTATCTGCGGGAATTATTTTTTAATCGACTCTTCTCGCAGCTCTGCTGCAGTTTTCCTGCTTTGAACGTTATGTGACGTTCCTAAGTTATGTAACCGGAAGTGTACATACCCTCTCTCAGGAAAAGATAACTCAATTCAAGAACGATAACTCTAGTTATCGCAAATCGGGAATAACGCATCATGATTGGTATCATTCTTTTTGGCTTGATAAGTTGTTTAGCAATGGACGCAAAACTCAAAATTAGTGAGAAATTTATTTCCGTAATAGATGATAAATCTATTAAACCGGCGAGAGCGTTTTCGACTCAAAATGCAAGTTCTTCTGTTAAGTGTGCTTATTTGTGTTTATCAAATAAAAGTTGCATGAGTGTCAGCTACAAACACAATGGTGAATGTAAACTTTGTAAAAGAGGCTGGAACTCGCTTTGTGCCATTTGTGAAGATGACCCTGGAGCAGTGATATACTCAAAGGTGAGTGGAACTCTTACAGATATAAAATATAGTTCCTTATATCTCCTCTGACATGTCAACCGTTGTCACATTTGTTAATTTAATTCCAATAATTTGATGAATTTCTTTATATCATGTATCTGACTAAAGGTCGGGTTCACAAGGTAAGACTAATCACATACTAAAAATTATATATTATTTTTGTAGTATACGACACCGTCGTTCACACCTAGCATTTTTTTAGGGGGAGGGTTAATAAAAAATAACTCTCAGATCGTGTTGGGTCCGTTCTGTTCTCTACGGACAAATCGGGACAATTGTATGACTGATAATATACGACAATAAGGATTCAGCGGTTATAATATTTGTGACAGAAAAGACTAATCTTCTGTTGCTCTCGTTCTCTATTTCGTTGGAATTCCTGTTGTCCCTTTTTTACTAAGATGTATCCTCACTCGACAATTTTGACCAAGATGAGTATTAACTATTCGTCTTGCTTCCTTTGCTTAGCTACAGAAAATCACTCAATAGGTCCGGTATTTAGTGGTGTGATCATGACAACAGTACTGTAGGTGTTTTGTAGACCATTGTTTGGTTATTGCCTTTTTTCTCTTGGTCATTGTGTTGTCTGTCCTTCGATTTACGGCTTCTGATTACCCCTGTGATATCTTCAAACTATACTCTTTTCCTAGCACGCTTTGGATCATGAAAGAAACCGTTTCCTTGTTACTTATTCCACTCTAGGAAGACGTACATATTCGGTGTAAAATTAATTATATAATGCAGGAATTAAATATGCTTGGATATAGCATCTTCAATTTTGCAGTATCTTGGGATTCTCTACATGTAATTTTTGTAATTATATCCCTTGACAACGGTTACTTTTTTTAAAACAATTATTTTATCAAATCAAAGGACGCTTCTTTTATAATTAAAAAGCATACTTTTATGTTAAGTAAAAGTAAAACACCATATAAATATGTCATGTGAATTTCGTATGTAGATATTTGAAGCAGACTGAACAATCATGGCCAATCCGCGATCGAGCTCAAATCAACAACACCAAATAAATTATGTGGCGGAGAAAACTTTTGGAGTCATACGTCCAAGCGGAAAAATTATCATAGTTTAAAAGTGTAAACTATTCACGAAAAATAATTTGTTTACTTGTTTGCCATTTTTTTGCATTAGAAGCCCTCTCTGTTTATATTACACATTAGGATATTTAGCCATTGATTATATGCACATTTTTTTTATGATTATGATATTTGATTTTGAATCTGTTCAGACAGTGGTATTGTTTGTTTTTTATTTTATTATTGATGTAGTGTCAAGTGTCAGTTGCCGAGTGTACATGATATTTGACATGCTATCACGTGACCTCCATGTATAATTAAAAAAAATCATAGACCTTTTACAACATATTCTTTTAAAATATGTTGATATAAGAGGCCGTCGTTGTCGTAATACTATGGTAGTTGGATTTACAACTACCTGTGCAAACAGCGCCTATCACTATTAAAGTTCAAATCCCGCTCATGGCGAGATGTACTAGCTGTAACATAAAGTGATAAATGTTGTCAGTGACTTGCGGCAGGTCGGTGGTTTTTTCTCCTGGTATTCCCGTTGCCTCCAACGATAAAACTGACTGCCACGATATAATTGAAATACTGTTGAAAGTGGCGTTAAACACAATAATCATTACTATGATAATTGATAGAATAACATATATATATCATTACCTAAACATGAATGATAAATAATGCATATCACTTTAATAAAACGGTTGTAACCAGGCGAACAATGTTATTATAAAGAGTTAAAGAGTCTATAATCTTGAACATTATACATAGCATATCTAATTCTAGTGACTGCGAAATATACACTGCACATGCAGGTGCTGCAGGAATTGTTTTACATAGAAATGAAAAATTGAAATTATTTCTTTCGTCGTAAAGTTTCGTTCTTAACCGGCAACTCATTGTCAGAATCTATGTGTTGGTCAGTGTATGAAATAAATCTAGATGTGGTGTCCTTTATATCAAGCCCAATAGGATAGATGTGATCAGCAAAATCATTTTTTCTTTTACTTTTATGACCAAACATGGACATCTCTATATAGTGGATAGTAAAATTAAAGGATCGAATGGGAAGAGGTTGACACTGTTTCGTAAAGTGTTTTTTTTTTCTAGAATATTGTAGTAACAGAAAGATACAACCAACAATCAATTAAGTTTCTATTCTTTAATATAATCACAAAAATACTTAATACATAATAACAAAAATAAATTTATGGTTTAAGATAACTGGCTTAAATATTCGCAATAAATGGGGGTTTTTTTCTTTCCGGTATAATAGTTCGATCTTTTTCCTATGTTACTGAATTTCTGTTGAATTAAAATATCCTTTAACTCCAAAACAGCAAAGTTTCCAAATATTTTCTGTTGAAACAGTTTATAGTGCAATGTTCAAGTCACGTGACTTCACCAAGAAAATATATAGTAAATAGTTCATGGCACTTGGGGTCATATGGCAGTATATGGACCGGTCCATATACTGCCATATAACCCGAAGTGACATGAACTATTTGCTATATTATACGTTTTATCTAAAATAATGCAGGTACCTGGCCGGTCCATATACGAAAATAGGGTGTCTTCAACCTACGCCAACATTTTGAAATATCATATTCAAGGTATGCCAACAAACATTATATTACAGGTGTTTATATAACAATCAATGACAGCTACAGGTAAGTAAATTTGGAAATGCAGGTCTCAAAAGTGAAATTTATTATAAAAAAGAAAAAACTAAACAAAAAAACAATCTAAATATATAAGAATAAGTCTGCTAAAATTCAACAACTTGAAAAAAAAATAATTAAACTGCGCTAACAAAGACAAATAGGGAAAATAAAAACGTAAAGTGTAATATATCCAAATACAAAGCTATAAATTCCAGCTGTGATATAAATACTAAATTTCCTACTGGCTGCTCTCAATTTTTTTGTCCCTTATATAGTATTATTACAAATCATCTAGAACATTCAGTTGTAAACATAAACAATATGCATAAATATCTAGAACATATCAAAACTCAAGGTCACATATTATAAACTGGAAAACAACTTAACCTATTTGCACTGATGATGTAATATTATCTTTATCTTTGTCAACAACAACAATATTCTCATGAGCAAAATAATATATCATATTTATTATATATACATAGCAGCACCTATATGAATGCCGACTGCCTGTTGAAGTACACGCCCACATTTTGATGATATCAGTTTCAGAGAACTATTTGTTAGAATCAGAATGATGTTTTACAAAATTTGCTTTGTCCCTTCCTAAAACAAGGTATATGTATTTACGTTGGTCATTATTTTATGAGACACATTTAAGCCAATTCTTTTAATCTGCCTTTTAGCTTTGCGTAGAGAATAGCTGTGTAGATGATAAATGTCACAGGTTAACTGACCATATAGCCATTTAAAACATGGGCGAGGACGGTGACGGTACCACTAAGCAAACCAACAGGTTAAGTCATTAATAAAAACAACATTCAACTGCAAATATATTGCCGTCTCTGTTAAACGTCTGCTCACTCAGAGGACCTGGCAGTTAATAAAAAAATATATAGCAATCCCGGCGCACAAATCTACATGGATTTGCTCGATGAGCTTTCGTGCCAAGCATGCAATTTACAGTATTAGCATAGTGACGTTTGTAGATCGTTGTTTGTCCTTTTCATTTTTTTTTTTTTTTTGGTCATTGTGTTGCCTGTTCTTCTTTGATATACGGATTCTGATTACCCCTTTGGTATCTTCAAACTCTTACAAGCAAAATCGTCAGTCATACGCCATGATGAATATGATGGAACAATAAATAAATGAATGAATGAAACAATTAACATTTTATTTTAATAAAACAACTATTATGGTGACATAAAGAGGTCAAGTGTTTCAGTTGGGCTTGTGTTGTTTATGTCGTGATGTGTTTCAGTTTCGTTTTGCATTTACCATTTATATCCTCCTTCTATGTAGAAACTAAATTAGTTGGGCTCTAAAATGTAGTGTCAATAAAGGATTTAAATCATAATGTGATTTTTATAAACATGTAAATTCACATCTTTACAGCTGTAACTTTTAAAATTTAGCGATCGTCATGTTTTCTAAATAAACTTAATTATTACATGCTGCTATTTTCACGTTAAATTAAGTCAGTTAAATCGATATTTATCTGATAAATAAACATGTCATGTCAAAAATGTTTTTTTTGTTTATCAATGTGTGACGTAAAAGTGTCTGACATTTACTTCACTGAGTTTGGCGCTGCTTTTACAACTGTTTTACCTGCTTTGTTCAAGTATTGTTATAAATACTGTTATAGAAACTTTGAGCCGTAATGAAAGGAGGAGGTTTGGCGCTTTAAAATCTGATTCAACACACCATTTCTTTAGAAATGCCTGTACCAAGTCAGGGTCATTACGGTTTTCAGTTTTCCGGTTGTTGACTGAAAATGTCTGTTTATACAATTATGAGTTTTGACTTTCCCTTTGTAAGATTGTTCGGAGTTCGGTAATTTTGTTATTACCTTTATTTATTAATCGTACCACGATATTTTATCGTTTGTCCCTTCCCAATTCAAATGTAGAATCCATACCCTCCCCCCCCCCCCCCCCCCCCCCCCCCCCAAGAAAAATGTCACAATTCATCAGAATTTCAAAGACTTTCATTAAATACTATCACAAATAAATAATTACAAACTTTGCTATTTCATTTCTTTTTAGGAGCGGAATCAATCTTGATTCATATTGCGCTTAATCAAAACTGTGGACAAACTTCCGGTTTTTAGTGACGACGAAGAATTTTTTTGATTTCCTATACTTTTCTTTCCATCTTTCTACCTGATACAATATGTAATGTTTTTAGTGACCCGCTAGAATAAAAACAAATTTTCCATCAACATAATTTTGATTACAATATGGGGTGCTAGCCCTATTCATGTGGCTATTTGCGTGAGATCTTATGATAAAAAGTAAAACAAAATGTCACAAAGCATATGAGTTGAAGTGAGAGGTGATTGTCCGTTTTGCTGATTTGAGGAATTGTTGATCATCAGTATTTAAACTTTCTTTTCATAAAGGCATTATCGTTATAACATTACATCTCTGCCCGAGTGATCATGATATCTTTGTTCTGTTATCTACACCTCATCGTTATAACATTACATCCCTCCCTGGGTGATCACGATATCCTTGTTCTGTTAGATAAACCTCACTGTTATAACATTACATCCCTCCCTGGTGATCATGATATCCTTGTTCTGTTTGATAAACCTCACTGTTATAACATTACATCCCTCCCTGGTGATCATGATATCCTTGTTCTGTTAGATAAACCTCATCGGTATAACATTACATCCCTCCCTGGGTGATCATGATATCCTTGTTTTGTTAGATAAACCTCATCGGCATAGCATTACATCCCTCCCTGGGTGATCATGATATCCTTGTTCTGTTAGATAAACCTCATAGGTATAGCATTACATCCCTCCCTGGGTGATCATGATATCCTTGTTCTGTTAGATAAATCTCATCGGCATAACATTACATCCCTCCCTGTGTGATCATGATATCCTTGTTCTGTTAGATAAACCTCATTGTTATAACATTACATCCCTCCCTGTGTGATCATGATATCCTTGTTCTGTTAGATAAACCTCATTGTTATAACATTACATCCCTCCCTGGGTGATCATGATATCCTTGTTCTGTTAGATAAACTTCATTGCTATAACATTACATCCCTCCCTGGATGATCATGATATCCTTGTTCTGTTAGATAAACCTCATCGGTATTACATTACATCCCTCCCTGTGTGATCATGATGTCCTTCCTCTGTTAGATAAACCTCATCGGTATAACATTACATCCCTCCCTGGGTGATCATGATATCCTTGTTCTGTTAGATAAACCTCATCGGTATAGCATTACATCCCTCCCTGTGTGATCATGATATCCTTGTTCTGTTAGATAAACCTCATCGGTATAACATTACATCCTTCCCTGGGTGATCATGATGTCCTTCTGTCAGATGAATCTCATCGGTATGCATTACATCCCTCTCTGGGTGATCATGATATCCTTGTTCTGTTAGATAAACCTTATCGTTATAACATTACATCCCTCCCTGTGTGATCATGATATCTTTGTTCTGTTAGATAAACCTCATCGATATAACATTGCATCCCTCCCTGGGTGATCATGATGTCCTTCTGTTAGATGAACCTCATCGGTATAACATTACATCCCTCCCTGGGTGATCATGATGTCCTTCTTCTGTTAGATGAACCTCATCGGTATAACATTACATCCCGCCCTGTGTGATCATGATGTCCTTGATCTGTTAGATAAACCTCATTGTTATAACATTACATCCCTCCCTGGATGATCATGATATCCTTGTTCTGTTAGATAAACCTCATCGGTATAACATTACATCCCTCCCTGGATGATCATGATATCCTTGTTCTGTTAGATAAATCTCATCGTTATAACATTACATCCCTCCCTGGGTGATCATGATATCCTTGTTCTGTTAGATAAACCTCATCGGTATAACATTACATCCCTCCCTGGGTGATCATGATGTCCTTCTGTTAGATGAATCTCATCGGTATTACATTACATCCCTCCCTGGGTGATCATGATATCCTTGTTCTGTTAGATAAACCTTATCGTTATAACATTACATCCATACCTGGGTGATCATGATATCTTTGTTCTGTTAGATAAACCTCATCGGTATAACATTACATCCCTCCTTGGGTGATCATGATCTCCTTCTGTTAGATGAAACTCATCGGTATAACATTACATCCCTCCCTGGGTGATCATGATGTCCTTCTGCTAGATGAACCTCATCGGTATAACATTATATCCCTCCCTGGGTGATCATGATGTCCTTCTGTTAGATGAACCTCATCGGTATAACATTACATCCCTCCCTGGGTGATCATGATGTCCTTCTTCTGTTAGATGAACCTCATCGGTATATTACATCCCTCCCTGGGTGATCACGATGTCCTTCTGTTAGATGAACCTCATCGGTATAACATTACATCCCTCCCTGGGTGATCATGATATCCTTGTTCGGTTAGATAAACCTTATCGTTATAACATTACATCCCTCCCTGGAAGATCATGATATCCTTGTTCTGTTAGATGAACCTCATCGGTATAACATTACATCCCTCCCTGTGTGATCATGATGTCCTTAATCTGTTAGATAAACCTTATCGTTATAACATTACATCCCTCCCTGAATGATCATGATGTCCTTGTTCTGTAAGATAACCTCATTGTTATAACATTACATCCCTCCCTGGATGATCATGATATCCTTGTTCTGTTAGATAAACCTCATCGGTATAGCATTACATCCCTCCCTGTGTGATCATGATATCCTTGTTCTGTTAGATAAACCTCATCGGTATAACATTACATCCCTCCCTGTGTGATCATGATGTCCTTCTTCTGTTAGATAAACCTCATCGATATAACATTACATCCCTCCCTGGGTGATCATGATGTCCTTCTTCTGTTAGATGAACCTCATCGGTATAACATTACATCCCTCCCTGGGTGATCATGATGTCCTTGATCTGTTAGATAAACCTCATTGTTATAACATTACATCCCTCCCTGGATGATCATGATATCCTTGTTCTGTTAGATGAACCTCATCGGTATAACATTACATCCCTCCCTGTGTGATCATGATATCCTTGTTTTGTTAGATAAACCTCATCGGTATAACATTACATCCCTCCCTGGATGATCATGATATCCTTGTTTTGTTAGATAAACCTCATCGGTATAACATTACATCCCTCCCTGGATGATCATGATATCCTTGTTCTGTTAGATAAACCTCATCGGTATAGCATTACATCCCTCCCTGGGTGATCATGATATCTTTGTTCTGTTAGATAAACCTCATCGGTATAACATTACATCCCTCCCTGTGTGATCATGATATCTTTGTTCTGTTAGATAAACCTCATCGGTATAGCATTACATCCCTCCCTGGGTGATCATGATATCCTTGTTCTGTTAGATAAACCTCACTGTTATAACATTACATCCCTCCCTGGATGATCATGATATCCTTGTTCTGTTAGATAAACCTCAACGGTATAACATTACATCCCTCCCTGGATGATCATGATATTCTTGTTCTGTTAGATAAACCTCATCGGTATAACATTACATCCCTCCCTGGGTGATCACGATATCTTTGTTCTGTTAGATAAACCTCATCGGTATAGCATTACATCCCTCCCTGGTGATCATGATATCTTTGTTCTGTTTGATAAACCTCATCGGTATAACATTACATCCCTCCCTGTGTGATGATGATATCCTTGGTCTGTTAGATAAACCTCATCGGTATAACATTACATCCCTCCCTGTGTGATCATGATATCCTTGTTCTGTTAGATAAACCTCATTGCTATAGCATTACATCCCTCCCTGGATGATCATGATATCCTTGTTCTCTTAGATAAACCTCATCGGTATAACATTACATCCCTCCCTGTGTGATCATGATATCCTTGTTCTGTTAGATAAACCTCATTGCTATAGCATTACATCCCTCCCTGGATGTTCATGATATCCTTGTTCTGTTAGATAAACCTCATCGGTATAGCATTGCATCCCTCCCTGGGTGATCATGATATCCTTGTCCTGTTAGATGAATCTCATCGTTATAACATTACATCCCTCCCTGTGTGATCATGATATCCTTGTTCTGTTAGATAAACCTCATTGTTATAACTTTACATCCCTCCCTGAATGATCATGATGTCCTTGTTCTGTTAGATAAACCTCATCGATATAGCATTACATCCCTCCCTGGATGATCATGATATCCTTGTTCTATTAGATAAACCTCATCGGTATAGCATTACATCCCTCCCTGGGTGATCATGATATCCTTGTCCTGTTAGATGAATCTCATCGTTATAACATTACATCCTTCCCTGTGTGATCATGATATCCTTGTTCTGTTAGATAAACCTCATTGTTATAACATTACATCCCTCCCTGAATGATCATGATATCCTTGTTCTGTTAGATAAACCTCATCGGTATAGCATTACATCCCTCCCTGGATGATCATGATATCCTTGTCCTGTTAGATGAATCTCATCGTTATAACATTACATCCCTCCCTGTGTGATCATGATATCCTTGTTCTGTTAGATAAACCTCATTGTTATAACATTACATCCCTCCCTGGATGATCATGATATCCTTGTTCTGTTAGATAAACCTCATCGGTATAGCATTACATCCCTCCCTGTGTGATCATGATATCCTTGTTCTGTTAGATAAACCTCATCGGTATAACATTACATCCCTCCCTGTGTGATCATGATGTCCTTCTTCTGTTAGATAAACCTCATCGATATAACATTACATCCCTCCCTGGGTGATCATGATGTCCTTCTTCTGTTAGATGAACCTCATCGGTATAACATTACATCCCTCCCTGGGTGATCATGATGTCCTTGATCTGTTAGATAAACCTCATTGTTATAACATTACATCCCTCCCTGGATGATCATGATATCCTTGTTCTGTTAGATGAACCTCATCGGTATAACATTACATCCCTCCCTGGATGATCATGATATCCTTGTTTTGTTAGATAAACCTCATCGGTATAACATTACATCCCTCCCTGGATGATCATGATATCCTTGTTCTGTTAGATAAACCTCATCGGTATAGCATTACATCCCTCCCTGGGTGATCATGATATCTTTGTTCTGTTAGATAAACCTCATCGGTATAACATTACATCCCTCCCTGTGTGATCATGATATCTTTGTTCTGTTAGATAAACCTCATCGGTATAGCATTACATCCCTCCCTGGGTGATCATGATATCCTTGTTCTGTTAGATAAACCTCACTGTTATAACATTACATCCCTCCCTGGATGATCATGATATCCTTGTTCTGTTAGATAAACCTCAACGGTATAACATTACATCCCTCCCTGGATGATCATGATATTCTTGTTCTGTTAGATAAACCTCATCGGTATAACATTACATCCCTCCCTGGGTGATCACGATATCTTTGTTCTGTTAGATAAACCTCATCGGTATAGCATTACATCCCTCCCTGGTGATCATGATATCTTTGTTCTGTTTGATAAACCTCATCGGTATAACATTACATCCCTCCCTGTGTGATGATGATATCCTTGGTCTGTTAGATAAACCTCATCGGTATAACATTACATCCCTCCCTGTGTGATCATGATATCCTTGTTCTGTTAGATAAACCTCATTGCTATAGCATTACATCCCTCCCTGGATGATCATGATATCCTTGTTCTCTTAGATAAACCTCATCGGTATAACATTACATCCCTCCCTGTGTGATCATGATATCCTTGTTCTGTTAGATAAACCTCATTGCTATAGCATTACATCCCTCCCTGGATGTTCATGATATCCTTGTTCTGTTAGATAAACCTCATCGGTATAGCATTGCATCCCTCCCTGGGTGATCATGATATCCTTGTCCTGTTAGATGAATCTCATCGTTATAACATTACATCCCTCCCTGTGTGATCATGATATCCTTGTTCTGTTAGATAAACCTCATTGTTATAACTTTACATCCCTCCCTGAATGATCATGATGTCCTTGTTCTGTTAGATAAACCTCATCGATATAGCATTACATCCCTCCCTGGATGATCATGATATCCTTGTTATATTAGATAAACCTCATCGGTATAGCATTACATCCCTCCCTGGGTGATCATGATATCCTTGTCCTGTTAGATGAATCTCATCGTTATAACATTACATCCTTCCCTGTGTGATCATGATATCCTTGTTCTGTTAGATAAACCTCATTGTTATAACATTACATCCCTCCCTGAATGATCATGATATCCTTGTTCTGTTAGATAAACCTCATCGGTATAGCATTACATCCCTCCCTGGATGATCATGATATCCTTGTCCTGTTAGATGAATCTCATCGTTATAACATTACATCCCTCCCTGTGTGATCATGATATCCTTGTTCTGTTAGATAAACCTCATTGTTATAACATTACATCCCTCCCTGAATGATCATGATATCCTTGTTCTGTTAGATAAACCTCATCGGTATTACATTACATCCCTCCCTGGGTGATCATGATATCCTTGTTCTGTTAGATAAACCTCATCGGTATAACATTTCATCCCTCCCTGGGTGATCATGATATCCTTGTTCTGTTAGATAAACCTCATCGGTATAACATTACATCCCTCCCTAGATGATCATGATATCCTTGTTCTGTTAGAGATAAACCTCATTGTTATAGCATTACATCCCTCCCTGGATGATCATGATATCCTTGTTCTGTTAGATGAACCTCATCGTTATAACATTACATCTCTCCCTGGGTGATCATGATATCCTTGTTCTTTTAGATGAACCTCATCGTTATAACATTACATCCCTCCCTGTGTGATCATGATATCCTTGTTCTGTTAGATAAACCTCATCGGTATAACATTACATCCATCCCTTGGTGATCATGATATCCTTGTTCTTTTAGATGAACCTCATCGTTATAACATTACATCCCTCCCTCTGTGATCATGATATCCTTGTTCTGTTAGATAAACCTCATCGGTATAACATTACATCCCTCCCTGGATGATCATGATATCCTTGTTCTGTTAGATAAACCTCATTGTTATAACATTACATCCCTCCCTGGGTGATCATGATATCCTTGTTCTGTTAGATAAACCTCATTGTTATAACATTACATCCCTCCCTGGATGATCATGATATCCTTGTTCTGTTAGATAAACCTCATCGGTATAGCATTATATCCCTCCCTGTGTGATCATGATATCTTTGATCTGTTCGATAAACCTCATTGTTATAACATTGCATCCCTCCCTGGATGATCATGATATCCTTGTTCTGTTAGATAAACCTCATCGGTATAACATTACATCCCGCCCTGGGTGATCATGATATCCTTGTTCTGTTAGATGAACCTCATCGTTATAACATTACATCTCTCCCTGGGTGATCATGATATCTTTGTTCTGTTAGATAAACCTCATTGTTATAACATTACGAGTAAATATTATTGTGAAAGTAACATAACTATTCCTAATTTGCTGTATTTATCACGTGAGTTTGATAATCTTGTCCCACATAATGTCATGTTTGCACTTTTGCCATTTTGGATGTTAATCACATACGGAAAAATAATCACACAATTTTAAAAGCTAAAAGAGTACTGAATCCAACAGGCATAAAATGATACAAATGATAATAAATATATATATCAGATTCCGTGAACTCTACTTCTTTCATTAACAGGAAACCAACGACTTTTGTCAAAATGGCGGATTATCGGATATAAACAACGAATGTGTATGTTATGATGGATATGTTGGCACCAACTGTGAACGAATTATGACAGGTAAGATAATGATGTGAGAAAGAGGTCGACAAACACAATCAAAGCACAACTGTGAAGAAATTATTACAGGTAATACCACAATGTGAGAAAGAGGTCAGTCAACACAATTAAAACACAAATGTGGACGAATTATGATCTCGAATGGAATCGCTGACCAGTGTAGACACCATTGTGACATGACCATAATATAAGACCGGAATCACTAACCAATGTCAACAGAATATGACATGACCGTAATGTAAGGTTTGATTCACTGACGAATGTAGACAGAATTATGACATGACCACAATATAAGATCGGAATTACTGTTCAACGCAGACAGAACAATGCCAATGTACGGTCGGAATTATTGGCCCAGTTTTGATTGATTGATTGATCGATTGATTGATTGATTGATTGATTGATTGATTGATTGATTGATTGATTGATTGATTGATTGATTGATTGATTGATTGATTGATTGATTGATTGATTGATTGATTGATTGATTTGTTCATTACCAGAATTTTTTATAATGACTGATTGTGTGTTTCTAGTACTGTGTTGCCTCCTCATCTGGCCTACCTCTACTTTCCCCAAGTAAAGACCGCAGTCAACAAGATGAAGATTATGTTAAGCAATAACCAATAACGCAGTCATCATAGCAACGCAGCTTTATCATAATGCCGGGTAAAACATGCACACAGCACATATCGGACGTTGGATATACATTGCAACCTATATATCTGGACGACCTTTTAACACAGGTCGGGTCTCGCAAGACGGAAAGATAGTCACATACAGCAGGCTCTATTTAGAGTCATAAAAATTTAAATTGATTAATGAAATTGAATGTATACATTACATGTTTATTCTTTTTTTCCAAAATAAGCAAATTACAAGAAAAGATTAAATGAGTATACATATTATAAAGCACCTTTACATATTTCCAAGATTAACCACGTTTGGGTGCTAGCAAAGTTTGAAGATACCAAAGGGGTAGTCAGAAGCCGTAAGTTGAAGGACAAACAGTGTAATGGTCAAAAGAAAAAAGAACCAACAATGATCCACAAATCACTACAACGAAAACTAAAGATTGATCAACACGAACCCCACATATCCCGTAGGAGCTGTCTGCTCCACTGGTGGCATCCACCGTGCTACTCTTATTATACACCCGGTAATAATTCATGAACAATTTATATTAACGGTGTATGGTTCATATAAGTGAAGATGGCTACCTACACGACTGTTTATTATCATTGTTGTGTTTATTCTGTTTGTCATTAACTACGTAAAGGTATTTAATATTATAAGTTCGGAGTTTAAGCAAGACAAATACAGTGGAGACAGTTAATGGACTGTGCAGAATTTATAATTACATGGCATTGTGAAATTTAAGGTTAATTGGTATACAATTTCTCTCATTTGTGAAATTAATTAACGTAGGGCTTGTTTACGAAGTACCAATTTCTCAGCTCAATAGTAAATAAACGTTAGAGAAATCGAAGGAGCAATCAACAATGGACAATACAAAGACACAGGCAACATTTGGGCACAAAACACAGAACAGAACGAAGACAGGCAAAACAAACAAACAAAAAACACCACACGGAAAACTAAAAGGACCAGCAACCTCTATAAAGTAAAAATATCTTTATTTAAGTAAACGTTAACCTTCTAACTCATATATTGATAAGACAATTTCTCATGAAAATCAAGAGCAGTGGATACAGAATGTCTTCATCTTATTTAGCATAAACATACTAAAATACAGAACACGGATAACAGGCATTAAGATTAAAACGGCATTGAAAAGAGCATCGTTACATCGTTTCATCGTTGACAATATTTCCTTCTTCTATCTAATGTACATCCGTAGACAGTACAATTCCATTCTCAAATTTAAATCGATCTACTTTAGACTACTTATGTCATTTATCGTAATTTTCTATTTATAAAAATTACTTTAGGTTGTGAGGAAGGAAGTAAGCAATCTTATTATAACGGAACTAGAGGGATAATTTACACTAAATCTCCATCAGCTCCAAGTTCATTTCCAGTGTTTTGTTCATTCAAAGAAATTAGAGCTAGAACGTATATACAACGTTATTACGGCACTGGATTAGAATTCATCCAAACCTGGATCAGATACAGAGATGGGTTTTGAGACATGTTTTCTACAGCTGAACAATTCTGGCTTGGCAACCAATATCTACATTACATTACATACTACAGTTCCAATTACACATTGGTTTCTGAAATGGGAAACAGAGACAGAAATGAAATAAGGCAGCAAGAATATAATCAGTTTTACGTTTTGAGTGAAGTATCAGAATTTAGACTTTTCTTCAATGCATCTTCTACACCATTATCGGGACTTCCTGCATTAAGCGACTGCTTGATATTTGCAAAGCATACTCCTTTTTCTACCTTTGACCATGATAGCAATTTGGATGAATGTGAAAGTGGAAATATACATGGGAGTGGTTGGTGGTTTGCTTATTCGCCAATAAACTGTGGTCATTTTAACCCGAATGGCGTCTTAGTCCAGTTTAATGACAGACGAAGAACTGATGTTGAAAATGAAGAGTTTGTATTGGTGGAGGAAACCGGAGTACTTAGTGAAAACCACCGATCTGTCGCAAGTCACTGACAATAACAATATATATTGACGACTGCATTTAGTGGTGCATGTCTTATTTTGAACCCCCTCAAATTCAATTTTTGCATCACAATGCTACAATGACTCTGGGTCTAATTATGTGCAAAAACAACAACCTGAATATACATATCACAATAATATTGTCTTTAATGTTTGGAATCCGGAGCATGGACACCATAGAGTCTTGTATCTTATTCACATCAGACTAAGTTTGTATTCCAATTACAACTGGAGGAACTGCTGTTTTAATGAAGTAAAACATATCAATTTTAACATTTTAAAAACAAAATTGCACCAAACAATAGCTATGAGGGTCTTTCGGGCAATTTTTTTAAAATATGGAATATAATATTTTTAAACCCAATTGGTAATAGTGGTGTTCAACACATATTGTGTTGTGTTTTTGATTTGTTTTTCTTTGTCTTATGTACACTATCTCTGGGTTGTCCATTTTTGATTGCCTCTTAGGTATTCTCCAACGTTTATTATGTCACAACCATTGTTCGCCTGGTTTCAGAAATGAAGGGTTGCTATTTATTTCTCCAAATAATAATACCATAGTTGGAATTCAAAATATTTTAAAATCCAATTGTTACATGTTTCAGTTAGTCGTCGTTTGGTTCAAGAAATGTATAGATGCTATAGGTACTGATATTCATCCATGATATTTATCAAAATTACAAACCTAATAATTTAAAATCAAATATTCTAAATTCCAACTGCACAGCTATTCCTCTGGGTCCAGAAATATACGCTAGGTGTTTTTACAAAGCATTATAAGTCTTCATGAATATTCACTTAAAATTGGAATTCATAGATATTTTGAAATTCAATTGTTCATGTCACGTGTCCTCTCGTTAAGGAACTGTAAGGTTGCTAGGTACTTTCCAAAAAAATATTTCTGATCGTTTTCCATGATATTTAGCAAGTTAAAAATTCAAATATTTAATAATCCAAGCCAGGAAAGTGAGCTGTCATATACATCTCTATTTCTATGATTTTTTCTATTGGATTTTTGGAAACGTTCCGACAGCGTGTTCATTTTATGGTTCCAGGTCAAAGTTATCCTTATTCTGGTTTAGGAAATGTAGGGTTGGTAGGGGTAATAGTCTTCAAAAGGTTCGATTATAACTGGGAAGCTACTATGAAACCAAGGGTCTCTAGTGCTGCAGATGAAATCATCGCTTCGACAGATTTACGGTCGCAAACATGAATTGGTTACCCATTACGGAATATCGATGTCAAAAATGACCACGAAGATATTCTGTTTGTCGCTATCACAATTCCGTCCTTTCCTCCTCCATGACTTGTCGTCAGGTTTATGACGAGAGTAGTACGATGTGCCCCACTAGATATGCAGGAATTGGTTATCCTTTCGGAGCACCTAGGTTAATCTCGTTTTTGGTGGCGTTCGTGATGATCAATCTTTTGGGGAGATGTGAGCTAAGGGTATTGATTTTTCCTCTGTTTCTGTCATCATTCGATTATTCAATTTGATTTTGGAATAATTCCGACAGTGTGGTATTTCTTGTCTGTCCGTTTTCTTTTAGCCATTGTATTGTCTGTCCTTCTTCAATTTACGGCTTTTGAGTACCCCTTTGGTATCTTCAAACTGTTCTTCAAATATTCAAATTCAAATATTTGTTGTTGCATATACCCATCATTTAAAATGAGTCCTACTAATCACAACAGTCTGTAGGCCTGGACAATATATAAGGTATAACCAATTGACAGAATATTGTTTTCGTGTTATGTGGTATACTGCAATAAGGAAAATATAGAAGAGTGTGCAGACGATACACTTACAATCACGCCAATGTATGTGGAACGGTCTGCATTTAAAGAATGGGAACTTACTTACAATGGAATGATAAAGTGTTTTACTTGTCCAGATGTTAATTAATATTTAGGTTAATTGAACATTTTGTATCGTTCTTTCTTTATCTCGCACATTCACTTCATATTCAAATAAAAATGAATGGAAATACAAATCTATATATAGTCGTTGTAAAGGGAAGATAGAATTGCATAGCAAACCAAGAATTCATTACTATGTCATTTTAAAAAGAGTTTGAAGATACCAAAGGAGTAATCAGAATCCGTATATCGAAGACCTAGACAAAACAATGGCCAAAAGAAAAAGTACAAAAAGACAAACGGCGATATACAAAACATACACATAAAACTAAAGATCGAGTAACACGAATCACATTTAAAACCGGGGGTGAACTCGGATGCTCCGGAAGGGTAAGCAGTTCCTGCTCCACTAGTGACACCCGTCGTGTTAATCTAGTAAACCCGGTGATAAGTCGTGAATGAAGAAAGAACCGGGAAGTGGAACATATTCGTGGTCATTTGTGACACATATGTTCCATAACGGTCAACCTGATTCGTGAATACTTGCTGTAAGTCGATATGTTATCTGATGATAACTTGTGAAATCATATGAATATGCATTGACTTTGAATGTATACATCATATTCTGATTACAAAATGACAAGTTTGTAAACATACCTTATCTTCATACATGTTTTTTCCCATCATGTGCATATAGAATTACTATATATTTTTTTATTTTCTTTATTTTCATTGTATTCGTTGGATTTCAAGTAAAAAATTAATAAAAATTGAAAAAAATGAATATTAATAAAAAAAAAATGTCATGCCAGGCATGCGCCGGAAAGTAACCTTCATCAAGTTGAAGATTTTCCGTACTGAAAGAAGAAGAAGAAGAAGACTGTGATGACACGATCGCTTAGACCATATTAAATCCATGATACAATTGAAAATTATCTGTTAATCTCTTACGAAGTTAGAACATGTCTTGTAACTTTCTTCAGAACAACACAATCAAAATACCTGATTGGTCGAGAGCACTAATATGTTCATAGCAAACTTTTTACTGGTCGTAAAGGGAGGTGATAATGTTCTTATCTACATTATCTATTGTTTGTAATGAATTTAATTGAAATACAGCTTCTCACTAGTAATAAATCATACTATAATCAATCAAAGACACGATTTAATACCAAAGCAGTGAGAGATTATCTTAATTGATTCGTATATTCTTGTATATATGTGACATTAAAAATACATCGTGCCGTCACGATATTCACCACTTGGTTCGATAGTTCGATAGTAAAAGCAAACATGGAAACTAAATTAAAAGCTCTGAAAAATATACTGTTAGGAAATTATTATTGGAAAAAGAAATTCATAATTCATCTTCCATGAGTAAAGTGGATCGAACGCAATATGATTGTCACTATACTTTTCAGTTTAATATGTTGCTTAGCAATGGGTGCGGAACTGAAAATTGCGAAACTTATCTTAGTAATAGAGGATAAATCTATTACACCAACGAGAGCGTTTTCGACTCAAAATGTAAATTCTATTGTAAAATGTGTTTATTTATGTTTATCAAATAAAAGTTGCATGAGTGTCAGCTACAAACACAATGGTGAATGTAAACTTTGTAACAGAGGCTGGAACTCGTTTTGTGCCATTTGTGAAGATGACCCTGGAGCAGTGATATACTCAAAGGTGAGTAGAACTCTTACAGATGTAAAATATAGTTCCTTATATCCTCAGAACCCGTTGTTACATTTACTAATTAAATTCCATTTTTTTTTTAAATTAAAATAACTTCTTTCTAAAACAAAACGGTTCTCACTGATGAAGGTGTCATTGCTGCAGCCATATGCATCATAATTATTATCTGTTATATAAGAAGGAGCGAACTGTTACATATACAAAATATAGTTCCTTATATCCGCGCAGAAATGTTACCCGATGTCATATTTACTTATTCAATTCAAATGATTTGACGAATTTCCTTACATTATGTCTCTAACGAAGACTATTTATATATTTGAACGTGTATGATAATCAATCTATAGGAAATAGCCATTTATATTCATTTTTCCACTTGGTAATAATCGAAAACACGCATGTTTCGGTACTGTCATGTCTGTATATTGCTGTCATTTTTTTGAGAGAATCTTGCTTCGACACTAACATGGTTTATTAGATATATTGATTATTCTCGCCAAATGTTCTTCTATTCGTATGAGACAGACAACATGCAAGAGCTTCTCAATAAAACGAAAATAAGCTATCCCGATCCTTTAATCTCATTATTTGCTGTAAAGATGATGTCTTTTCACTAACTAATTCTATGTTTGGTGACTATGTTGACCACATCTTTCCCGCTGAGCTTGAAATAAAGGATTCCACATAGGTTTGCTTCATTCCTTGACATTGACAGTGGGGATACTTTATAACGAAGCTTTACGACGAAAGGAATGATTTCAATTTTTCCATTGTGAGCTTCATTTATATGTAGCAACATAACCTGCATATATATTGTATATCTCTCAGTTGATACGACATTCCAGAGTTTATGGTTCCTTTGGTGATTTCCTTTATACATGGTTGCTGCTCATGAGGAAACTATTGACCAAAGGGTCATAGTGGTTATGTTTAATTCATCACTTCGAAAATATAATGGTCTCCGGAATTACTTGACTAACCTTTTATGGAATATCTGTGTCAAAAATTACCAGGGATATATTATGTTTGTCGTAATCCATGTCTCATTCTTTCGTCATCCATCCATTACCACCGAATTGTTAACTAGAGTAACACAACGGATGTCATTAGTGCACAAGGCAGTATTTGCCCTTCCGGAGCACTTTTTAGTGGGATTTATGTTGCTTAATCTTGTGTTTTCTGTGTAGTATTTTGTTGACCATTGTTTGTCTTTATGACTTTTTTCTTTTGATTATTGTTTCCTCCCACTACGTACAAGAGTTGGTGATAAGTAACATTCTAATGTAGTTGTTTAATATTCCTGGTTTGTGATTGGACAATAGTCGGAAATAGCCGTTTACAGGCTCCGCTATCGCGTCGCCAATAAACTCAATTTGCGACCATCAAATCTCCAATTGACGCCGAGAAATTTTCAAATACAATACAGTTATCTCCTAAATATTTAGACTGACGCAGCTTTGATGACAAATGCATGGATGCCTGAATTGTTATGTTGTACAAATTATGTATTATCAAGGTTGCTATTGTAAAATCAGACAGACTGAAACCACTCTGGAAACTCTTATGATATATCAATATCAGATAGTTTTATAATGCCTCAATGTAAGACGCAAGAAACACAGGAATATGTTTTTTCCTCATTCTAATATGACGTCTATAAAACGGCACACACGATAATACTCAACAACTCTATATTTAGCGCAAGTGCAGTACACAACAAATCTGGCTGTTCCATTGTGACTCCCGATGTGAATTACCATGACGACCGAGTGCAAACAAACAAAACACCGGCATATAACGTATTTTTAAAGTCCTTAAAATAAAAATTCCCCGTCAGTTATAAATAAATATTCTGTAACTAAGTATTTTTTTATCATTTGTTTTGAAAATTTACATTTGGGGATCCCCAGTACGCACACATACATTCCATTGATATGTGTCGGCCATGATTGAAAAACAAAATGCACTAACCTTGTTTTCCTACGTATACAATGTACATTGGTAACTAGACGGTGATGTAATTAAGTTACTGATATTTTCCAATTTGATGGCATTTTGAATTTTGCTACTCAAACAAGTAAAATGCTCACAAAATCGTAAAATAAATCAGTAACCAGCTTGTGTCAATCAGCGTCCCTTGTAAACAACGTCACGGGATGACGATATATTACAAAAGTGAAAGTTGATAGATGGTTGTCTTAAGTATTTTTTCCGGAATTTTCTTTTATGTCAACAATACAAGTTTTTTTTCCATTGACATTTATTTTCTTTATTTCATATCTAACAATAATTGTCGATTATTAACAACTGTTCAAGTGTTCGATATTATGTTTGACAATTCCGCTCCGCCATCTTGTTAGCGCTCGAAATGATGAACGAATGAACTCCGACTTTTTTTTAAATATTTTTACGCAGGAATTGTTCAATCGAATCTATGTTGGAGAATACACAATAAATATGTTTTTCGTGATAACATCCATATCTTTGTTTTAAAATATCTCGTTCAAATACAAATAATTCAAAATCAATTCAAAATTTCCGAAGGAGGTAAATCGAACAGCCACCAAATGCCATGTATATACAGTTCACGAACGGTTAAAAATTACCGTATTTGTCCTATTAGAATCGTAATAATTCATGGCAGGCATAGAGTTGGGCAAATTTACACATAAGATTTTAAATTTTCATAAAATTTCAAAATTTCAAAAATTTCAGTTTTCATAAAATTTCAAAATTTTAATATTTTAATAATTATATTGAAAAACATAGGTAATATAAAAATTAAGGTATTTTTTACTCTGTCAATATGTTATATATGGACCTGTTAGGATTAATAAAACCTGTATTAAGTCATCATGCAGTCGTATCAGGTCTTGATCAGCTGTATAGTTATGACCACAACGAAAAAATAAGAAAAATACTGTAATTTTAAGTCATTGGTTAATAAAGGTGTCATAAAATGGGTATTTTCATATAAAACCTGTATTATGTCCTCGTACAGTCGTATTGGGCCTCGATCAGCTGCATAGGCCCGAGGCAACGCCGAGGGCCTATACAGCTTACCTCGACCCAATACGACTGCCTCTGACATAATACAGGCTTTATATGAAAATACACATTTAATAACACTATATTAACGATAGTTGTATGACAGATAATATACGTGTGTTAGTATCCAAACTGATACGATGTTCTATGACTTTTTCAGGAAAGTTGAATAAACGTTAAGGAAACCGCAAGGGGAAATCAAGTCGCATTGTAACACCACTATTCGTAAATAAATACGTAAATAAGACATGAGCGATGCTAATAACAACTGGAGGTCAAGACGAACCGCACATCGTTTTGAACATGTGACTACTGTTTTCTGGAAATTATTCATTTCAAATTATTAAGCACCAAAGCTTAAGTTACTGCTTTGGAAACTTGGTTGCCATCAGGAATAAGTTGATACACACTGACATTTCGTTAGATTGCTCTTACTGTATTTGAGATAATTGGAATTTAACGGTCGCTGCCATATGTGGTCAGAACGTGCTAACCTTCCATTGATCTTGTTCTCTATATTGTTGGAGTTCCTGCTATCCATTCTTTGTGTTCTGTTTTACATATGTGTTCGGATTGTTATTTCCGTATCCAAGACACACTCTCACTTAACAATGTCGTTCGAGATGGGTACCAAACATTCAGCTTACTGTTCACGCTTGCCTACAGAAAATATCACTAGTTAGGTTTGGTATCTTGCAAATTTCAGTGGGATAATTAGTGTAACCACCAACAGATCATGGTCCAACAAATAATGTAGCTTAGTAAATAACAAAATCAAAATAAATCAATCTTGTTCTTTTATCACATGTTGATAAACTATTGAAATCAAATACATTTTCCTTGTTACTTAATCAACTGTGGCATGACTTAAACGTTATATGTAATATTAAATCTATGGTGCAGAAATGAAAAATATTTCAATCAAAGAATATGCCTGCCTGCGTGGGATTAACGAGTATGTTTATACAATAAATGAGAAAATCATGTACATTTATGTCAGACTCCTGGAAAGCTTTAAGTGTTAATGTTGTGCTCTGTTTGATGGTAGATGAGCACAGAGTACCCCAATAAAATACGATTCTGCGCAGTCACCAAGAATTAATTTTGTTTACATAATATTTGCATTGACCAAAAGAGTAACTTCCCTTTGACCGATAGTGGAACATGATCTGCCATAAATAAATTTATATATGGTTTATATAAATATTGTTTTATGTCAGACTCCTAGAAAGCTTTAAGTGTTAATGTTGTGCTCTGTTTGATGGTAGATGAGTATAGAGTACCCCAATAAAATAATCAACACATATTTGAATTGAAATGGTCATTTATTATAAATGACGAAAAAAAGAGTGGTCAATACATGTAAATTGTAGCACAAAGAAGATGAACAATTAATGTCAATTCTAATAACATGAGTTAATATACAATGTAAAAGACCACAACTCTCATAATAACATTCACGTTTGTAGAAAATGACATAATACAATTAACACTACCGTGTAAAATACAACACAAACTAAATTAACAATATCATGTTAAAGTAATAGCATAAAAACATTCTAAACTCACCAAACAATATCATGTCAAAGTAATAGCATGAAAACATTCTAAACTCACAAAACAATATCATGTTAAAGTAATAGCATAAAAACATTCTAAGCTCAAAAACAATATCATGTTAAAGTAATAGCATAAAAACATTCTAAACTCACCAAACAATATCATGTCAAAGTAATAGCATGAAAACATTCTAAACTCACCAAACAATATCATGTTAAAGTAATAGCATAAAAACATTCTAAGCTCAAAAACAATATCATGTTAAAGTAATAGCATAAAAACATTCTAAACTCAGCAAACAATATCATGTTAAATTAATTGCATAAAAACATTCTAAACTCACCAAACAATATCATGTTACATTAATTGCATATAAACATTCTAAACTCACCAAACAATATCATGCTAAAGTAATAGCATAAACACATTCTAAACTCACCAAACAATATCATGTTACATTAATTGCATAAACACATTCTAAACTCACCAAACAATATCATGTTAAAGTAATAGCATAAAAACATTCTAAACTCAAAAACAATATCATGTTAAAGTAATAGCATAAAAACATTCTAAACTCACCAAACAATATCATGTTACATTAATTGCATAAACACATTCTAAACTCACCAAACAATATCATGTTAAAGTAATAGCATAAAAACATTCTAAACTCACCAAGCAATATCATGTTAAAGTAATAGCATAAAAACATTCTAAACTCACCAAACAATATCATATTAAAGTAATAGCATAAAAACATTTTAAACTCATCAAACAATATCATGTTAAAGTAATAGCATATAAACATTCTAAGCTCACCAAACAATATCATGTTAAAGTAATAGCATGAAAACATTCTAAACTCACCAAACAATATCATGTTAAAGTAATAGCATAAAAACATTCTAAGCTCACCAAACAATATCATGTTAAAGTAATAGCATGAAAACATTCTAAACTCACCAAACAATATCATGTTAAAGTAATAGCATAAAAACATTCTAAACTCACCAAACAATATCATGTTAAAGTAATAGCATGAAAACATTCTAAACTCACCAAACAATATCATGTTAAAGTAATAGCATAAAAACATTCTAAGCTCACCAAACAATATCATGTTAAAGTAATAGCATGAAAACATTCTAAACTCATCAAACAATATCATGTTAAAGTAATAGCATAAAAACATTCTAAACTCAAAAACAATATCATGTTAAAGTAATAGCATATAAACATTCTAAACTCACCAAACAATATCATGTTACATTAATTGCATAAACACATTCTAAACTCACCAAACAATATCATGTTAAAGTAATAGCATAAAAACATTCTAAGCTCACCAAGCAATATCATGTTAAAGTAATAGCATAAAAACATTCTCAACTCAAAAACAATATCATGTTAAAGTAATAGCATATAAACATTCTAAACTCACCAAACAATATCATGTTACATTAATTGCATAAACACATTCTAAACTCACCAAACAATATTATGTTAAAGTAATAGCATAAAAACATTCTAAACTCACCAAACAATATCATGTTAAAGTAATAGCATAAAAACATTCTAAACTCAAAAACAATATCATGTTAAAGTAATAGCATATAAACATTCTAAACTCACCAAACAATATCATGTTACATTAATTGCATAAACACATTCTAAACTCACCAAACAATATCATGTTAAAGTAATAGCATAAAAACATTCTAAGCTCACCAAGCAATATCATGTTAAAGTAATAGCATAAAAACATTCTCAACTCAAAAACAATATCATGTTAAAGTAATAGCATATAAACATTCTAAACTCACCAAACAATATCATGTTACATTAATTGCATAAACACATTCTAAACTCACCAAACAATATCATGTTAAAGTAATAGCATAAAAACATTCTCAACTCAAAAACAATATCATGTTAAAGTAATAGCATAAGTACATTTTAAACTCACCAAACAATATCATGTTAAAGTAATAGCATAAAAACATCCTAAACTCACCAAACAATATCATGTTAAATTAATTGCATATAAACATTCTAAACTCACCAAACAATATTATGTTAAAGTAATAGCATAAAAACATTCTAAACTCACCAAGCAATATCATGTTAAAGTAATAGCATAAAAACATTCTAAACTTAAAAACAATATCATGTTAAAGTAATAGCATAAAAACATTCTAAACTCAAAAACAATATCATGTTAAAGTAATAGCATAAAAACATTCTAAACTCACCAAACAAGATAAGATAAGATAAGATAAGATAAGTTTTAGGCATAGTCGGCATATTTAAATAACAATACAACACAAGCCCTACTGGGCTTTTGACCGACATACACAATTCAAGAATAAATAACAGTTAAAAACAACAAAAGCATGCACACAAATTAATAATTTAGATAAAAGCACTCATAGTAGCAAAATACAGCAAATAAGTTAAAGCACACATATAACACAGACAAGGTAAGCATATACAAAAGTAAAAAAGTTAATCAAGCACAGTAATAAAAACTAAAAAAAAAATAATAATAATAAAAGCTGGTGTAACGAGCTAAAAGCATGTTATACTGCTAAAAATTAAATAAATACAAATAATATAACAATATCATGTCAAAGTAATAGCATAAGTACATTTTAAACTCACCAAACAATATCATGTCAAAGTAATAGCATAAAAACATTTTAAACTCATCAAACAATATCATGTTAAAGTAATAGCATATAAACATTCTAAACTCACCAAGCAATATCATGCTAAAGTAATAGCATAAAAACATTCTAAACTCAACTAACAATATCATGTCAAAGTAATAGCATAAAAACATTCTAAACTCACAAAACAATATCATGTTAAAGTAATAGCATAAAAACATTCTAAACTCACCAAACAATATCATGCTAAAGTAATAGCATAAAAACATTCTAAACTCAACTAACAATATCATGTTAAAGTAATAGCATAAAAACATTCTAAACTCACCAAACAATATCATGTTAAAGTAATAGCATGAAAACATTCTAAACTCACCAAACAATATCATGTTAAAGTAATAGCATAAAAACATTCTAAACTCACCAAACAATATCATATTAAAGTAATAGCATAAAAACATTCTAAACTCACCAAACAATATCATGTTAAAGTAATAGCATAAAAACATTTTAAACTCATCAAACAATATCATGTTAAAGTAATAGCATATAAACATTCTAAACTCAAAAATAATATCATGTTAAAGTAATAGCATATGAACATTCTAAACTCAACTAACAATCTCATGTCAAAATACTATCATAGTTATTTACATAAACAACCATCAAAGGTGGGGGATTTTTCACCATAGTATTGTGCGAGTAATTTGTAAATTATGAACACAATACTCCCCATCCGTACATTTAGTCCGAATTAACTAAACTGAATGAGAGCTACATTATTTCGTAAATTATTTCATTAGCACAGAAACAAAACACTCCTTTGGAGATACACTAATCAAAGCCATAGTATTGCTCTCTCGATGCATCATTAAGCAATCTCGGTCGGTGTTTCGCATCACTTTATCACGTATTTCCCATGTATTTAATATCAGATTTTAGAACTGAATTTTCACATAGTTCATTCAAAATTACCTCTTTATTAGAAATGATTAACAACTCTACAAATATTAACAAAACGAACAATCACTTCACCTCAACTCAATGAACTTGAAAATGCGACATATTATGCTGGAAACCCCTATCCTGGTTGAGACAGGCAACAAGGATGTCTTGTATATTCCGTTATGTTCATATATTTTATATCACAGTCAACGTAGATATTGCTAACAGATGAAGTCCTAATAAAGACAGGATGTTCTACATATGTTAACACCGGATAACGACATCCTTCTCGTCCAGTCGTAAATAATAGCAAAATAACTCCTAGGAACATTTCATCTAACTCTTTATTGTCTCAGATTCTGTCAGAGACAAAATATTATCTACAACACACTATACAGAAAACAAGATTGAGCAACACGAACCCAACAAAGAGGACATATATCATCATCTCATTGAATGTAACCTGTTCTTGTCATGATCTAGTTGGAGTTAAACAGCAATCACCCGCTACAAATGATATGTATAAAATATATAGTAACTTCCGTGAACTCTATTTCTTTCACGTTCTTATTAACAGGAAACCAACGACCTTTGTCAGAATGGCGGATTAACTGATATAAACAACGAATGTGTATGTTATGATGGCTATGTTGGCGCCAAGTGTGAACGAACTATGACAGGTAAGATCACAATGTGAGAACAAGGTCAAGGAACACAATCAAAACACAACTGTGAACGAACTGTGACAGGTAAGACCACAATGTGAGAACAAGGTCAACGAACACAATCAAAACACAACTGTGAACGAACTATGACAGGTAAGACCACAATGTGAGAACAAGGTCAACGAACACAATCAAAACAAAAGAAATATGGCCAAATATGCAACGTCGAATTTCCTGACCAGTGTAGACATATTTTTGACCACAATAACTGACCAGTGTAGACAGAATTTTGACTGAAATTATTGACCAGTGTGGACAGAATTTTCACCACAATGACTGACCAGTATAAACAGAATTGTGACCACAGTAACTGACCAGTCTAGATAAAATTTTGACCATAATAACTGACCTGTGTAGACAGAATTCTTACCACAATAACTGACCAGTGTAGACAGAATTTTGACCACAATAACTGACCAGTGTAGACAGAATTTTTACTGCAATTATTATCCAGTGTGGACAGAATTTTCACCACAATGACTGACCAGTGTAGACAGAATTGTGACCACAGTAATTGACCAGTGTAGATAAATTTTGACCATAATAACTGACCTGTGTAGACAGAATTCTTACCACAATAACTGACCAGTGTAGACAGAATTTTGACAACTATAACTGACCAGTGTAGATAGAATTTTTCCCACTATAACTAACCAGTGTAAGCATAATTTTGACCACAATGACTGACCAGTGTAGAGAGAATTTTGACCACAATAACTTACCAGTGTAGACAGAATTTTGACTGCAATTATTGCCCAGAGTAGACAGACTTTTCACCACAATGACTGACCAGTGTAGATCGAATTGTGACCACAGTAACTGACCAGTGTAGACAGAATTTTGACCAATATAACTGACCAGTGTAGACAGACTTTTGACCACAATAACTGACGAGTGTAGACAGAATTTTGACTACTATGACTGACCAGTCTGGATAGAATTTTGACCACTATTACTGACCAGTGCAGACAGAATTTTGACCACAATAACTGACCAGTGTAGACTGAATTGTGACCACTAATACTGACCAGTGTAGACAGAATTTGGACCACTATAACTGACCAGTGTAGACAGAATTTGGACCACAATAACTGACCAGTGTAGACAGAATTTGGACCACAGTAACTGACCAGTGTAGACAGAATTTTCCCCACAATAACTGACCAGTCTGGACAGAATTTTTACCACTATAACTGACCAGTGTAAACAGAATTTTGACAACAATAACTGACAACTGTAGAATGAATTATGACCACAATAACTGACCAGTGTAGACAGCATTTGGACCACAATAACTGACCTGTGTAGACAGAATTCTTACCACAATAACTGACCAGTGTAGACAGAATTTTGACAACTATAACTTACCAGTGTAGACAGAATTTTGACAACTATAACTGACCAGTGTAGACAGAATTTTGACAACTATAACTGACCAGCGTAGACAGAATTTTTACCATTATAACTAACCAGTGTAAGCATAATTTTGACCACAATAACTGACCAGTGTAGAGAGAATTTTGACCACAATAACTGACCAGTGTAGACAGAATTTTGACTGCAATTATTGCCCAGAGTAGACAGACTTTTCACCACAATGACTGACCAGTGTAGACCGAATTGTGACCACAGTAACTGACCAGTGTAGACAGAATTTTGACCAATATAACTGACCAGTGTAGACAGACTTTTGACCACAATAGCTGACCAGTGTAGACAGAAGTTTGACTACTATGACTTACCAGTCTGGATAGAATTTTGACCACTATTACTGACCGGTGCAGACAGAATTTTGACCACAATAACTGACCAGTGTAGACTTAATTGTGATCACTAATACTGACCAGTGTAGACAGAATTTTGCCCACAATAACTGACCAGTCTGGACAGAATTTTTACCACTATAACTGACCAGTGTAAACAGAATGTTGACAACAATAACTGACAACTGACAATTGTAGAATGAATTATGACCACAATAACTGACAGACTTTTGACCACAATAACAGACCAGTGTAGAGAGAATGTTCACCACAATAACTGACCAGTGTAGACAGAATTGTGACCACAATATCTAACCAGTGTAGACTGAATTTGGACCACTATGACTGATCAGTGTAGACAGAATTTTGACCACAATAACTGTCCAGTGTAGACAGCACTTTGACCACAATAACTATCAACTGTCGACAGACTTTTCACCACAATAACTGACCAGTGCAGACAGAATTTTGACCACAATAACTTACTAGTGTAGACAGAATTTTGACCACAATAACTCAACAGTATATACAGAATTTTGACCACAATAACTTACCAGTGTAGACAGACTTTTGACCACTATAACTGACCAGTGTAGACACAATTTTGACCACTATTACTGACCAGTGTAAACAGAATTTTGACCACAATAACTGACCAGTGCAGACAGCATTTTGACCACAATAACTGACCAGTGTAGACAGAATTCTTACCACTATAACTGACTAGTGTAAACATATTTTGACCACAATAACTGACCAGTGTAGAGAGAATTTTAACCACAATCACTGACCAGTGTAGACAGAATTTTGACTGCAATTATTGACCAGTGTAGACAGAATTGTCACCACAATGACTGACCAGTGTAGACAGAATTGTGACCACAGTAACTGACCAGTCTAGATAGAATTTTGACCACAATAACTGACCAGTGTAGACAGAATTGTGACCACAGTAACTGACCAGTGTAGACAGAATTGTGACCACAGTAACTGACCAGTGTAGACAGAATGTTGTCATGACCACAATAACTGACTAGTGTAGAGAGAATTTTGACCACTATAACTGACCAGTGCAGACCGCATTTTGACCACAATAACTGACCAGTGTAGACCGAATTTTTACCACCATAGCTGAACAGCATAGATAGAAGTTTCACCACAATAACTGACCTATGTGGATAGAATTTTGACCACTATAACTGACCAGTGTAGACATATTTTTGAACACAATAACTGACCCGTGTAGACAGAATTTTGACTGCAATTATTGGCCAGTGCAGACCGAATTCTTACCACCATAGCTGACCAGTATAGATAGAAGTTTCACCACAATAACTGAACAGTGTGGATAGAATTTTGACCACAATAACTGACCAGTGTAGACAGAATTTTGACTGAAATTATTGACCAGTGTAGACAGAATTTTCACCACAATGACTGACCAGTGTAGAAAGAATTGTGACCACAGTAACTGACCAGTGTAGATAACATTTTGACCATAATAACTGACCTGTTTAGACAGAATTCTTACCACAATAACTGACCAGTGTAGACAAAATTTTGACAACTATAACTTACCAGTGTAGACAGAATTTTTACCACTATAACTAACCAGTGTAAGCATAATTTTGACCACAATAACTGACCAGTGTAGACAAAATTCTTACCACTATAACTCACCAGTGTAAGCATAATTTTGACCACAATAACTGATCAGTGTAGAGAGAATTTTGACCACAATAACTGACCAGTGTAGACAGAATTTTGACTGCAATTATTTACCAGTGTAGACAGAATTTTCACCACAATGACTGATCAGTGTAGACAGAATTGTGACCACAGTAACTGACCAGTGTAGACAGAATGTTGTCATGACCACAATAACTGACTAGTGTAGAGAGAATTTTGACCACTATAACTGACCAGTGCAGACCGCATTTTGACCACAATAACTGACCAGTGTAGACCGAATTTTTACCACCATAGCTGAACAGCATAGATAGAAGTTTCACCACAATAACTGACCTATGTGGATAGAATTTTGACCACTATAACTGACCAGTGTAGACATATTTTTGAACACAATAACTGACCCGTGTAGACAGAATTTTGACTGCAATTATTGGCCAGTGTAGACCGAATTCTTACCACCATAGCTGACCAGTATAGATAGAAGTTTCACCACAATAACTGAACAGTGTGGATAGAATTTTGACCACAATAACTGACCAGTGTAGACAGAATTTTGACTGAAATTATTGACCAGTGTAGACAGAATTTTCACCACAATGACTGACCAGTGTAGAAAGAATTGTGACCACAGTAACTGACCAGTGTAGATAACATTTTGACCATAATAACTGACCTGTTTAGACAGAATTCTTACCACAATAACTGACCAGTGTAGACAAAATTTTGACAACTATAACTTACCAGTGTAGACAGAATTTTTACCACTATAACTAACCAGTGTAAGCATAATTTTGACCACAATAACTGACCAGTGTAGACAAAATTTTGACAACTATAACTTACCAGTGTAGACAGAATTTTTACCACTATTACTAACCAGTGTAAGCATAATTTTGACCACAATAATTGACCAGTGTAGAGAGAATTTTTACCACAATAACTGACCAGTGTAGACCGAATTTTTACCACCATAGCTGACCAGTATAGATAGAAGTTTCACCACAATAACTGACCTATGTGGATAGAATTTTGACCACTATTACTGACCAGTGTAGACGGACTTTTGACCACAATAACAGACCAGTGTAGAGAGAATTTTCACCACAATAACTGACCAATGTAGACAGAATTGTGACCACAATATCTAACCAGTGTAGACAGAATTTGGACCACTATAACTGACCAGTGTAGACAGAATTTTTACCACAATAACTGTCCAGTGTAGACAGCACTTTGACCACAATAACTATCAACTGTCGACAGACTTTTCACCACAATAACTGACCAGTGCAGACAGAATTTTGACCACAATAACTCAACAGTATATACAGAATTTTGACCACAATAACTGACCAGTGTAGACAGAATTGTGACCACAATAACTGACCAGTGTACAGAATTTTGACCACAATAACTGACCAGTGTAGACAGAATTTTGACCACAATAACTGACCAGTGTAGACAGAATTTTGACCACAATAACTGACCAGTGTACAGATTTTGATCACAATAACTGACTAGTGTAGATAGAATTTTGACCACAATAACTGAGCAGTGTAGATAGAATTTTGACAATAACTGACCAGTGTAGACAGAATTTTGACCACAATAACTGACCAGTGTACATGTGTAGGCAGAATTTGGACAATAACTGACCAGTAGAATTCTGATCACAGTAATTGACCAGTGTAGATAGAATTTTGACATTAACTGACCAGTGTAGAGAATTTTTACCACGATAACTGACCAGTGTAAAGAATTTTGACCACTATAATTGACCAGCATAGACAGAATTTCGACCACTATAACTGACCAGTGTAAACAGAATTTTGACCGATAACTGACCAGTGAAGACCGAATTTTGACAATAACTGACCAGTGTAGACAGAATTCTGACTACATTGGATACACATTACATCCCACAACAGTGTGGTAGATCGTGAGTTCGAGTCAAACCAAAGACTATAAAATGGGATTTTTTGCATTGCTTCTCCGCTAAGCACGCAGCATTAAGAAGAAACAGCAAAAACTGGTTGGCTCAGAATCAGGATAACGTGTCGGTGTGGAGCGACATGTCTATCCGCGGACTGTTGTTTCAGTGAACTAGCACTATAAAAATCCAACTAAGCGTGTTGGTCTAGTACAAAGCGGACCTTATCATCATTGCATTGAACATTAACTTGTTCTCGCCATGATATAGCTGAAAAATTGCTGAATTGGCATTAAACAACACTCACTCAACCCACAACATCCAGAGGATCCTTTATATTTAGCACAAGCTCAAGCTGGACATAGCAAGCCAGAAAGATATGTTCATACAACAGGACTCCATTTAGTCATCTAAAGCTTAAATGGGTATACGTAGATAAACTTAATTTTATTGACCACATGTACAGTGTACTTATTTCCATGATTTGTTACATTTGTCCGTTTGTCCTTTTGTACTTGTTCTTTTGGTCATTGTGTTGTCTCTTCTTCTTTGATATACGAATTCTGATTACCCCTTTTGGTATCTTCAAGCTCTTCTCGGCTACAAGAAATGTTTGACAATCCCAAAAGGGTAATAAGAAGCCGTAATTCGAAGGATAACAGACAATACAATGGTCAACAGAAAACGGACAAAAAGACCGCTTCCGTAGACAGTACAGTTCTATTCTAAAATGAATATGAACTACCGTGATCAGTTAAAATTTAAAACGATCTACTTTAGATCATTTATCTTAATTTTCAGCTTTTTAAAAAATGTTTTCTAGGTTGTGAGGAAGGAAGTATACAATCTTATTATAACGGAACTAGTGGGATAATTTACATTAAACCTTCATCAGCTCCAAGTCCTTTTCCAGTATATTGTTCATTCAAAGAAATTAGAGCTAGAACATATATACAACGTCACTACGGCACTGGATTAGAATTCAACCAGACCTGGATTAGATACAGAGATGGGTTTGGAGACATGTTTTCTACAGCTGAACAATTCTGGCTTGGTAACCAATATCTACATTACATAACAACCAGTGGATTTTACACATTGGTGTTTGAAATGGGCATTAAAGACAGAAATGAAATACGGCAGCAAGAATATGCTGGGTTTTACGTTAGAGATGAAGCCGCACTATTTGAATTCACTCTTGATGATGCACCTTCTACGACATTGTCAGGGCTACCGTCATTAGGAGACTGCTTGTCATACGTAGAAAGCGGTCCTTTCTCTACATTTAACAATGATAACGACGGCAGAGGTTTTTATGGATGTGCAAACGTACATGGGAGTGGTTGGTGGTTTGGTTATTCGTCAAGGAACTGTGGTTATTGTAACCCGAATGGCGTCTTAGTTCAGTCTAATGACGGTCGAAGAACTGGTGTTGATAATGAAGTGTTTTGGACAACTGATATGACAGACTGGTCACCATGGTATACTGAAATGTGGCTTGAATTGAGATGACTGGGTTGAATTATACTTCACACAACTGCATAAATATTCTTTCGTGAGATGGTGTAGCTAATGTAGCCTGATGCTTGTTATTGACTTAATGTCAGTTGGCGGGAATGTTTGTTTTGGTTTCAAACAATTTTAGTTTAAAAGTACACGTTCAAATACATTGATTTATGTCAATTGAAAATCTTTGTTTTGAGAGTTAACATGAGGTACCGGTCACGTTCACAAGGGAACTATTGCATATCGTAGCATACATATGCTTAATTGTGATTTTCCAGAACACCAATAGACTGAGGAATGTATTGGTACAAAATTGAATTATCATACCACAATGTTACTTCATGTCAAATACAACTGCATTTACATTCTATGTTCTTAATATTATTTTATAATTTTTCGCCACGACAGTTGATTTTAAAATTGGACCATAGGGGAGCTCAGAAACAATATATCTGTTGCTTGAGGGAGAAAAATTGTGTTTTGTTACCAAAGGGGTAATCAGAAGCTGTAATACGAAGAAATGGACAAAAGTAAATGGACAAAAAGACAAACAATCGATGAAAAATACTAAAAAGAAAACTAAAGATTGAGCAACACAAATCCCACTAAAAAACAAGTGTGATCGTTCTTGAATTTAATGTTTGTAAATTTTCTGGACTAGTGTGAACTTTATCTGAGCATCCAGTGGCTATCTAATTGCATAGGGTTCTAGCATCACAGGACATAATTAGTATTAGCATATGGATAATTAATGCCATTATTCAATAATTATTAAATATGGAAAACCAAGTACCAAGAGAATATTACAGATAGTTTGTAAGTTACTGTCATATATCAGTTATGATGTTTTTGTCCTAACATATAATGGTCATTAACCAACAGATTCTACCTTCCTAGCTAGTAGTCAGTTAACTAAGAGCATTTCATTGACTCTGCTATTGTACTGTCCATGTCTATGTTATTCAATTTTGAGATAGTATGTGGTATTTGTGAGTAGAAGCACATCTGTGCAGGTTTTTTATCAAGACTTAATCCAGCCACATATTTGTTCCTGTCCCAAGCAAAAACACTGGATTTCCAATGCCATACATTTTTTGGGGTTCAATGGGTTTGAGGCGAGTGGTGATTGTTCTCTTTGTTGATATTGGTTGAATTGTTGACCATCACTGTTTAAACTCTCTTTTTATAATGCTCTAGAATACAAGCTTACATCGTGTATACTTTGACAAGGGTGGAATTCAAACTCGACAACATTAAGAAGTATGATTATTTATTGATCAGTATCAATGTCTACAAATGTTGACAATATATTATCTATATCTTCCTGGTCTTCTTTCTACAAAAGACAACAGATATACAGTTAAAAGCTTTATTTCATATCTAATATTTATAGGTCAGTGTTTATAAAGTTAACATTTACTTCTACATTGAAACCTGTCTAAACCAAACCTTGAATAAACCGGAATCCCATATATACCGAACCTTAAATAATGTCCAAATGTAGGACAGCTTTATTAAATTTACCCGTATAAACCAAACACAAAAGTTGGTCCCAAAGAGGTTTGGTTTAGACAGGTTTCACTGTATATACAAAACAACCATGGATATAAATTACCTGTAGTGTAGAAGGAACTGCTGACCCTTTCTGAGTACTTCGAGTTCACCCTTGTTATTTGGTAGGATATTTATGTTGCTCAGTTTTTGATTTTGTGTAATGTTTTGTAGATCATTGTTTGTCCTTTTGTCCTTTTTCTTTTGGTCATTGTATTGTCTGTCCTTTGATTTACTGCTTCTGATTACCTCTTTGGTTTCTTCACACTTTTGGTCATTGTATTGTCTGTCCTTCTATTTACTACTTCTGATTACCTCTGGTCTCTTCATACTTTTGGTCATTGTATTGTCTGTCCTTTGATTTACTTCTGATTACCTCTTTGGTTTCTTCACACTTTTGGTCATTGTATTGTCTGTCCTTTGATTTACTTCTGATTACCTCTTTGGTTTCTTCATACTTTTGGTCATTGTATTGTCTGTCCTTTGATTTACTTCTGATTACCTCTTTGGTTTCTTCACACTTTTGGTCATTGTATTGTCTGTCCTTTGATTTACTTCTGATTACCTCTTTGGTTTCTTCACACTTTTGGTCATTGTATTGTCTGTCCTTTGATTTACTTCTGATTACCTCTTTGGTTTCTTCACACTTTTGGTCATTGTATTGTCTGTCCTTTGATTTACTTCTGATTACCTCTTTGGTTTCTTCACACTTTTGGTCATTGTATTGTCTGTCCTTTGATTTACTTCTGATTTCCTCTTTGGTTTCTTCACACTTTTGGTCATTGTATTGTCTGTCCTTTGATTTACTTCTGATTACCTCTTTGGTTTCTTCACACTTTTGGTCATTGTATTGTCTGTCCTTTGATTTACTTCTGATTACCTCTTTGGTTTCTTCACACTTTTGGTCATTGTATTGTCTGTCCTTTGATTTACTTCTGATTACCTCTGGTTTCTTCATACTTTTGGTCATTGTATTGTCTGTCCTTTGATTTACTTCTGATTACCTCTTTGGTTTCTTCACACTTTTGGTCATTGTATTGTCTGTCCTTTGATTTACTTCTGATTACCTCTTTGGTTTCTTCACACTTTTGGTCATTGTATTGTCTGTCCTTTGATTTACTTCTGATTACCTCTTTGGTTTCTTCACACTTTTGGTCATTGTATTGTCTGTCCTTTGATTTACTTCTGATTACCTCTTTGGTTTCTTCATACTTTTGGTCATTGTATTGTCTGTCCTTTGATTTACTTCTGATTACCTCTTTGGTTTCTTCATACTTTTGGTCATTGTATTGTCTGTCCTTTGATTTACTTCTAATTACCTCTTTGGTTTCTTCACACTTTTGGTCATTGTATTGTCTGTCCTTTGATTTACTTCTGATTACCTCTTTGGTTTCTTCATACTTTTGGTCATTGTATTGTCTGTCCTTTGATTTACTTCTGATTACCTCTTTGGTTTCTTCACACTTTTGGTCATTGTATTGTCTGTCCTTTGATTTACTTCTAATTACCTCTTTGGTTTCTTCACACTTTTGGTCATTGTATTGTCTGTCCTTTGATTTACTTCTGATTACCTCTTTGGTTTCTTCACACTTTTGGTCATTGTATTGTCTGTCCTTTGATTTACTTCTGATTACCTCTTTGGTTTCTTCATACTTTTGGTCATTGTATTGTCTGTCCTTTGATTTACTTCTGATTACCTCTTTGGTTTCTTCACACTTTTGGTCATTGTATTTTCTGTCCTTTGATTTACTTCTGATTTCCTCTTTGGTTTCTTCACACTTTTGGTCATTGTATTGTCTGTCCTTTGATTTACTTCTGATTACCTCTTTGGTTTCTTCACACTTTTGGTCATTGTATTGTCTGTCCTTTGATTTACTTCTGATTTCCTCTTTGGTTTCTTCACACTTTTGGTCATTGTATTGTCTGTCCTTTGATTTACTTCTGATTACCTCTTTGGTTTCTTCACACTTTTGGTCATTGTATTGTCTGTCCTTTGATTTACTTCTGATTACCTCTGGTTTCTTCATACTTTTGGTCATTGTATTGTCTGTCCTTTGATTTACTTCTGATTACCTCTTTGGTTTCTTCACACTTTTGGTCATTGTATTGTCTGTCCTTTGATTTACTTCTGATTACCTCTTTGGTTTCTTCACACTTTTGGTCATTGTATTGTCTGTCCTTTGATTTACTTCTGATTACCTCTGGTTTCTTCATACTTTTGGTCATTGTATTGTCTGTCCTTTGATTTACTTCTGATTACCTCTTTGGTTTCTTCACACTTTTGGTCATTGTATTGTCTGTCCTTTGATTTACTTCTGATTACCTCTTTGGTTTCTTCATACTTTTGGTCATTGTATTGTCTGTCCTTTGATTTACTTCTGATTACCTCTTTGGTTTCTTCATACTTTTGGTCATTGTATTGTCTGTCCTTTGATTTACTTCTGATTACCTCTTTGGTTTCTTCACACTTTTGGTCATTGTATTGTCTGTCCTTTGATTTACTTCTGATTACCTCTTTGGTTTCTTCATACTTTTGGTCATTGTATTGTCTGTCCTTTGATTTACTTCTGATTACCTCTTTGGTTTCTTCACACTTTTGGTCATTGTATTGTCTGTCCTTTGATTTACTTCTAATTACCTCTTTGGTTTCTTCACACTTTTGGTCATTGTATTGTCTGTCCTTTGATTTACTTCTGATTACCTCTTTGGTTTCTTCACACTTTTGGTCATTGTATTGTCTGTCCTTTGATTTACTTCTGATTACCTCTTTGGTTTCTTCATACTTTTGGTCATTGTATTGTCTGTCCTTTGATTTACTTCTGATTACCTCTTTGGTTTCTTCACACTTTTGGTCATTGTATTGTCTGTCCTTTGATTTACTTCTGATTACCTCTTTGGTTTCTTCATACTTTTGGTCATTGTATTGTCTGTCCTTTGATTTACTTCTGATTACCTCTTTGGTTTCTTCACACTTTTGGTCATTGTATTGTCTGTCCTTTGATTTACTTCTGATTACCTCTTTGGTTTCTTCATACTTTTGGTCATTGTATTGTCTGTCCTTTGATTTACTTCTGATTACCTCTTTGGTTTCTTCATACTTTTGGTCATTGTATTGTCTGTCCTTTGATTTACTTCTGATTACCTCTGGTTTCTTCATACTTTTGGTCATTGTATTGTCTGTCCTTTGATTTACTTCTGATTACCTCTTTGGTTTCTTCACACTTTTGGTCATTGTATTTTCTGTCCTTTGATTTACTTCTGATTTCCTCTTTGGTTTCTTCACACTTTTGGTCATTGTATTGTCTGTCCTTTGATTTACTTCTGATTACCTCTTTGGTTTCTTCACACTTTTGGTCATTGTATTGTCTGTCCTTTGATTTACTTCTGATTACCTCTTTGGTTTCTTCATACTTTTGGTCATTGTATTGTCTGTCCTTTGATTTACTTCTGATTACCTCTTTGGTTTCTTCACACTTTTGGTCATTGTATTTTCTGTCCTTTGATTTACTTCTGATTTCCTCTTTGGTCTCTTCACACTTTTGGTCATTGTATTGTCTGTCCTTTGATTTACTTCTGATTACCTCTTTGGTTTCTTCACACTTTTGGTCATTGTATTGTCTGTCCTTTGATTTACTTCTGATTTCCTCTTTGGTTTCTTCACACTTTTGGTCATTGTATTGTCTGTCCTTTGATTTACTTCTGATTACCTCTTTGGTTTCTTCACACTTTTGGTCATTGTATTGTCTGTCCTTTGATTTACTTCTGATTACCTCTGGTTTCTTCATACTTTTGGTCATTGTATTGTCTGTCCTTTGATTTACTTCTGATTACCTCTTTGGTTTCTTCACACTTTTGGTCATTGTATTGTCTGTCCTTTGATTTACTTCTGATTACCTCTTTGGTTTCTTCACACTTTTGGTCATTGTATTGTCTGTCCTTTGATTTACTTCTGATTACCTCTGGTTTCTTCATACTTTTGGTCATTGTATTGTCTGTCCTTTGATTTACTTCTGATTACCTCTTTGGTTTCTTCACACTTTTGGTCATTGTATTGTCTGTCCTTTGATTTACTTCTGATTACCTCTTTGGTTTCTTCATACTTTTGGTCATTGTATTGTCTGTCCTTTGATTTACTTCTGATTACCTCTTTGGTTTCTTCATACTTTTGGTCATTGTATTGTCTGTCCTTTGATTTACTTCTGATTACCTCTTTGGTTTCTTCACACTTTTGGTCATTGTATTGTCTGTCCTTTGATTTACTTCTGATTACCTCTTTGGTTTCTTCATACTTTTGGTCATTGTATTGTCTGTCCTTTGATTTACTTCTGATTACCTCTTTGGTTTCTTCACACTTTTGGTCATTGTATTGTCTGTCCTTTGATTTACTTCTAATTACCTCTTTGGTTTCTTCACACTTTTGGTCATTGTATTGTCTGTCCTTTGATTTACTTCTGATTACCTCTTTGGTTTCTTCACACTTTTGGTCATTGTATTGTCTGTCCTTTGATTTACTTCTGATTACCTCTTTGGTTTCTTCATACTTTTGGTCATTGTATTGTCTGTCCTTTGATTTACTTCTGATTACCTCTTTGGTTTCTTCACACTTTTGGTCATTGTATTGTCTGTCCTTTGATTTACTTCTGATTACCTCTTTGGTTTCTTCATACTTTTGGTCATTGTATTGTCTGTCCTTTGATTTACTTCTGATTACCTCTTTGGTTTCTTCACACTTTTGGTCATTGTATTGTCTGTCCTTTGATTTACTTCTGATTACCTCTTTGGTTTCTTCATACTTTTGGTCATTGTATTGTCTGTCCTTTGATTTACTTCTGATTACCTCTTTGGTTTCTTCATACTTTTGGTCATTGTATTGTCTGTCCTTTGATTTACTTCTGATTACCTCTGGTTTCTTCATACTTTTGGTCATTGTATTGTCTGTCCTTTGATTTACTTCTGATTACCTCTTTGGTTTCTTCACACTTTTGGTCATTGTATTTTCTGTCCTTTGATTTACTTCTGATTTCCTCTTTGGTTTCTTCACACTTTTGGTCATTGTATTGTCTGTCCTTTGATTTACTTCTGATTACCTCTTTGGTTTCTTCACACTTTTGGTCATTGTATTGTCTGTCCTTTGATTTACTTCTGATTTCCTCTTTGGTTTCTTCACACTTTTGGTCATTGTATTGTCTGTCCTTTGATTTACTTCTGATTACCTCTTTGGTTTCTTCACACTTTTGGTCATTGTATTGTCTGTCCTTTGATTTACTTCTGATTACCTCTGGTTTCTTCATACTTTTGGTCATTGTATTGTCTGTCCTTTGATTTACTTCTGATTACCTCTTTGGTTTCTTCACACTTTTGGTCATTGTATTGTCTGTCCTTTGATTTACTTCTGATTACCTCTTTGGTTTCTTCACACTTTTGGTCATTGTATTGTCTGTCCTTTGATTTACTTCTGATTACCTCTGGTTTCTTCATACTTTTGGTCATTGTATTGTCTGTCCTTTGATTTACTTCTGATTTCCTCTTTGGTTTCTTCACACTTTTGGTCATTGTATTGTATGTCCTTTGATTTACTTCTGATTACCTCTGGTTTCTTCATACTTTTGGTCATTGTATTGTCTGTCCTTTGATTTACTTCTGATTACATCTTTGGTTTCTTCACACTTTTGGTCATTGTATTGTCTGTTCTTTGATTTACTTCTGATTACCTCTGGTTTCTTCATACTTTTGGTCATTGTATTGTCTGTCCTTTGATTTACTTCTGATTACCTCTTTGGTTTCTTCACACTTTTGGTCATTGTATTGTCTGTCCTTTGATTTACTTCTGATTTCCTCTTTGGTTTCTTCACACTTTTGGTCATTGTATTGTCTGTCCTTTGATTTACTTCTGATTACCTCTTTGGTTTCTTCACACTTTTGGTCATTGTATTGTCTGTCCTTTGATTTACTTCTGATTACCTCTGGTTTCTTCACACTTTTGGTCATTGTATTGTCTGTCCTTTGATTTACTTCTGATTACCTCTTTGGTTTCTTCACACTTTTGGTCATTGTATTGTCTGTCCTTTGATTTACTTCTGATTACCTCTGGTTTCTTCATACTTTTGGTCATTGTATTGTCTGTCCTTTGATTTACTTCTGATTACCTCTTTGGTTTCTTCACACTTTTGGTCATTGTATTGTCTGTCCTTTGATTTACTTCTGATTACCTCTGGTTTCTTCATACTTTTGGTCATTGTATTGTCTGTCCTTTGATTTACTTCTGATTACCTCTTTGGTTTCTTCACAATTTTGGTCATTGTATTGTCTGTCCTTTGATTTACTTCTAATTACCTCTTTGGTTTCTTCACAATTTTGGTCATTGTATTGTCTGTCCTTTGATTTACTTCTGATTACCTCTTTGGTTTCTTCACACTTTTGGTCATTGTATTGTCTGTCCTTTGATTTACTTCTGATTACCTCTGGTTTCTTCATACTTTTGGTCATTGTATTGTCTGTCCTTTGATTTACTTCTGATTACCTCTGGTTTCTTCACAATTTTGGTCATTGTATTGTCTGTCCTTTGATTTACTTCTGATTACCTCTTTGGTTTCTTCACAATTTTGGTCATTGTATTGTCTGTCCTTTGATTTACTTCTGATTACCTCTTTGGTTTCTTCACACTTTTGGTCATTGTATTGTCTGTCCTTTGATTTACTTCTGATTACCTCTGGTTTCTTCATACTTTTGGTCATTGTATTGTCTGTCCTTTGATTTACTTCTGATTACCTCTTTGGTTTCTTCACACTTTTGGTCATTGTATTGTCTGTCCTTTGATTTACTTCTGATTACCTCTGGTTTCTTCACACTTTTGGTCATTGTATTGTCTGTCCTTTGATTTACTTCTGATTACCTCTTTGGTTTCTTCACACTTTTGGTCATTGCATTGTCTGTCCTTTGATTTACTTCTGATTACCTCTGGTTTCTTCATACTTTTGGTCATTGTATTGTCTGTCCTTTGATTTACTTCTGATTACCTCTTTGGTTTCTTCACACTTTTGGTCATTGTATTGTCTGTCCTTTGATTTACTTCTGATTACCTCTTTGGTTTCTTCACACTTTTGGTCATTGTATTGTCTGTCCTTTGATTTACTTCTGATTACCTCTGGTTTCTTCATACTTTTGGTCATTGTATTGTCTGTCCTTTGATTTACTTCTGATTTCCTCTTTGGTTTCTTCACACTTTTGGTCATTGTATTGTCTGTCCTTTGATTTACTTCTGATTACCTCTTTGGTTTCTTCACACTTTTGGTCATTGTATTGTCTGTCCTTTGATTTACTTCTGATTACCTCTGGTTTCTTCATACTTTTGGTCATTGTATTGTCTGTCCTTTGATTTACTTCTGATTACCTCTTTGGTTTCTTCACACTTTTGGTCATTGTATTGTCTGTCCTTTGATTTACTTCTGATTACCTCTGGTTTCTTCATACTTTTGGTCATTGTATTGTCTGTCCTTTGATTTACTTCTGATTACCTCTTTGGTTTCTTCACAATTTTGGTCATTGTATTGTCTGTCCTTTGATTTACTTCTAATTACCTCTTTGGTTTCTTCACAATTTTGGTCATTGTATTGTCTGTCCTTTGATTTACTTCTGGTTACCTCTTTGGTTTCTTCACACTTTTGGTCATTGTATTGTCTGTCCTTTGATTTACTTCTGATTACCTCTGGTTTCTTCATACTTTTGGTCATTGTATTGTCTGTCCTTTGATTTACTTCTGATTACCTCTGGTTTCTTCACAATTTTGGTCATTGTATTGTCTGTCCTTTGATTTACTTCTGATTACCTCTTTGGTTTCTTCACAATTTTGGTCATTGTATTGTCTGTCCTTTGATTTACTTCTGATTACCTCTTTGGTTTCTTCACACTTTTGGTCATTGTATTGTCTGTCCTTTGATTTACTTCTGATTACCTCTGGTTTCTTCATACTTTTGGTCATTGTATTGTCTGTCCTTTGATTTACTTCTGATTACCTCTTTGGTTTCTTCACACTTTTGGTCATTGTATTGTCTGTCCTTTGATTTACTTCTGATTACCTCTGGTTTCTTCACACTTTTGGTCATTGTATTGTCTGTCCTTTGATTTACTTCTGATTACCTCTTTGGTTTCTTCACACTTTTGGTCATTGCATTGTCTGTCCTTTGATTTACTTCTGATTACCTCTGGTTTCTTCATACTTTTGGTCATTGTATTGTCTGTCCTTTGATTTACTTCTGATTACCTCTTTGGTTTCTTCACACTTTTGGTCATTGTATTGTCTGTCCTTTGATTTACTTCTGATTACCTCTTTGGTTTCTTCACACTTTTGGTCATTGTATTGTCTGTCCTTTGATTTACTTCTGATTACCTCTGGTTTCTTCATACTTTTGGTCATTGTATTGTCTGTCCTTTGATTTACTTCTGATTTCCTCTTTGGTTTCTTCACACTTTTGGTCATTGTATTGTCTGTCCTTTGATTTACTTCTGATTACCTCTTTGGTTTCTTCACACTTTTGGTCATTGTATTGTCTGTCCTTTGATTTACTTCTGATTACCTCTTTGGTTTCTTCATACTTTTGGTCATTGTATTGTCTGTCCTTTGATTTACTTCTGATTACCTCTTTGGTTTCTTCACACTTTTGGTCATTGTATTGTCTGTCCTTTGATTTACTTCTGATTACCTCTTTGGTTTCTTCACACTTTTGGTCATTGTATTGTCTGTCCTTTGATTTACTTCTGATTTCCTCTTTGGTTTCTTCACACTTTTGGTCATTGTATTGTCTGTCCTTTGATTTACTTCTGATTACCTCTTTGGTTTCTTCACACTTTTGGTCATTGTATTGTCTGTCCTTTGATTTACTTCTGATTACCTCTTTGGTTTCTTCACACTTTTGGTCATTGTATTGTCTGTCCTTTGATTTACTTCTGATTACCTCTGGTGTCTTCACACTTTTGGTCATTGTATTGTCTGTCCTTTGATTTACTTCTGATTACCTCTTTGGTTTCTTCACAATTTTGGTCATTGTATTGTCTGTCCTTTGATTTACTTCTGATTACCTCTTTGGTTTCTTCACACTTTTGGTCATTGTATTGTCTGTCCTTTGATTTACTTCTGATTACCTCTGGTTTCTTCATACTTTTGGTCATTGTATTGTCTGTCCTTTGATTTACTTCTGATTTCCTCTTTGGTTTCTTCACACTTTTGGTCATTGTATTGTCTGTCCTTTGATTTACTTCTGATTACCTCTGGTTTCTTCACACTTTTGGTCATTGTATTGTCTGTCCTTTGATTTACTTCTGATTACCTCTTTGGTTTCTTCATACTTTTGGTCATTGTATTGTCTGTCCTTTGATTTACTTCTGATTACCTCTTTGGTTTCTTCACACTTTTGGTCATTGTATTGTCTGTCCTTTGATTTACTTCTGATTACCTCTTTGGTTTCTTCACACTTTTGGTCATTGCATTGTCTGTCCTTTGATTTACTTCTGATTACCTCTTTGGTTTCTTCACACTTTTGGTCATTGTATTGTCTGTCCCTTGATTTACTTCTGATTACCTCTTTGGTTTCTTCACACTTTTGGTCATTGTATTGTCTGTCCTTTGATTTACTTCTGATTTCCTCTTTGGTTTCTTCACACTTTTGGTCATTGTATTGTCTGTCCTTTGATTTACTTCTGATTACCTCTTTGGTTTCTTCACACTTTTGGTCATTGTATTGTCTGTCCTTTGATTTACTTCTGATTACCTCTTTGGTTTCTTCATACTTTTGGTCATTGTATTGTCTGTCCTTTGATTTACTTCTGATTACCTCTTTGGTTTCTTCACACTTTTGGTCATTGTATTGTCTGTCCTTTGATTTACTTCTGATTACCTCTTTGGTTTCTTCACACTTTTGGTCATTGTATTGTCTGTCCTTTGATTTACTTCTGATTTCCTCTTTGGTTTCTTCACACTTTTGGTCATTGTATTGTCTGTCCTTTGATTTACTTCTGATTACCTCTTTGGTTTCTTCACACTTTTGGTCATTGTATTGTCTGTCCTTTGATTTACTTCTGATTTCCTCTTTGGTTTCTTCACACTTTTGGTCATTGTATTGTCTGTCCTTTGATTTACTTCTGATTACCTCTTTGGTCATTGTATTGTCTGTCCTTTGATTTACTTCTGATTTCCTCTTTGGTTTCTTCACACTTTTGGTCATTGTATTGTCTGTCCTTTGATTTACTTCTGATTACCTCTTTGGTTTCTTCACACTTTTGGTCATTGTATTGTCTGTCCTTTGATTTACTTCTGATTACCTCTGGTTTCTTCACACTTTTGGTCATTGTATTGTCTGTCCTTTGATTTACTTCTGATTACCTCTTTGGTTTCTTCACACCTTTGGTCATTGTATTGTCTGTCCTTTGATTTACTTCTGATTACCTCTGGTTTCTTCACACTTTTGGTCATTGTATTGTCTGTCCTTTGATTTACTTCTGATTACCTCTGGTTTCTTCATACTTTTGGTCATTGTATTGTCTGTCCTTTGATTTACTTCTGATTACCTCTTTGGTTTCTTCACACTTTTGGTCATTGTATTGTCTGTCCTTTGATTTACTTCTGATTACCTCTGGTTTCTTCATACTTTTGGTCATTGTATTGTCTGTCCTTTGATTTACTTCTGATTTCCTCTTTGGTTTCTTCACACTTTTGGTCATTGTATTGTCTGTCCTTTGATTTACTTCTGATTACCTCTTTGGTTTCTTCACACTTTTGGTCATTGTATTGTCTGTCCTTTGATTTACTTCTGATTACCTCTGGTTTCTTCATACTTTTGGTCATTGTATTGTCTGTCCTTTGATTTACTTCTGATTTCCTCTTTGGTTTCTTCACACTTTTGGTCATTGTATTGTCTGTCCTTTGATTTACTTCTGATTACCTCTGGTTTCTTCACACTTTTGGTCATTGTATTGTCTGTCCTTTGATTTACTTCTGATTACCTCTTTGGTTTCTTCAAACCCTTTCTTACTTCAAGATTTGTATAAAAAATATGGGTCTTTCTTATCATGTGAGCTATTATTGATGTGTAAAAAAACACAAACTAAAGAAACCAAACAAAATCAATGTCATTTTCCTTGACATTGATTTTTAGGGTTGTCATCTTAGAAATAGTGACTTTAAAAGCATTCTGCTTTTTTTGTATATGTTATATACAATCTATTTATGTAAATAACAAGGAAGCTTTTTCGAAGTTGTGATTGATATATCTATCATAGTTTTCCAATAGTTTACATGGTCATATGGACTAGTTGTACAAAATATTCAGTCTGTCTTACCTGTAGTGAGTTATCTATGCATTCTGTGCCTATCTTTATGCTTGATGTTATCTCAGGGACGACCTCTGATGTAGAGTTCACATCTCTCTCTATATCCTCATTGTCTACCTCCATATTTATTGTCTGGTTTTCTACATTTGTCACAGACAGCTGCTCAGGCATACTTCTTAGTGGCTTTTCCGGTGACTTACTATGAATAATAATCCCCTCTTCCTTTTCTGAAATTTCTGGTTTTGCATTTATTGATGCTTCAGAACAAGGATTTAAACTGCTTGTTTTCAAAGTATGACTTGAAATTTTAGAAAAAGGAATAAATTCCTTCTGGTTAAGCATAGAATTATTGCAACCTTCATTTATTTCATTTAATCTTGTATTGCTGAAAATATCAATTATCTTATCTGATTTTTCAGATCCTCCATTAAAACTACTGTCAGTTTTGACACCATAATTCTCTGATTTGTTGTCGTCTTTTATGATTTTATCTGTTATGGTGTCAAAAAAAGATGGTGTTCCGTTGTGTTTCATCACTGTGTTGTTACCATTGATATTAGCACTAACATGATGACCATTTTCTGTTATATCCTGGATTATCTCCCTTTGAACTATCTTTGGCTTGTGAAAGCATGGTGCTCTGGCATGAACAAGTGTCTCACATACAATTAAAGATTGTGTACTGAAGGACGAGACCTAAAATAATGATAATAAACTTGTTATTTCTGTAGACCAACTTAATAGACCAACTTTTAATCAAATTATATTATTACGTCTTAGTTTTCAAAAATCTTCATTATACAATTTTGTGAATAGCTAACATAATAGACATTTTATTTTGTTAATATCTACCATAGCAAAAAATTTAATATCATGACAAATTTTCATCACAGATTTAGTGAATATAAATTGTTCAAGAATAAAATGAGAGTTTCCAAATTTAGATTTCCTCCAATTTTTTACCAAATAATATTAATTAACTGAGAATTTTGCACAGAATTACAAATAATAGTTCTACTCACGAAAATAATGTGATACTGTTATTAGATATATAACATAAAAACAAACAGACTTTCTTCCAATAATTGGGATAGACAAAGTTAATTCCATGCTTCTATTTGGATGTGTCAACAAGAAGAGCTATGTCAATGGACCAAATAAAGAAGGGTGATAAACATCCAACAAGTCTTCTTGGAAAAAAGTAAACAGAAATTTGCAGGGTTTAATTTATACAAGTTGTAACATACTTTAAAATCAAAGCATCAGAATGGTTTCTAATAAAAAAAAAATCAAACTTTAACAAAAAAATATAAAGTTGTTTCCATTTCGTGTATATTACTTGAAAAGTGTTACTATTTCATACAGCACAAATCTTACATATTGTAGTATAAAAGGAGGCATAGTAAGTAGTTTACTGGTCAATCTGTTCACTAACGATGTTCATTATTGTGTCCATCTCATGTCGAGGTTTGATAACATCTACCTGTGAGAAAGTTCACCCTGTACTTAAAGCTAAATACTGTGACTTCTTCTATAAGAAGAGTTTGAAGATACCAAGGGGTAATCAAAATATGTAAATCAAAGAAGGATAGACAACACAATGGCCAAAAGAAAAACAACAATCAACCATCTTCAAAACACTACACAAAAAACTAAAGATCGAGCAACACAAACCCCACTAAAAAACAGGGAACTCGTGTGCTCCGGAAGGGTAAGCATTTCCTGCTCCACTAGTGGCACCCGTTGTGTTAAAAAAAAATGACTCTCATGATAAACATGAAACTTCATAAAGCAATCAATCACAGCACCATAATAAAAATAATAACATAGATATCTAATTTAGTTCATCTGACATGTTTCTGGAATAACCTTCAACAGGTACATGTGTATGCTTAAAGTCAAAAGACTACAAGGGCCAAATAAAGTTCTCTGACTTACCAATAAACTGTCATCCTGTAATAAAGTTCTCTGACTTACCAATAAACTGTCATCCTGTAATAAAGTTCTCTGACTTACCAATAAACTGTCATCCTGTAATAAAGTTCTCTGACTTACCAATAAACTGTCATCCTGTAATAAAGTTCTCTGACTTACCAATAAACTGTCATCCTGTAATAAAGTTCTCTGATTTACCAATAAACTGTCATCCTGTAATAAAGTTCTCTGACTTACCAATAAACTGTCATCCTGTAATAAAGTTCTCTGACTTACCAATAAACTGTCATTCTGTAATACAGTTCTATGACTTACCAATAAACTGTCATCCTGTAATAAAGTTCTCTGACTTGCCAATAAACTGTCATCCTGTAATAAAGTTCTCTGACTTACCAATAAACTGTCATCCTGTAATAAAGTTCTCTGACTTACCAATAAACTGTCATCCTGTAATAGAGTTCTCTGATTTACCAATAAACTGTCATCCTGTAATAGAGTTCTCTGACTTACCAATAAACTGTCATCCTGTAATAAAGTTCTCTGACTTACCAATAAACTGTCATCCTGTAATAAAGTTCTCTGACTTGCCAATAAACTGTCATCCTGTAATAAAGTTCTCTGACTTACCAATAAACTGTCATCCTGTAATAAAGTTCTCTGACTTACCAATAAACTGTCATCCTGTAATAAAGTTCTCTGATTTACCAATAAACTGTCATCCTGTAATAAAGTTCTCTGACTTACCAATAAACTGTCATCCTGTAATAAAGTTCTCTGACTTACCAATAAACTGTCATCCTGTAATAAAGTTCTCTGACTTGCCAATAAACTGTCATCCTGTAATAAAGTTCTCTGACTTACCAATAAACTGTCATCCTGTAATAAAGTTCTCTGACTTACCAATAAACTGTCATCCTGTAATAAAGTTCTCTGACTTACCAATAAACTGTCATCCTGTAATAAAGTTCTCTGACTTACCAATAAACTGTCATCCTGTAATAAAGCTCTCTGACTTACCAATAAACTGTCATCCTGTAATAAAGTTCTCTGACTTACCAATAAACTGTCATCCTGTAATAAAGTTCTCTCGACTTACCAATAAACTGTTATCCTGTAATAAAGTTCTCTGACTTGCCAATAAACTGTCATCCTGTAATAAAGTTCTCTGACTTACCAATAAACTGTCATCCTGTAATAAAGTTCTCTGACTTACCAATAAACTGTCATCCTGTAATAAAGTTCTCTGACTTACCAATAAACTGTCATCCTGTAATAAAGTTCTCTGACTTACCAATAAACTGTCATCCTGTAATAAAGTTCTCTGACTTACCAATAAACTGTCATCCTGTACAGTACATCTGAGAACTGACAAAGAATGTTGTAAAATGGAGGATACTGTAGGATGAGGCATCAAGTTAAACACTTGCATGACCATCAGAAGTCTGTGGCGACACCTATCATTGGTATATGGTATTCCAAAATTACTTCTTCCTCTAAATGTAATGGCAACAGATACGATGAATTCTTGAATTTCCTGAAGAGAAGAATATAAAATTTAATCAAACTTTGTAAGGGGAAGTCCTTAATTGAGGGCCTGTCGTGATCGTATGGTAGTTAGATTTACAACTAACTATGCAATCAGTGTCTATCACCACTGATGTCGTGAGTTCGAATCTTGATCAGGGCGAGGTGTACAACATTATGTGATAAAGTTTGTCAGTGACTTGCGACAGGTCGGTGGTTTTCTCCGGGTCCTCCGGGTTCCTCCACTAATAAAACTGACCACCATGATATAACTGAAATATTGTTGAAGGTGGCGTTAAACACCATCAAACAAACATAGTCCTTAATCATGAGACTTGTTTGCTTTCAACTTGAGATTTGACTTATTTAATATTAAGAAAACTTTAAACCAAGGACTCCACTAACTTCAACAGATTAATGAGATAAGAGTTATACTTGGGATGCACTCTTTGTTGAATATTTTTTATATTCTAGATTCTACGGAGGATATTACCTATTGTTCACATTTATACTTCATTCAGCCTTCTTGACAGTATTTACACAAACTCTCACAATATTTGTCTAAGTATGAGGAACAACTTTTTATATAACTGTGACATCTTTCTTATTTTTATATTCAGTAGCCATATTGTATTCCTGTCTATTATCAAAGAAACGCTATACATTATATTTATACCTGAACAGCTTTCAGTTTGAGATGACAACCAACTGTACTCAGTAGCCAGTACAAAGCTGAAAAATATAAAAAAATAGAAATTTGTGTAAGTTCTGGCATGAAAGAAGCAGATTAAAATATAGAGCATATGACATGACTGTAAGAAGGACGACAAAACTTGACAACTCCCTCTAGATATCAGCGACCCTTTGATAACATTAATATTTACATGCTCCACTGATTGGTAATCTAACAATGATCATAAATAAAAACAAGTGTTAAAACATGTATTGATGTGTATGTACATGAACATAAGAGAACATCTGATTCTACATCTTGGAAAAGTTAAGTTATTCAACCATCCAAGAAACATCCCTGCATACTTTGCCTTCAAATGGTTTTTATCAGAAGAAAACATTTTAAAAGATTTTTTCAAAGAATGAGGGGTTTTTTTCAGAAGAAAACATTTTAAAAGATTTTTTCAAAGAATAACTATACCATATTTATCTAACTTCCTTACATCTGGTAATTTCATTCTTTAGTTTTCATGGCAAAATGTTATTGGAGCCATACCTGTTAACCCTCCCCCTTTTCACGGGAGTCTCCCGCGTAAGAGCCTTATCTCCCGCATGGACTGGGTCTCATGCACGGGAGACATTAATCTCCCGCACACACCTTTTCCTCCCGCATGATCTCCCCCCAACAAAAAAATCAAGTACAATAAAATCTTGACCTACATTTTGCGATCAATATTTCTGGAAATTCCCCATTTGGAACTCCCGCACTGATGAAAAACGCCAAGAGATACGAATGGTAAAGGTGTTTAAATGATATCCGGTTATTGATCTGTTTGACACCTTTACAGGTAAATTGGGTCATGCAGATTAATTAAGGTGTTGATGATTATACAACAATTATCCACTGATTGACAGTTAATTGGGGATAAGGAAGTGGGTTTGTGGCACACGCTTAGATGATTAGAAGTGTGATAGCAGCAATTAAAAATAGTTATAAACTGTTGTGCAAACAGGAGTCGGACAACCTTTGATGCCGAGGAAAACTTCTTATTTCGATCAAACGTGCAATGAATTCATCTCGGATTGAGTTGTTATGGCTTGTTTGGGACCAAAGCTGATCAAAGTATTATTTAAGGACTAAGTTCCAGGATGGAATTGATAAACCACAAAAATGCCAAAACGTATGCTATCACCCAACGCACTAGCAGCAAAGTGACTTTTTAATCTTAGTGCTCTATGACTTTATTGTTCAGAACATTCTGTCTTCATTGTTATTGCTTTGTTATAACCTTATGATTATGAATGATTATGAATAAATTATAAATACAGTTTTTATCCTTCATTCATCATATGAAACACCACTAATAAGACAGAAATGTAAACAATATTTATTGAAATGGGATGCAGTTGGTTCAATACTGAAACAAACAAAAAGAAAACATCAATTAACAATAAAAACATGCATCAAATACGTCGATAAAAAATCTCCAGCCAAAAATTTACAAATCTCCAGTTGTAGCATAGCAACTCTATCACATGTATGCAACTACAAGGTACAATTTTGTGCGTTTAAAGGCAACGCACAAAATCTCCCCCTTAGAAGAGTTGGTAGGGGGAGATCTCCCCCCTAGCAGTTCCCAAAGGTTAACAGGTATGGGAGTCAGTAAAAAAAAATGAAAAATAAAAACTTTGATGTTTTTATAAATATTCAAATATAAAATGGTTATTGTTATATTAATGCAACAATTAAAACTACTTTTAGTTGAAATCTAAAAATGACAGAAAACACATTCCAGGAAAAAAAATGTGTAAGAGATCATCCAATCAAATCTATGAGATACATTTAAATGAGCAAAAAGGTTGAAAGGTCAAACCAATCTAATCACCTTCTAATGCAGTCACAGACAGTTCTGAGTTGGCAATCAAGTCTATTTTCCTTTGACTACTGATACCATGACTCAAATCTGAGTAACCTCCCTTCTTTTTCTTCTTTGCTGGAGGAGGTTCAAAGTTACTTGATTTTTTGTTTTTATTGGAATCCATCTGAAAATAAAAAAAGAAAATGTATTTCAGCATGATTTCTCAATTTCTAAAATAATAAAAACTTGTAGCAGAGTAAATGATTCTGCAAAGCTATATCTGTGCATGTTATCACAACTAACTGATAAATGATGATGAAACAATTATTTGTTTGTTTTACAAGTATCTTTTCTCTTTGATTGATTTTCTTCCATTACTCAAGACTAGGAATTTAGTGATGAAAAGAAAGTTTATGCACAGTGATGGTCAACAATTACATCAATATTATGTACAGTGATGCTCAATAATTACATCAATATTATGTACAGTGATGGTCAATAATTACATCAATATTATGTACAGTGATGGTCAATAATTACATCAATATTGTGTACAGTGATGGTCAACAATTACATCAATATTATGTACAGTGATGGTCAATAATTACATCAATATCATGTACAGTGATGGTCAATAATTACATCAATATTATGTACAGTTATGGTCAATAATTACATCAATATTATGTACAGTGATGGTCAATAATTACACCAATATTATGTACAGTGATGGTTAACAATTACACCAATATCAACAAAACAAACAACCAACTTTAAATAGTGATGGTCAACAATTACACCAATATCAACAAAACAACCAACTCTAAACAGTGATGATCAATAATTACACCAATATCAACAAAACAAACAACCCACTTTAAACAGTGATGGTCAATAATTCCACCAATGTCAACAAAACAAACAACCAACTTTAAACAGTGATGGTCAATAATTCCACCAATATCAACAAAACAAACAACCAACTTTAAAAAGTGATGGTCAACAATTCCACCAATATCAACAAAACAAACAACCAACTTTAAACAGTGATGGTCAATAATTCCACCAATATCAACAAAACAAACAACCAACTTTAAACAGTGATGGTCAATAATTCCACCAATATCAACAAAACAAACAACCAACTCTAAATAGTGATGGTCAATAATTCCACCAATATCAACAAAACAAACAACCAACTTTAAACAGTGATGGTCAATAATTCCACCAATATCAACAAAACAAACAACCAACTTTAAAAAGTGATGGTCAACAATTCCACCAATATAAACAAAACAAACAACCAACTTTAAACAGTGATGGTCAATAATTCCATCAATATCAACAAAACAAACAACCAACTTTAAACAGTGATGGTCAATAATTCCACCAATATCAACAAAACAAACAACCAACTTTAAACAGTGATGATCAACAATTCCCCCAATATCAACAAAACAAACAACCCACTTTAAACAGTGATGGTCAACAATTCCACCAATATCAACAAAACAAACAACCCACTTTAAACAGTGATGGTCAACAATTCCACCAATATCAACAAAACAAACAACCAACTTTAAACAGTGATGGTCAACAATTCCACCAATATCAACAAAACAAACAACCAACTTTAAACAGTGATGGTCAACAATTCCACCAATATCAACAAAACAAACAACCAACTTTAAACAGTGATGGTCAACAATTCCACCAATATCAACAAAACAAACAACCAACTTTAAACAGTGATGGTTAATAATTCCACCAATATCAACAAAACAAACAACCAACTTTAAACAGTGATGGTCAACAATTCCACCAATATCAACAAAACAAACAACCAACTTTAAACAGTGATGGTCAATAATTCCACCAATATCAACAAAACAAACAACCAACTCTAAACAGTGATGGTCAATAATTCCACCAATATCAACAAAACAAACAACCAACTTTAAACAGTGATGGTCAATAATTCCACCAATGTCAACAAAACAAACAACCAACTCTAAACAGTGATGGTCAATAATTCCACCAATATCAACAAAACAAACAACCAACTTTAAACAGTGATGGTCAATAATTCCACCAATATCAACAAAACAAACAACCAACTTTAAAAAGTGATGGTCAACAATTCCACCAATATCAACAAAACAAACAACCAACTTTAAACAGTGATGGTAAACAATTCCACCAATATCAACAAAACAAACAACCAACTTTAAACAGTGATGGTCAATAATTCCACCAATATCAACAAAACAAACAACCAACTCTAAACAGTGATGGTCAATAATTCCACCAATATCAACAAAACAAACAACCAACTTTAAACAGTGATGGTCAATAATTCCACCAATATCAACAAAACAAACAACCAACTTTAAACAGTGATGGTCAATAATTCCATCAATATCAACAAAACAAACAACCAACTTTAAACAGTGATGGTCAATAATTCCACCAATATCAACAAAACAAACAACCAACTTTAAACAGTGATGGTCAACAATTCCACCAATATCAACAAAACAAACAACCAACTTTAAACAGTGATGGTCAACAATTCCACCAATATCAACAAAACAAACAACCAACTTTAAACAGTGATGGTTAATAATTCCACCAATATCAACAAAACAAACAACCAACTTTAAACAGTGATGGTCAACAATTCCACCAATATCAACAAAACAAACAACCAACTTTAAACAGTGATGGTCAATAATTCCACCAATATCAACAAAACAAACAACCAACTCTAAACAGTGATGGTCAATAATTCCACCAATATCAACAAAACAAACAACCAACTTTAAACAGTGATGGTCAATAATTCCACCAATGTCAACAAAACAAACAACCAACTCTAAACAGTGATGGTCAATAATTCCACCAATATCAACAAAACAAACAACCAACTTTAAACAGTGATGGTCAATAATTCCACCAATATCAACAAAACAAACAACCAACTCTAAACAGTGATGGTCAATAATTCCACCAATATCAACAAAACAAACAACCAACTTTAAACAGTGATGGTCAATAATTCCACCAATATCAACAAAACAAACAACCAACTTTAAACAGTGATGGTAAACAATTCCACCAATATCAACAAAACAAACAACCAACTTTAAACAGTGATGGTCAATAATTCCACCAATATCAACAAAACAAACAACCAACTCTAAACAGTGATGGTCAATAATTCCACCAATATCAACAAAACAAACAACCAACTTTAAACAGTGATGGTCAATAATTCCACCAATATCAACAAAACAAACAACCAACTTTAAACAGTGATGGTCAACAATTCCACCAATATCAACAAAACAAACAACCAACTCTAAACAGTGATGGTCAATAATTCCACCAATATTAACAAAGCAAACAACCAACTTTAAACAGTGATGGTCAACAATTCCACCAATATCAACAAAACAAACAACCAACTTTAAACAGTGATGGTCAATAATTCCACCAATATCAACAAAACAAACAACCAACTTTAAACAGTGATGGTCAATAATTCCACCAATATCAACAAAACAAACAACCAACTCTAAACAGTGATGGTCAATAATTCCACCAATATCAACAAAACAAACAACCAACTCTAAACAGTGATGGTCAATAATTCCACCAATATCAACAAAACAAACAACCAACTTTAAACAGTGATGGTCAATAATTCCACCAATATCAACAAAACAAACAACCAACTCTAAACAGTGATGGTCAATAATTCCACCAATATCAACAAAACAAACAACCAACTTTAAACAGTGATGGTCAATAATTCCACCAATATCAACAAAACAAACAACCAACTCTAAATAGTGATGGTCAATAATTCCACCAATATCAACAAAACAAACAACCAACTTTAAACAGTGATGGTCAATAATTCCACCAATATCAACAAAACAAACAACCAACTTTAAAAAGTGATGGTCAACAATTCCACCAATATAAACAAAACAAACAACCAACTTTAAACAGTGATGGTTAATAATTCCACCAATATCAACAAAACAAACAACCAACTTTAAACAGTGATGGTCAACAATTCCACCAATATCAACAAAACAAACAACCAACTTTAAACAGTGATGGTCAATAATTCCACCAATATCAACAAAACAAACAACCAACTCTAAACAGTGATGGTCAATAATTCCACCAATATCAACAAAACAAACAACCAACTTTAAACAGTGATGGTCAATAATTCCACCAATGTCAACAAAACAAACAACCAACTCTAAACAGTGATGGTCAATAATTCCACCAATATCAACAAAACAAACAACCAACTTTAAACAGTGATGGTCAATAATTCCACCAATATCAACAAAACAAACAACCAACTTTAAAAAGTGATGGTCAACAATTCCACCAATATCAACAAAACAAACAACCAACTTTAAACAGTGATGGTAAACAATTCCACCAATATCAACAAAACAAACAACCAACTTTAAACAGTGATGGTCAATAATTCCACCAATATCAACAAAACAAACAACCAACTCTAAACAGTGATGGTCAATAATTCCACCAATATCAACAAAACAAACAACCAACTTTAAACAGTGATGGTCAATAATTCCACCAATATCAACAAAACAAACAACCAACTTTAAACAGTGATGGTCAATAATTCCATCAATATCAACAAAACAAACAACCAACTTTAAACAGTGATGGTCAATAATTCCACCAATATCAACAAAACAAACAACCAACTTTAAACAGTGATGGTCAACAATTCCACCAATATCAACAAAACAAACAACCAACTTTAAACAGTGATGGTCAACAATTCCACCAATATCAACAAAACAAACAACCAACTTTAAACAGTGATGGTTAATAATTCCACCAATATCAACAAAACAAACAACCAACTTTAAACAGTGATGGTCAACAATTCCACCAATATCAACAAAACAAACAACCAACTTTAAACAGTGATGGTCAATAATTCCACCAATATCAACAAAACAAACAACCAACTCTAAACAGTGATGGTCAATAATTCCACCAATATCAACAAAACAAACAACCAACTTTAAACAGTGATGGTCAATAATTCCACCAATGTCAACAAAACAAACAACCAACTCTAAACAGTGATGGTCAATAATTCCACCAATATCAACAAAACAAACAACCAACTTTAAACAGTGATGGTCAATAATTCCACCAATATCAACAAAACAAACAACCAACTCTAAACAGTGATGGTCAATAATTCCACCAATATCAACAAAACAAACAACCAACTTTAAACAGTGATGGTCAATAATTCCACCAATATCAACAAAACAAACAACCAACTTTAAACAGTGATGGTAAACAATTCCACCAATATCAACAAAACAAACAACCAACTTTAAACAGTGATGGTCAATAATTCCACCAATATCAACAAAACAAACAACCAACTCTAAACAGTGATGGTCAATAATTCCACCAATATCAACAAAACAAACAACCAACTTTAAACAGTGATGGTCAATAATTCCACCAATATCAACAAAACAAACAACCAACTTTAAACAGTGATGGTCAACAATTCCACCAATATCAACAAAACAAACAACCAACTCTAAACAGTGATGGTCAATAATTCCACCAATATTAACAAAGCAAACAACCAACTTTAAACAGTGATGGTCAACAATTCCACCAATATCAACAAAACAAACAACCAACTTTAAACAGTGATGGTCAATAATTCCACCAATATCAACAAAACAAACAACCAACTTTAAACAGTGATGGTCAATAATTCCACCAATATCAACAAAACAAACAACCAACTCTAAACAGTGATGGTCAATAATTCCACCAATATCAACAAAACAAACAACCAACTCTAAACAGTGATGGTCAATAATTCCACCAATATCAACAAAACAAACAACCAATTTTAAACAGTGATGGTCAATAATTCCACCAATATCAACAAAACAAACAACCAACTCTAAACAGTGATGGTCAATAATTCCACCAATATCAACAAAACAAACAACCAACTTTAAACAGTGATGGTCAATAATTCCACCAATATCAACAAAACAAACAACCAACTCTAAACAGTGATGGTCAATAATTCCACCAATATCAAAAAACAAACAACCAACTTTAAACAGTGATGGTCAATAATTCCACCAATATCAACAAAACAAACAACCAACTCTAAACAGTGATGGTCAATAATTCCACCAATATCAACAAAACAAACAACCAACTTTAAACAGTGATGGTCAATAATTCCACCAATATCAACAAAACAAACAACCAACTTTAAACAGTGATGGTCAACAATTCCACCAATATCAACAAAACAAACAACCAACTTTAAACAGTGATGGTCAATAATTCCACCAATATCAACAAAGCAAACAACCAACTTTAAACAGTGATGGTCAACAATTCCACCAATATCAACAAAACAAACAACCAACTTTAAACAGTGATGGTCAATAATTCCACCAATATCAACAAAACAAACAACCAACTGTAAACAGTGATGGTCAATAATTCCACCAATATCAACAAAACAAACAACCAACTCTAAACAGTGATGGTCAATAATTCCACCAATATCAACAAAACAAACAACCAACTCTAAACAGTGATGGTCAATAATTCCACCAATATCAACAAAACAAACAACCAACTTTAAACAGTGATGGTCAATAATTCCACCAATATCAACAAAACAAACAACCAACTCTAAACAGTGATGGTCAATAATTCCACCAATATCAACAAAACAAACAACCAACTCTAAACAGTGATGGTCAATAATTCCGCCAATATCAACAAAACAAACAACCAACTCTAAACAGTGATGGTCAATAATTCCACCAATATCAACAAAACAAACAACCAACTTTAAACAGTGATGGTCAATAATTCCACCAATATCAACAAAACAAACAACCAACTCTAAACAGTGATGGTCAACAATTCCACCAATATCAACAAAACAAACAACCAACTTTAAACAGTGATGGTCAATAATTCCACCAATATCAACAAAACAAACAACCAACTCTAAACAGTGATGGTCAATAATTCCACCAATATCAACAAAACAAACAACCAACTTTAAACAGTGATGGTCAACAATTCCACCAATATCAACAAAACAAACAACCAACTTTAAACAGTGATGGTCAATAATTCCACCAATATCAACAAAACAAACAACCAACTCTAAACAGTGATGGTCAATAATTCCACCAATATCAACAAAACAAACAACCAACTTTAAACAGTGATGGTCAACAATTCCACCAATATCAACAAAACGAACAACCAACTTTAAACAGTGATGGTCAACAATTCCACCAATATCAACAAAACAAACAACCAACTTTAAACAGTGATGGTCAACAATTCCACCAATATCAACAAAACAAACAACCAACTTTAAACAGTGATGGTCAATAATTCCACCAATATCAACAAAACAAACAACCAACTTTAAACAGTGATGGTCAATAATTCCACCAATATCAACAAAACAAACAACCAACTTTAAACAGTGATGGTCAATAATTCCACCAATATCAACAAAACAAACAACCAACTTTAAACAGTGATGGTCAACAATTCCACCAATATCAACAAAACAAACAACCAACTCTCACCTCAAATACTTAGCACAAAAAAATACCATGACATAATTATGGTGATAGAAATCCAGGACTTTTACAAGGAGATCAGGCTACAGATCTTCATAGGTGATAGCCATTTTTCTTCATGGTAATAAAAACAGAAATATATAGTTTCCATAGGATAACAGTAAATATGAACATAGCAAAAATTATTTCACCTTCATGTTATCTTTATGGGGTCTAGAATCGTGTAATATTTCCTGAACGAGCCATTCTTCTTCAGTAGAGGTCTCTGTGAAAGACTGTGTGGTTTGTAACCAAAGTATCACTGTTTTATATACTGTCTGTCTCAAACAACTAAAATGTACAAAAAAATTAATAATGACATATAAACAATGATACAAAATTGTTTTCTTTTATTTTCAAATAGAAAAGAATAAAATAATACTATCAAAGTAGTCTCCCTTTAATAAGACCACTCCCATTAAATGCCACCCCACTTATCAGGCAAGATTTCAGAAGCATTGAGATAGTAAAATACAACTAATATTGTCTCCCTTAAGAAAGACCACCCTTCTTATAAGGTCACTTTTTCCATTACAGAAGGGGTGTCCATATAACAGGAGGACTACTGTATCTCAATTCTCACAAAATCTAAAATCAAGGTTTGCAATTAAAAACATTTATCTAATATCTCTTCATTTTTTATTACACTCTTTATGTAAACAAAACATATCGCCATGGTGACTGTGAGAAGAACAATAATAAAAGCAGTCTTCCTCAACCTCCATTTTGTATCCATGTTACAGATAATTATATAATTAAGAAATAAATCATGGAAGCCAGAATGTGTTGGGAGTTTTAACATGGATTTGGCGGATATTGGTATTTTATCTCGAACCAGAAGCGAGGGATAAAATTTACTAATATCCGCCAATCCATGTTAAAACTCAAAACACATTCTGACTTCCATGATTTATTTCGATTCTGATATGTCTAAGAGTACAAATACGGTAGTATACTTTGATTGGAAGACGGTAATTTATATTTACGTTTGCATAAAATGTCGCACACAATTTATGCTGCCAATGGAAAAGTCAGTCACATTCATCAGCGCATGTGCTAATGAGATTATACCGAATGGATAACTCGCTTGTTTGATAACAAAGCGAAAGAAGGAGGTCATGTTAGAATGACTTATATATATAAAAAAAAAGAACAAGAATTAAACATTGCAGTTGACAATTTAGTGTGAGGGAGTTATATCTAAACTTACTTATAGGCTCTGTTCTGACCATAAACTACTGGTAACCTTGACCACATCAATTCTTGTACCAGTAATGATACAACTGACTTAGAATATGGCAGAAGTAAAGATTTACATCTAAAACATATAAAATGTATTAAAATGACAGAAGTCAAATGATTGAATCATATAATTGAATGTTTAATTAATTCCATTTTCATTTATTTTTACTATCACCACTAATGTTGCGAGTTCGAACCCTGTTCATGACCAGGTGTACTCGATACAACATTGTGTGATAAAGTTTGTCAGTGACTTGCGACAGGTTGGTGGTTTCTTCCAGGTACTCCGGTTTCCTCCATCAATAAAACTGACCACCACGATATAACTGAAATATTGTTGAAAGTGGCGTTAAACACCATAAACCAAACCAAACCATTTATTTTTAAGCTACATCATGGTGATCAGGAAACTTTCTCCTTGAGGTTTAAGACAAGGACATCTCTCAGTGATCTGACTACTAACCTATAACTAATTAGTGACAGAATGTTGGTTATCATAAATAACTGCTCACTAAAACTAGACTATCACACCCTTTTTTAAAATGATAAAGAAAATGTTAATGCAGTCAAACTGTATTAAGAGGTCACCTTTGAGACGAAGAAAAAGTGGCCTTATACAACAGGTGACCTGTTAAAAGAGGTTCAATTCATATTAAATTTTCTATGACAGGACAGGAAAAAGGTGACCTTTTAATACAGGAGACTGTATGTTACTAAATTGTATATAACCAAGTCTCTTGTAATAAATATGGACATTTTCAGTAAATATTGTCAAAAAAACAAAAACAAAACAAAAAGTTGGCTATTTGATATTTTTTTTACCTGGATATCAGACTTTGTAGACATAAGACAGCCTCCTTATGTATTGTTGATATATAACCTGATAACAATAATCTCTCCATAGAAGGTCTACTATGCTGAAAAGAAAATAACATACAATATCACACAAAATAATCTCTCCATAGAAGGTCTACTATGCTGAATAGAAAATAACATACAATATCACACAAAATTATCTCTCCATAGGTCTACTATGCTGAATAGAAAATAACATACAATATCACACAAAATTATCTCTCCATAGAAGGTCTACTATGCTGAATAGAAAATAACATACAATATCACACAAAATTATCTCTCCATAGAAGGTCTACTGTGCTGAATAGAAAATAACATACAATATCACACAAAATTTAGTATTAAGTAATGGTCAATTATAACATAATACAGTTAGTTAGACATCAAACCAAGCAAATGTTGTGTTGTACAATACTGTAAACAATTGACTGTCACCAAAAATACCTTACTGTGAATTTATTTTTATTCGTTGAATACCAATTTTCGTGGCTTTCACTGGTACTAAAAAAAAACAAGAAATTCAGTGCATAATGAAAGACAAGAGATATTATTAGCAATTATCAAAGAGACAAAATAAAAAGTCAACGAAGATTTCAATTTCAACCAATCTAAAATAAGTAAAACAACAGTATATGAAAACAAATCTTGTAACACTGAATTGGCTATCAAATGTTTTTACTGAGTAATTACAATGGAAACTGTTTTTGACAAACTCAGTTAATATATGGATTCAACGATTGTTGTTTAACATGTAAGCAGTCTTTTAGCTGTGTATTGATGTTAATTCTACAAACAAAACATGAGGAAGAAATCAAAATGGGGTTCTGAAATTGACCTTAGTTTTGATTAAAAAAAGAGGATATTATATATAGAATCAGAATACTTAAGACTTGAAATAGGATACCAAAAACGACCAGTTGTTATAGAGATGTCATGTCCCATTTTTATTAATATTAGAAAGATCAAAAGTCAAGAGCACAATTTATTTGAAGTTATATTGATGTCAATGAAATCACCATGACAAATATTTAATAAACATACTATCGGTGACATGTTTTTTTTAAATGAACTTATCATCATACCTTGCACCTAAGGAATCAAATATGAAAAGACAAGTTAGGAAGTGTTTTCCAATACTTTTATTTGTTTAGATATTCTTTGACATTCCGAAAGTTAAGCTAACAATTTATTGTCTACTTGGCTATAATACAAAGCTAAATGTCCAATTTATGTAACTCACCAATATTTTACTGTTGACAGTCAATGTTTTGTGAATAATCTGTATAATTTCATCGATGGGGATCTTCACAGGAGCTGAAAATGGCCGACTGGAATGATAAGTGAGGAAAATACAATACATCATCACATGACAAATCAATGACCAATAATAAAAGCAAGCAGTAATTACTGAAATATGTGTTTAAACAAACAAAAACTGTCTCATTTTCAAATTACAACAATTTTAATTCCTTAGGTCAATAGGTTTTTTTTGCTAAAAAAAAATCATGAGCAAACCGGGCATGAGAATCATGTACACCATTTCAACAAGTTTTGGATATTTTTTTAAGAGTATGACGCATCATCATATTTTGAAAGTGTATGTGTGTCAGCCAAAGCATAATATATGAAGTGTGATCCTGGTATGACACAATTATATTGTAGAGTGAGTCAGTGATTGATGCTTAACACCAAATGGCGAAAACAAGCTACATTCGGTGCTCAAGATGTTGTCCACTTTGAACTGAGACCTTCACGCTTAGTTAGATTTTGATAGCACTAGCTCACTGAAACAACAATGGACATATTGTTCCACTCTTTGCTCTTTCTCTTTAATGCTGCATGCCTAGCACAGAAACAACAAGTAGCAATTATATAGTCTTCAGTTTGAAACAACCTGCACTCGAACCCATGATCTCCACTCGAGGCTAACACTCTAGCCATTACACCACTGTTATGTTGTATAAGTGTGTGACGAGCCATACTAGTGTGTCACGCCATCATATTGCATAAATGTATGGTGGGCCATCCTATTGTGACTCATCATCATAACGTGTAAGTGTGTGATGTGTCCTCATTATGTGAAACTTCAGCATATTTGTTTGGTCAATGGTATTTAATGCCCCTTTCAACAGTATTTCAGTTATATTGTGGCAGTCAGTTTTATTGGTTGAGGAAACCGAAGTACACGGAGATAACCAAGGACCTGCCTCAAGTCACTGACAAACTTTATCACATAATGTTGTATCGAGTACACCTCGCCTGAGCGGGGTTTGAACTCACAACGTTAGTGATGATAGGCACGGATTGCATAGGTAGTTATAAATCCAACTACCATACGATCATGACCACAACAGCCCCTTCAGCATAATGTGTCTTTCTAGTGTGACACATCATCATATTATTTAAGAATAAGACAATCATCATAAACAGGCTTAAGATGCATATTCTTCTTTAAAGAATAGAAGATTAAATCTGTCAGTTACCTTAGTAGTTCTTGTAGACATTTTGAATAAGTACTAAAATATGTAGTTAGTATATTAAATCTGTCTGTGTGTTGCTCAGGCAGTTCTATAGTAGGTAAAGGAGGAACGACTGACTTGGAACTGGCATCTGAAAAAAAATAATTCTTTGTTTTTTTCTGGATCAAGTTTAGAACTATGGAGTTATCTACTTATTTAAATGTATTCTGAATATTGTTTTGTGTGGGACATATCAATTCAACTTCAATGAACTTACTTTAACACCAATCTATGTAGAAAGTCTAAGACATGTTCTTCCAAACTCCACAAAACAAAAGATATTCATTTAAAAAAACTAAAAACAAACATTGTATTTTCCTAATTACATTCTAAATTTATAATCTCTACACATTCCCAGAAAATATCTATCTTTCAGTCACAAGTAATAAAAGCTATAGAATTGATATGATCATGGATGATGCTGGTTGGAAAATAAAATAAATGAAATAAATGAAAAATAGCTGAAACCATCTACACCCCCTTTCAAAATGGTCATTTTTACCTGTTCTGCAACATTCAGAAAATAATTTTCAAAGGAAAATAGCTGAAATCAGTTAAATAACTGAAAAAAAATCCTCCTTGTATGATATACTTACCAGTTATATTTAACCCTTCATATAACAAATCTACTATGTTATTGAGACTTGATAGTATTTGTTGACATTTGTATAGCCATGCTCCTGTGTACTTCATCCCTTTGGTGCCCCCTCCACCACAACCAGCCAACAAAATGTATGATGTAATAGCTGCCTGAAAATATAAATGTATACCATATGACAAATTTATTTATTAGTTGGTGTCTTGTTTTGTTATATTAACTGTTTTTTTGATAACCTTAGAAACATCCTCTGACAAAACATTTAGTATACCTCAGTATATGTTTTCTATAAAAATAAATACAGTAGTTCCCCTCTTATAAGGCAACTCCCACCAAAGGTCACCCCTCTTGTCAGGCCAGATTTCATATGCACAGAGACAGTAAAATAATAAATTGTCCCCCTCAAGAGAGACCACACCTGTTATAAGCCACTTTTCCATTGCTTTATGTGAGAGGGATTACTGTATTAATAAAATTTCTATTTAATCACATGAAAATCAGATTGTGAATCTAGGTTAATAGTTCCAGGGACTATATGTGCTAGGAATAATAGTCTTCCCAGATTTTTTATGGTTCTGATTTTTCTGGTTTTAACATATTCATACCTAGAGGCCATGAATTTATGAATATTTGTTTACCAGATGATAAAATTGCTATATACTTTTAATAAGAATGCCCTTACAAGTACTGACTAACAGTATAATAACATATTTACCCATTGTAGAACTTACTTTAGGAACTGAAACTTCCACAAACAAATCCATTAACATTGCTTCTATCTTTCCCTAAAATATAAAATTTTCATTTTGAAATTTTCAGATAAACTTCATTATTTTACTTTTTTTTTCAAATAATCAAAAATTTTAGCCATATGTAAAGTCAGAATTCAAAATTATTCAGAAACTTCCAATTTTCTTATATATTTCATATCAAACTACAATTAAAAAAAAATATAATAATCTTTTCAATTCATGCCCGATTTTGAAGGTTAGGGTTAGAGTGTTTAATGCCACATTCAATAATATTTAAGTTATATCGTGATGATCAGCTTTGTTGGTGGAGGAAATCAGAGTACCCAGAGAAAACCAATGACCAGTCACAAGTCACTGACAAACTTTATCACATAATGTTGTATCAAGCAGATAGGCACTGATTGCACCGGTAGTTGTAAATCCAACTATCATCAAATTCCGACCACGACGGCCCCTGTCCGAGTTTGACATCTGACTGCATATGAAATGTTCAGATATGAATTTTAAATTAGACAGTATTGTATTTACCTCTCTTTACAGAAAAAATGCCTTGATTTTCCACAAAACTTAAAATGAAATAAAACTTGTACATTTATCTGATTTTCACCCATAAAAATATTTGTTATCTAAATTTTCAAGAATTTTTTTTTTTTTTACCTTGAACGCTCCACATGGACCAGGATAACTCTGTATACAGACATTAATGAGATTTAATGCTGGCTGTAACCACTGAAATATAAATAATTACCATAGTAACAATAAATAATGACTTCAATATCAATCATTCCAGATAAATAAAAGTGATCATTTTCTTTATTGGTGATTTGTACATTTTCTCTTTGATCTGTACATGCAATGATATTTATTTTTATCATATACTTGTAGATAATATAGCTAAAAGTTTACTCTGTAATAAAACTTTGAGTTTTGTTTAGACTAATAAGAGAAATCATGTTCATTTCACTTAGTTTTACGAGAATGGCCCAATCGGGCTGATAAAGCAAGTTTATTAACTGCTTCCGGAATGTTATTACATGCCTTTCCATCAATGTTCATAAGTTCACTTCGTGAATTTCCGGAAAACTGTGTTTACAAACATGCTTAAACTGTTTTATTGAATATTTGCACAGAAAATTATTAACTGAAAAATTTCTCTCTTATGATATTGAAAGTGTTAAAAAAGTTCATTTATTGGATTTGCATATTAAAACAATAAATTTCTTGTTCTATAACTACATGTATGTATTTAATTCTAGCCAAAAATTACTAATCATTTTGGTACAGATTGGTTATTTCCTCTAGTCTGTTGAAGTATATGATAAACAGATCATAACATGTCATTTTTCATATCATACCCTTTATCAGCCCTCGTTCATATATCATCCCTTGAGCCTATCGGCTCTCGGGCTGATATCATGACCTAGGGCTGATAAAGGGTATGATATGAAAAATGTCATGTAATAATCTACATATCAAGCAACAAGCCTGATATTAACATAATATCATTGTTTTCTAATATGATGTTATAATGACGTCAGTGACGTCACGTTATTAAATCTTCGATAAACATACTATTGTTGATATGTTTTGCTCAAAATGGACTTCTCATTGAATTTCATGCTGAGAAATCAATTCTCCCACAACAAATCAACGATAGTATATATATATTAATACTGATATAGTTTCTTTCTTTCCTACCTGAGAATTGGCAGACAGAAGTACTGATAACAACTGTGGTAAAATGGCTGTAACATCTTTACTCAGAGCTGTAAAGTTGACAGTCAATGGTAAAATTCTGCATCCAATATTGCTGGCTAAATTTTTTAATTCTGGAGGATCATGGGACTGAAAAACATTATAGAGTTTGACATAATTTGAACAACAATGTCCATACTACTACAGTCAAACCTGTCGTAACGGTCACCTTTGTATAATGGTCACTTTCGTGCTCTCCCGGTGCTTTTTACTATATATTTTAATTCGATATAGTGGTCACCTGTTCAATGTGGTCAGCCGTCACAATTTATAAGTAATTTTCAGCATAAAACCTTTGTATAACGGTAAATTTATTGTAAAAATAATACCGGAAGTGATTTCGGAAGATCGGTATTTTTCTCAAATGTATCAAAAATCCTGAGGTGTTACAAAATATATTGATTAATTTAATTAACTAAATAAACAAACACCATGAATTTTGTGAATAGTAAATTACATAAAAGACAGTTTATCCCCGGGCGTTATTGGAGATTTTTATTCTTTACGACGAGAGTAGAAATTCACTCACCAAAAATATTTTGTATCTAGCACATCATGTCAAAATCATCTACATACGTAAAGAGGAAAGCTTTGAAATTAGACAACAAAGTGAAAGCGATAAATCATTATGATGTTGGGAAAAGTTGTCGGACTGTGGGCGAGGAGATGGGTGTTGGTCGTACCCAGATAATGAACATTCTTAAAAGAAAACGTGAGATTCTTGACGATTTTGAAAACAATGCTTCCAGTTCAACGTCGTGTTACTGGAAATTGTACTTTTGTTTATTAAATATCTTTATTTATTTATTTGTATGTTTTATTCAAATCATATCATATTGAGATAATTTCATCAACAATAAATGTAAACAAGAGTAATATTACGACAGGAACAAAATAACAAGTAAAACATTATTAAAAACATAAGATGTAATGAAAAATGTTTATTTACAACTAGTGTGCAATATTTTGTCAAAAAATCAAAACCCTTCATATAAAGGTCACCTGTATATAGTGGTCATTTTGTCAATCTCCCCCAGGTGACCACTATAGACAGGTTTGACTATTTAAAAATCACCTATTTTTGTATAACAAAGACAATTCTGTCAGGGATAAAAATTAGCAGGACCCCACTAGCCAAAGATCACTAAAATTAGGACTGGGTCCCTGATATTTTTCCAGGTGGTTCGCCCAGGTGACCACTGAAATTTTTAATATTTCATGTGCATATTCAGTTGCTGGGCCCCAAGATTTTTTGCTGTTTACTAAAATTGTCATTTTGGGAGCCTAACTGGCAACTGCAGCAAAAAAAGTGTTGTCCCTGACTGTATTAAGTAATTGTCAATTAATCATTATAATTTGATGATATGTGCATGCCTAAGTGAAACAACTGTTTTTAATTTTAACAAAACAGTAGAAAATTGTTTAATTTTTTTTCTCTCGCAAAATATGATTGCACCTTAAATAATTGAAATTGTAAAAAACGTGTCTAAAGCAATAACTTTCAATTCATTTAACCAACTGCACAAACACTAAACACTTGATCAAACTTCAAACACAAAAAACACAACAACATAAAGTCCTGGCTTGGTGGTAGACATCTATGGAATTTATTTCCTTCTTATCAAACAAAATATATTGTATATTCAATAAACATGGAATGTATTTTATACCTCTAAACACTGTATAATGAATCTGATCCAGGTTAGAGCATTCTGGGTAAACACTTCTGTAACACATTGCTCTACTAGCTTGTCAAGGAAAAGAAAACCTTCTGCTCTGAAAAATATCAACAATAATGTTTTCTTAAATATCATTGATATTTCTTTGGTACATGTTAACATGTATGATAAATAGCATTTGTACATTCATCTCTACTCCCTGTCATCATGAATGGTCATGACCAGGCATCATCACAAGTGTATATCTTGACTTTTTTTTACATTTACAAGACTAAAATTTACTGTGCTCAACTTTTCAAAAATGTCTGTTTAATCAGATTTATTTAACGAATGTCGAGTTTAATAAGCAATACAAGCTTTGGTATTTATTTATTTTTTGTTTTGGGGAGGGGGTCTCAGTGGGCACAATCTTATAGTTGCTAGATTTCCATCTGCACTATGCAATCAGTGTCCATCACTAAGATTTTTGTGTTTGTCTATGTCATGGTGTGGTGTATTTGATACAATCTTGTCAGTGACTTGTAGAAGGTTGGTTGGTTTCTCTTGGTGATAATGTACTTGACTGTCAATATATTTATAACAGAAATATTGTTGATAGCAGTGCTAAACACTTGCATCCATTCATTGACCATTCATCCAACCAAACACCATGAATAGTTACCAGAATAACAAGTGTCTTTACTACTGTCTACATGATGTATATCTGTATTCATGACTTTACTTTGACATACCTGTGTTTAGATGTATTTAGACATCCATGAATATGGCTGATTATTTCTTGAAGAGCTCCTTTCTTCTAAAAATAGAAACACATAAAAATTAATACAACAGCCAAATATGAATATTACATAAATGAGTCATAGTTCACTAAAGAAAAAGTGATTTTCATTAATAAAAAAATACTGGAGTGGACCCATAGAAAACTGAAGATAAACAAGACTGCTACACACACAGAAGACTGATTCACACCAAGTTATATATTGTTCCAATAAGACTTTTATTCAGCAAGTCCAGTTTGATTTATACTGAGTAGAATTACAGTTGTACAACGCAGAACAATGTAGTACACTGTACACTGTAACAGTTACTTTAGTCAGTATAGAAAACTGTTGATGATTATGTTTTAGATGTCATATCCAGTTACCACATTTTGTATATTATTTGCTTCTATGCAATACTTAAAATGTACATGCTTACAAGAAGATAAAAATAACTAGTACTAGTAACATTTTAAAATTCTGTTTTATTCTAACAATTATTACATTGTGCATAATGCCCATATTTAGCAGACCCATTATTTTAATTTATACTGCAATCGTTCTATTTGAGCATGAGCAGTCAAAATGCATTGATAGTATATTTACAATTGATAAACGGTCACTGACCGTTTATAACATTTAGGCCACGATTACTTGACTAAAATCAGTTGGGGCCTCTTGGGGGCAACTAACTTTTTAAATAATTTGAATATTGGTAGTAAAATAATTAAGAAGCTTAGGCCAAAAAAAAATATATGTGTGTTTACTGTCACATGTCAAAAAAATATAGGGTCGGTCGGTCGGGATTATTTTTTTTTTTTTTTTTTTTTTATTATCAACAAAACCGGAAATAGTCGTTCCCGGTTCCAGAATCCTATTCCGGTATTTAATTTTCGAAAATTCCGGTAAAATGACGAATTATGCAGTTTTTCTACCTTCTTTACTCTCATTTTCGACAAAAAGCTAGCAGTTGAATAAATCAAACATTGCTGCTGGTTAAACAACAAAAATGGTTATCCGAATTCTGTGTAAAAATGCATAGGGTCGCTAGCAAAAATTAGGGTAGGTCGGGCGACCGTAAACACACATATTTTTTTTTTTGGCCTTACCTTGAAAACTTATTTTAGTTAAATTGTATCAAACTTGAAGCATACACGAAGCCAAATAACGTCTGATCTTTACGTTTCAAACTGGAAGTCTTCATATGACGTCATTGACGTCATGTTGGTTATGTTCCAAAGTCGTCAATAACATTTCGCGGATTTTTTTCAGTTTACAATCGTATGTATTGTATGTCCTTGGGTATTTTTTTAATAGTATTTAGCGTCGAAAACAAACACGATGTCGAAGAATAAGAATTATAAGGATTAAACACTGTGTTTTTAGGAGATTATGTATGTATAAACTCCGGCAGCTCACTCACAAACTTTACATATTCAGTTTGTGAGTGAGCTGCCGGAGTTTATACATAGATAATTTAAAAAAAAACAGTGTTTAATCCTATAATGTCACTAATGATTGCAGTATAAAGACAATAACAGTGCATTGACTAAAATTTGATATACGTATTCGGCACGAATCGGGGAAAATGCTCTGGATTCTAAGCCTCATCTGTATATCGATTTTATGTCAAGTCAATGCACTGTTATTGTCTATATCTCTGCTCATTTAATCCTAAATAAACCAAAAATGCATTTTAGATATTAGAGGATTGTGATATCTAGTTCTCCACTCAAAATTTACAAATTTTAAAGCTTAAAATACAAAATTTGAAAATTTAACTATTGAGAGTGGAGAAAACATAATCCACTGATAAGAGTGAGTAAGTGATTGTTGTTTAATGTCAACTCAGCAATTATTCAGCTATATCATGGCGAGAACAAGTTAACTTTCAATGAGATGATGATGAGGTCCGCTTTGCTCTAGACCAACATGCTGAGTTGGATTTGTATAGTGCTAGATCACTGAAACAACAGTCTGCGGATAGACATGTCGCTCCACTTGGACACATTATTCTGATTCCGAGCCAACCAGTCTTTGCTCTTACTCCTTAATGCTGTGTGCTTAGCAGAGGAGCAACAAATACCAATTTTATAGTCTTTGGTTTGACCCGACCGTGGCTCGAACCCACAATCTACCACACTCGAGACGAGCATGCTAATCCACTTATAGAAGGAGAATATGTTTCTCCTATGACCAAAATGTCAAAAATATTTTTATATCGTTAATGACTGTCAAAGGAAACTTGGCTAGAATTCTCATGCAAAAGTTTCATCATAATCATGATTAAACTTATTACGAAATTTTATCTAACTGGTTAAATACACTAAGAATAGGATACGTTATGACATAGTGTTTTTGATAAAGCCAAAGTACAATGTACTGAAGTAATTGTTAGAAGACAATGTGTGTAAATCACTAAATGGACAATCCTGTAAAAAAAAAGAGTGTGCATACAAAACAAAGAATACAGGTTATCTTAAACAAATGTCCAAGTCCTACAAAGCTCATCAGAGAAATAGATCTAATTCTAGGCATATCTTGCTCCCTTTACAAGAATGAAATAGGGGTACAAAAAATACCCCCCCCCCCTTTTTATAAACTGTTTATCTCTAATCCATATGCCTGTAAATACTACAACGACGCTGCTTTATTTTGCTATACCTCTATTGTGAACAATTTTTTCTCATCTGTTAAATCTATTAAACATCTAAAATCGTTAATTTGCTTGTCCTTCTTTAAAAATTCTGTTCTAAAACTCGAAATCACATTTTCAACGGAGGCATCCATCTTGTTTTCCCGCAGTTAATTAAAAAAAAAAAAAGATATGAGATATTATAATGATAAATATATTTCTTTATAAACATTCTTTACTGTCTTAACCTTCTGTATGCCTATTATGTAAAAACAGTTTTTATTTATCGAAAAAGAATATATTAACTGCAGTATGTAAACATGTCTGCGCCTATGGACACAAAATAATACTCGTAAAAACAGCTTTCCTTAAAATTGTTACGTCCCAAGTGCTAGGTCTGGGGGTTGTAGTAACTTGTACGTAAGTAAGCCCAGGCTAATTCATGCCTGAAATAAATTAAAAATGCGGAACACAATGAATAAAAGCACACATAAAAAGTAAAACATGGGTTGCGGAACACAATGAATAAAAGCACACATAAAAAGTAAAACATGGGTTATAATAGCAACAAAGAAGTTTGGAACACAACTTGTCACAAGCATTTACATTTGGGTCATTCTTTGACTTCATGTCCAAATTTTATTGCAAATAATTTATTTTTCCAGATAGATGACACTAGACACTAATGAACCCTACATTCCTGTCTATAGGCTATAGCCATATTCTGAATGGTGACCTCTCGATATTCCGAAGGTCCATTACTCCGAAGGTTCATTAGTCCGAATGTCCGTTAGTCCGAACTTTTTAAGGTCCACTAGTCTTGTTTTTCGACCAAATGATAGGTATCAAACAGTGTTGAATTGATTTGATATTCAGTCTTTTATCAAATTAAGTAAGAGAAGCAAGATACTTATATTCACATCCTAACTAAGCAGTGGCCTATCCAGGTGGGTTGTAGGTTGTATGCTCAGCTTATGCTAGCAAAAAAAATGTGTAATCAGCAAATATAGGTAAAACTTAAAACATTTTGTAGAAAACACGCCAAAAATTACACCAAACCCTTATTTTGAAACTATGGATCCAAGCGTGCCAAATCTAAAAAAAAAAAGAGAGAAAAAACCACTTCGTCTTTGAAATATATGTGTACCAGATGGGGGGTCTCCTTAGAGATTTTAACCAAGTGGTATACTGTAAAGGAATAAACAGTCTGTTGTTAGTGTAGAAAAGTGTGGAGATTGGTACTTAGGTATACACGCATGAGAAACAAAAAATAATATAATATCATAAAAGATCATCTAACAAATGTTTTATGCATATTACATGTAGGGAAAAACGTACGGGTTAAGCCGCAGGCACTTGACCGATGGACCTTAATTTCCCCGTGTTTGCCACAGGGGTACATATTTTCAGGGCTAGTAACGATGTAGGGCCTCTATTTCTGGGTCCTGGGTCCACACGAATACTAGAAATAAACACAAGGTACATTGTAAGCAACAAAATGGCGGGGTACTGCTAAATTTCTTATTATTGTCGATTTCCCTGATTTCTGAAAAATAAACGGATGGAATGCACTAACCTTGTGGACCCCCATCAGCTGTTGTGCCCCTGGTTTACTGGCGTATTCGTACTATTTTGCATAAATACCCCCGACAATCAGTTCCCAAGACCGATTGTCAAACAAGGCGGAGGTCTTTTTTGGATTCTCTCGCACTCCAACGTGTCTTTTGATGGCCAGTCCTGTTTTTCCCGGGGTTTGTCAAATATGGTTCCATTGTGGATTGATATTTGTTCACCTGTTGTTTTTATACCTACCATGTGATTAAAAAAGACATTTCATTCTGTTTTTTCTTTTTTTTCCTAAGTTTGAAATAGTCCGCTAAATAAATGCATTTGGTAAGCCAGATTTGTTCTTCTAAAGACACGTTGGGAGTCTGGGAGAATCCAAAATAGACCTCCGCCTTGTTTGACAATCGGTCTTGGGAACTGATTGTCAGGGGTATATATGCAAAATAGTACGAATACGACAGTAAACCAGGGACACAACAGCTGATGGGGGTCCACAAGGTTAGTGCATTCCATCTGTTTATTTTTCAGAAATCGACAATAATAAGAAATGTAGCAGTACCCCGCCATTTTGTTGCTTACCTTGTGTTTATTTCTAGTATTAGTGTGAACCCAGGACCCAGAAATAGAGGCCCTACATCGTTACTAGCCCTGAAAATATGTACCCCATGGCAAACACGAGGAAATTAAGGTCCATCGGTCAAGTGCCTGTGGGTTAAACTAGAATTGCAATTTCGGTACTTTGTTGTTTTATACCTTAATTTTTAGTAACACTACTTTAAGATACATGTTTGCACAAGGCATTTTGGAAAGTCATTTGGAGTTAACTTCAAACGCATTAGTGGCCGACATTAGGACAAACGCACCTTTGGAGTTTGGACTAACGAACCTTCGGACTAACGTCACAGAACCATTCTGAATAAGAGTAGGGGACAATAAGACAGATGATTGCTAAATACAGGTTTAGTTATTATGAAATGCTCTATGAAGGGAAATTAAAATCAAAGTCACATAATACCAGTTGTTGCTCAATAGAGGTGGTCACTGAATTAACATATAGTTACTTGTGGTTTCTTGCTTAATGAGAAAGGAGAAAATGGAATTCGTGACAACTCGGACCACTTCTTTAAGACAACTCGGACCACTTCTTGAAGACAACTCTGACCACTTTTTGAGGACAACTCGGACCAATATTTAAGGTAAAATCAGACCACTTTTAGGTCAGCTCTAACCACTTTTTAAAGACAACTCTGACCAATTTTATGGCAATTCATCCTGTACCACTTAATGCCAATTGATACTCTCACAGGCAAAAATTGACAATTTCCTTTACAAATTTTTTTATCTGAAACACGATTTTATTCAATTACCGGTATACTTATTTTTTTGTCAAATTTTCTGTAAATTTATATATTCCAAAAGGCAGTATATTTCTGAGCATATCAAATAAATTAATAGTCAACATGATTCCCGATTTCCGGTATACTTAATTTATTTTATTTTATTAATAGTAATTGATGTGTTTGACTTATTATGTTTACAAAGTGGTCAGAGCTGACCTAAAAAGTGGTCCGATTTTACACAAAATATTGGTATGAGTTGTCCTGGAAAAGTGGTCCGAGTTGTCTTTACAGAGTGGTCAGAGCTGACCTAAAAAGTGGTCTGATTTTACACTAAATATTGGTCCGAGTTGTCCTTAAAAAGTGGTCTGAGTTGTCCATAAGGTGGTCCGAGTTGTCCTGTTTACGCAACAATGAACTGTTTTAGATCTGATTATAAATTTATAGTTGACTGTTTTAATGAATTAAAGTTATTTAATCAAATATTTATTTCATTTACAAAATAGCACCACTGATATCTTAATATTGGTATAAATTTCAATTTGTAATTCATCACTGTACCATTAACCTCTGTACATTTTGTTCTTTATCCAGTGATAGACTCATACCACTACATATGGAATAACAATGGATAACAATATAACAAACACTCATGATTTATTGAGGGACAATATTACAGGGGATAACCCTGATGTCAGTTTCAATGATGTTGACAACACACAACAAATTGTTAGTAATATTGACAGAATAACAGCTTCTCAAGTCACAAGCACTGGCTCTGATATAACTCAGGCAGCAATGGATTGTTCCGACAAACAAGGAGAAGTAGAAAACCCAATTGTTCCGACATATACTTCATATACAGATTGTTCTGACAAACAAGAAACAGTATACCAGATTAGCTCACAAGAAAAAAATAGTTTAGCGACACAAAGTGAATTTCAATTTAAAAATGAAACTTCAAATACAGAATGTTTGCAACAGAAAATAGATCTTAATTTACCACCAGTTACCGTGGTTACTGGTGTGTATGATGCAAAAGATTCAACAGAAAAGGTGTCCAAAAGTATGGAATCATCTGAAGATTCTAAAACATTGATAGTCAAGACTTCTCATTGTGAGCCACCTAACAAGAAACTCAGAGTTAACCAAACTGAAAGTCAATCTGTATTGAAGCCAGCATTTCAGTTTGTTCCTAGAAATATACATACAAGTCAAGTTAAAAATAATCCAGGAGCTTTGAAACAAACAATTAAGAAACAAGATTTTGTGAAAACCATAAGCAATATTTCTTTTGACGATACTGAAACCAAGGGAGATAATTTAAAGATCAAGTCACATGAACAGACTGTACAAGAGGAGTCATATTCCAAAAAAGAGGAAACAGATTCATTGTTAAAGAGTGATATGAACACTTCACCATATAAAGTTAAGTCATACGATGCCAATGTTGTACTGCCACCAGAAGTTGTAAAAACATGGAGGACTTCCTGTGATATTAAGGAAGGAGAGGTTATTGAAATTGAAAGGTATGACTATAAATATCAGCTACCAAAATTAAACTAAGGAATCAAATCAAATTTGCTACTTCATATTCATATGCATACATGCAGCAAAATTGAAAGATTTTTTTTGCAATTTATCAATTTATTATTGCTTTCCTGGACTTTGTGCTTTGTATTCCCTAATTGTACCATTTCATAAAAGTATTAATTACATATCTACTCTACATGAATCTGGTTGGATACAGCCAGCTAAGAATTTATACCAGCAAAAGCCAACATGGCCGTACATACATGTATATTGTGTACAGGGGCGTAGCTACGTTAGACTCAAGTAGGCACATGCCTATACATAAATTTGACAATTATTTTTGTTTTAAATCATTGTTCCACTTTCTTACTGAAATACACATGAAGATATGTTCCATGATTTTGTGGATGAGGTTAAGCGTTGGAAAATCAGGTGGGTTCTTGTAGATGATAAACCAAATTCCACACTCTGCATGCAACAAACAGTGACTTATACCCGGCTATATACAGCATCATCAGTATCTTACTGACAATGCCGGTGTCATCTGCAACAAACCAGAGATCTTACAGTGCAATAAGATGCGTGAAATTCTACTTAAGGTCGAATATGAGTGATGAACGACTGTTCAACTTATCCCTTATGGATATACACAGACATGTGCAAGTCGACATGGATATCAATATTGATGACTTTGTTAGCAGAAGGAAGCAGTGCCTTGACTTTTCATCAACTTATTCAAGTGGGGGAATATGTGAGCTTTCTGGGGGCTTTGCCCCTTGGTCCCCCTATCAAGACTTTTCCCTGGAACCTCTGGTGGCCTTCTCAGACCACTTGCTGAAACAACTTGTGCCTATGCTTTTCCATTATTCTGGCTATATCACTGTATATTGAAAAAGTCACTCATTCTTTCTTGGTCTAAAGTTTTAATTGTGACTAAAGATTTACTGGTACATTAAGTTATTTTTATGTAAACAGTTTTTTGTAGAATAAAGCAAAATTACAGGTTACAGATTTGCAATATCAATTAACAACAGTGAGTAGCCCCCATCTTATGCCACCCTAATGAAAAAGTGATCTTATAAGAGGTATGACCTCTCTTAATGGTGGTAATTTAATGGTATTATACTATCTCTGAAATCTGGCTTGATAACAGGGGTGGCCTTTAGTCAGAGTGATCTTTTAAGAGAGGGACTACTGTAGTTATAAAATTAAGTTGGCCACATATATGTCTTTGAACATGCCAACACAATGACAAAAAGCAAACTAATACACCTCATAGAATATGTACACACATGCATGAAATATATAGGTCTATAATTATCATTAATACACATATTTTTCTATAAGATAAATTTTGTTTTGCTTGTGGTAACAAAGTGTTTCATTTTTTGTAGTGACTGTGACAGCATGTTTACATCTGACCCTGTTTGTTTTGCTCATGTAGTTACTGATTTTAACAAAGTTGAGGATAACTATCTCAGGGGTTGTAAATGGTAAGTACCAGTAGAACTATTTTTGAATATGATAATTTTGTTTTCATTAATGAATTGTGGTACATTATTGGACCTTTGTTTTTCATTATTTTATTTGCAACTCGTCTGGGACTGATCATTAGTGTTTGGGACTCCCCATTTTTAGCTCACCTGGCCTTTAGGCCATGTGAGCTATTGTCATCACTTTTCGTCTGTCGTCCGTCCGTCAACATTTCACATTTTAATCTTCTCCTCAGAAACCACTGGGCCAATTGCAACCAAACTTTGGTGGAATGGTCCTTGGATGGCCCCCTTCCAAAATTGTGTCCGGTGATCCCGACTTCCAACCAAGATGGCCGCCAAGCTAAAAATAGAAAAAAGAGGGGATGAAATTTTAATTGTCCATTGCTGCTTTAGTATAAGTCAAAATGAGCTCAAATTTTAACTGCAGCCACATGGCAATGAGTAGTTTAACATATATTCCGGGTTTTTCTGTGAAATTTTTCTTTCAGCCAATTTATACCGATTATGCAAATTAGGCATATTTTGATAAAAGATCACATTTAAATCTTCTTCTCTGAAACCGCTGAACCAAATTAAACGAAACCTGGCAGGGATGGTCCCTGGATGGGTCCCTTTCAAAATTGTGTCGGACAGCCCCGCCCTCCATCCAAGATGGCTGCTATTACTAAAAATAGATATTTCTTCAAATGGCCAAAACTGCTTTATTTTAAGCCAGAATGTGCCCAAATTTGAACTGTATAAGCATAATGATGAGCTTTTTAACATATATTATAGGATTTTTTATGAACTTTGAACTTTTGCCGATTTTGACCGATTATGCAAATTAGGCATAAATAAGCAAAAAATCATTTAAAAATCTTCTTGTTAGAAACCACTAGGCCAATTTCAACCAAGCTTTGTCTGAATGGTCCTTAGGTGGTTCGCTTTCAAAATTGTGTCCGGCAGTGCCGTCCTGTATCCAAGATGGCCACCGTTACTAAAAATAGAAATTTCTTCAAATGGCCAAAACTGCTCTATTTTTAAGCCAGAATGTGCCCAAATTTGAACTGTTAAAGCATAATGATGAGCTTTTAAACATATATTACGGGATTTTTTATGAACTTTTAACTTTTGCCGATTTTGACCGATTATGCATATTAGAAAAAAGGGGGGGATGAAATTTTAAAAAAATCTTCTCCTCTGAAACTACTGAGCCAATCTCAACCAAATTTTGCTAAAATGATTCTTGGGTGGTCCTCCTCCAAAACTGTGTCTGGCATTTCAGAACTTCGACCAATATGGCCGCCACAGCCGAACTTAATTTAACATAGGACCCTATGGGAAATTCCCATAAAAATCTTCTTTTCTGAAACCATTTGCTCAATAAGAACAAAATTTTGATGAAATAGTCATTGGATGGTTCTTTTCCAAAAATATGTCCGGCGGTTCGGCCCTTTGACCAAGATGGCCCCCACAGCCGAACTTAGCCTAACATAGGACCCTATGGGAAATTTACATAAAAATCTTCTCCTCAGAAACCACTGGGCCAATTGCAACCAAACTTTGGTGGAATGATCCTTGGATGGCCCCCTTCCAAAATTGTGTCCGGTGATCCCGACTTCCAACCAAGATGGCCGCCAAGCTAAAAATAGAAAAAAGGGGGGATGGAATAAAAAAAAATCTTCTCCTCTGAAACTACTGAGCCAATCTCAACCAAACTTTGCTGAAATGATCCTTGGGTGGCCCCCTTCCAAAATTGTGTCCGGCATTTCATTCTTCCGACCAAGATGGCCGCCACAGCCGAACTTAATTTAACATAAAACCTATGGGAAATTCCCATAAAAATCTTCTTGTCTGAAACCATTTGCTCAATAAGAACAAAATTTTGATGAAATAGTCATTGGATGGTTATCTTCCAAAAATGTGTCTGGCGGTTCGGCCCTTCGACCATGATGGCCCCCACAGCCGAACTTAGCTTAAAATAGGACCCTATGGGAAATTCACATACAAATCTTCTTGTCTGGAACCTGTGAGTTGCTCAATTTGAACCAAACTTTGATAAAATAGCCATTGGATGGGCCTCTTCCAAAATTGTGTCTGGTGGTCCCGCCCTCTGACCAAGATGGCTGCACAGCTGTATTTAGTTTAACAGAGGACCCTATGGGAAATTCACATAAAAACCATCTTGTCTGGAACCAGTAGTCAATTAGAACCAAACTTTGTTGATGGAATAGTCATTGGATTTTCCTTTTCCAAAATTGTGTCTGGCAGTCACGCTCTCCCACCAAGATGGCCATCACAGTGCAGTTGCGTTGTTATTGAAAGCAGCTTTGATCCAGGTGAGCGATTACAGGCTCCTGGGAGCCTCTGGTTTATATAAGAATTAACAATGAATGCACTAGTGGGACTCATCAAAATGTTATCATACAAGGATCTCTGTGTAAATAAGAAGATAAACATTTACTTACTATATAATAAACCACAACAAATGAACCACTCATCTGGCAGAAAAAACCACATCAGTGATGTTATGATTAGCATGCTTGCCATGAGTGCCCTAAATGACATTATTACATAAGGCTCTATTTTACTGTTTTTCTATTGGCCAGAAGCAATACACGTGACATTCCATTTTCTAACATATTGATTAGCAAAAAGCAATTTCTGTGCAATAAATAATCATATTGCACTCTCGTGCAAAATCAATGAATGAAATTACGTGGCACGAGAGTGCAATATGGTTTTTTATTGCACAGAAATTGCTTTTTGCTAATCAATATGTTAGAAAATTTCCTAAAATTTGAAAATTTTCAAAAAATTTGAAAATCATAAAATAAAAAAAAATAAAAATTTAAAGTTCAATTTTTTTTAACAAATTTGAAAATTTCATATTTTTTTTTTTTTTAAATTGAAAATTTCATATATTTTTTTAAAGATTCAAAATTTTCATAAAATTTCAAAACTTTCAAAAATATTCAAAATGATAAAATTTTCAAAAAGTTTCAAAAATTTCATAGTTTTCATAAAATTTAAAAATTAAGAGTAAAATAGAGCCGTATGTAATAAAACAATGACTACACTTGAACAATATAGTAAATACGGGTAATAACAAAATTACCGAACTCCATAAACATGGACAGTAAAATAGTAAGGCCAATGAATGCTAATAGTTAACTGACTACATGTACTAGCTAGAAAGGTAGAATATGTTGGTTAAAGACCATTACTCTTATAATCAATTTGTCATAATAGGAATAGTAAACAGTAGACAACATCATCATCTCAACTGAACATTTATAGCTTGACATTAAACAGTAATCAATCACATGATTTGATATGTTTTAACAGGTCACCAGATGGAACTTGTCTGCTGACAAACAGTAATGACAATAGACTTAGAATTTACAACATTCCTACAGACTTGGTGGACGGCACAAATCATGAAATAGTAGGTTGTTTTATGTTAAGATTTACCTCCGTACATTGTAAAAAAAAAAAGTAAAATATTGTAAATATGATCGGTACAAATGTATCATCACATTCACAAAAGTAAATTTAAAGATATATTTTCTCAGACATTCTATTTGAGAATGATACATGCATGCTATTTGGCCATTGTTTTGTACTATGGTCATATCCACACCTTTTACGGATACTTGATTATATCCTTAAATATGGTCATATCCACACCTTTTACGGATACTTGATTATATCCTTAAATACTATCTGATCATTCAATTAAACAATTTACATAATTACACAAGCACATTTTTTTTAAATTATAAAATGTCTTAACACACTACATATACATCATACATACATATACATTCGAGTAAGTTGTTTCCTTGTTACAAATGATTGCTGTAAAAAAAAAGTTATCATAGACATCCAGTCAAATGGTAAGGGAGAGTGATACAATTTGTAATAAGTTTAATAAAATGTTATTTTTAGACATCCAATCAGATCGCTAAGGAGAGTAATACAATTTGTAATATGTTTTATGCAATGTTATTTTTAGACATCCAATCAGATTGTTAAGGAGAGTGATACAGTTTATGATTTCTGTTGGTACAACAAGATGTCGTCTGCTGATTCAGATTCATGTTGGTATGCAGTAATGGTTGATTTTTAATGTATCTATTGATAACTCACTGTGACATTATAACATTTTAGTGGGCTGCAACAATTTAATTTGTTGTAACAGCAATAGTTTCTTTCACACAAATCAATGTAATGAATTTCACTAATACTGAATCCATATTTGTGTTTCTTCATAATTTAAGGATTATTGACATGTTTTCATTTTTGAGAGAGTGGATAAGTAATTGTTGTTAATGCCAACTCAGCAATTTTTCAGCTATACACAAATGTATCATGGCGAGGACAAGTTAATATTCAATGTTTTTGCAGACTTTATTTTAATATTAATAGTTTATTGTACTGTGTTCTGTACAATATGGGAGAATATTGTATGAGTCCTCAGTCAGTATATTGCAGTCTTCGCGATAACCCACTTACCCGAAGCCCGGGACAAGTAAAACTGGATTCGGACAAGTGAAAATTATGAAGAATTTGTTTGAATAAATAGAAAATGTTTGTAAGTTTGGCTTTCGGGCAAGTAGGCAGAAAAAATTAAGGCAAAGACTATTGTATTGAAAACCTGTATTGGACGAGACAGCATTACAATATCTTTCTATGATTTTGTATGTAGTGTATTCATTAATTTTATCTCTGTGATATTTTTGCCTGCTAACCCTGGCTTAACAAACAACATTCACTGTATAACCCTGGCTTAACAAACAACATTCACTGTATAACCCTGGCTTAACAAACAACATTCACTGTTAACCCTGGCTTAACAAACAACATTCACTGTATAACCCTGGCTTAACAAACAACATTCACTGTATAACCCTGGCTTAACAAACAACATTCACTGTTAACCCTGGCTTAACAAACAACATTCACTGTATAACCCTGGCTTAACAAACAACATTCACTGTATAACCCTGGCTTAACAAACAACATTCACTGTATAACCCTGGCTTAACAAACAACATTCACTGTTAACCCTGGCTTAACAAACAACATTCACTGTATAACCCTGGCTTAACAAACAACATTCACTGTTAACCCTGGCTTAACAAACAACATTCACTGTATATCCCTGGCTTAACAAACAACATTCACTGTATATCCCTGGCTTAACAAACAACATTCACTGTATATCCCTGGCTTAACAAACAACATTCACTGTATATCCCTGGCTTAACAAACAACATTCACTGTATATCCCTGGCTTAACAAACAACATTCACTGTATAACCCTGGCTTAACAAACAACATTCACTGTATAACCCTGGCTTAACAAACAACATTCACTGTATAACCCTGGCTTAACAAACAACATTCACTGTTAACCCTGGCTTAACAAACAACATTCACTGTATAACCCTGGCTTAACAAACAACATTCACTGTATAACCCTGGCTTAACAAACAACATTCACTGTATAACCCTGGCTTAACAAACAACATTCACTGTTAACCCTGGCTTAACAAACAACATTCACTGTATATCCCTGGCTTAACAAACAACATTCACTGTTAACCCTGGCTTAACAAACAACATTCACTGTTAACCCTGGCTTAACAAACAACATTCACTGTATAACCCTGGCTTAACAAACAACATTCACTGTATAACCCTGGCTTAACAAACAACATTCACTGTATAACCCTGGCTTAACAAACAACATTCACTGTATAACCCTGGCTTAACAAACAACATTCACTGTATATCCCTGGCTTAACAAACAACATTCACTGTATAACCCTGGCTTAACAAACAACATTCACTGTATAACCCTGGCTTAACAAACAACATTCACTGTTAACCCTGGCTTAACAAACAACATTCACTGTATATCCCTGGCTTAACAAACAACATTCACTGTATAACCCTGGCTTAACAAACAACATTCACTGTATAACCCTGGCTTAACAAACAACATTCACTGTATAACCCTGGCTTAACAAACAACATTCACTGTATAACCCTGGCTTAACAAACAACATTCACTGTATAACCCTGGCTTAACAAACAACATTCACTGTATAACCCTGGCTTAACAAACAACATTCACTGTTAACCCTGGCTTAACAAACAACATTCACTGTATAACCCTGGCTTAACAAACAACATTCACTGTATAACCCTGGCTTAACAAACAACATTCACTGTATAACCCTGGCTTAACAAACAACATTCACTGTATAACCCTGGCTTAACAAACAACATTCACTGTATATCCCTGGCTTAACAAACAACATTCACTGTATAACCCTGGCTTAACAAACAACATTCACTGTTAACCCTGGCTTAACAAACAACATTCACTGTATAACCCTGGCTTAACAAACAACATTCACTGTATAACCCTGGCTTAACAAACAACATTCACTGTATAACCATGGCTTAACAAACAACATTCACTGTATATCCCTGGCTTAACAAACAACATTCACTGTATAACCCTGGCTTAACAAACAACATTCACTGTATATCCCTGGCTTAACAAACAACATTCACTGTATATCCCTGGCTTAACAAACAACATTCACTGTATAACCCTGGCTTAACAAACAACATTCACTGTATAACCCTGGCTTAACAAACAACATTCACTGTATAACCCTGGCTTAACAAACAACATTCACTGTATAACCCTGGCTTAACAAACAACATTCACTGTATAACCCTGGCTTAACAAACAACATTCACTGTATAACCCTGGCTTAACAAACAACATTCACTGTATAACCCTGGCTTAACAAACAACATTCACTGTATAACCCTGGCTTAACAAACAACATTCACTGTATATTTATATTATATATCATTATCTATCTCACAAAATATACTTTGTTTACCTCATAATGGTTATATTGATACATTTTAGCTTTTTAACAACCTGTAGAGATGGTCCAGTACACATGTGGGATATGAACACTGGAAAACTGAAATGTACATACAGGCCTTATAATCATCTGGTTAGTTTCTAAGTGTTTATGGAGGCTAGATTTTTACAGTTTAAAGTTACAATACAATACAATACAATAAGCATCATTTAGAGTCTGAAACATACATTGTATAACATAAGTTCTAGTGAGCTTTTAGACATTATTTGACATTAGACAGTGGTCAAAGTTGAATAAATGTAGTAGTATGTCTATAGAGCTGTCAACAGACATACAGTATAATTCAGCATGAACAATTATTGTGATTATGAAAAGAAAGTTTAAACAATTGATGGTCAACAATTCCACCAATATGAACAAAATGAATTTCATGATTCAACTTAAGCAAGTAAAATCTGAAAGTTTAATGTTCAAAACTTTTAGGTATAAAATTTAATGTTATATTTTAATTGTAAAAAACTTTTTAAAAAATCTGAAGAATCAAAAATGAAATGCAATACATGTATTTAATAACAAATAGAATTTTGATAGTGTTAAAATTGATGGAAAAGTAATATGATTAATGTAATCTTACAGATATCTGATTGTTGTGAGAGACAGATTTTCTGAATACCCTATTAAGGGAGTTATTTCCCTTTTGTATCTTAAATGCCAATAACAATATAAGTTGTCATTAATGAAGCACAGAATGTGATCAGACATTTTTTTTTACTAATGTGAATTAAGGCTGGAAAACTTCAATATTTCTACTAAATCTCATGTAATTTGTGGTCTGTTTTTTTTTAAAGACAATGTTTTCTTTATTTTTATTTTTAGGATGAAATGACTACAGCACATAGTTTGTCCCTCAGTTTAGATGGTAGTAAGTTATACACAGGGTTCAATAGGATGATTCGTGTGTTTGATGTGTCTAGACCTGGAAGACAATGTATACAGAGACCTACTTTTGGTAAGATTGACTCAATGTTACCTCTCAGTCAATAATTGGTATATAGTCATTAATTTGACTGACTACATGAATTATGGTGTTTTCTTTTAAGTGTCTATCTGTTATCAAAATAGTTTTATACCACTACTTATAAGAGTCCTTAAATAGATTTCTATTTTAATTTTGAAAGTGTTACACTTGGTAAAAGAACGTTCTATATATTTTGACTATTTTTATTTTTTTTAAAGAATTGTGACTTTTGGTTTAATCAGCTTTTTTATTTTTTGTACAATTTTTTATTTTGCAAGTTTGCTTTGACATGGCAGTTTGAACATCAGTGGCAATAGAAGTTGTCATATTTTCATGCTTGAAACAATTCAGTTTTGATGCTAAGTACTTTTCAGCAGCTTTTCTTCTTGACAATTTGAAGAAAAATATTTATGGAGACTATATAAGTATGTTGTATCACTCTTTTTATGTTAATGCAAAATAACATACATGTATATAAACAATGCACTATCTCTACCAGACACAATTCCATTAGGTGATGCATATTTTTCAGTCAAACACCAAGGACAGCCAGGAATAATATCTTGTATAGCAGCCAGTCCCCAGGGTGGGGGAATTTATGCAGCAGGATCTTATGCAAGAGCAAGTTAGTATATTAATTGGATAGATTTAATAGAAAACAGCATAAGAAAGCAATAAATTACCAAATCTGTGAAAATCAAAGATTAGAAGACGGACTTAATTTACCAAATATATGTTTAATAGAAATATAATCTGAAGAAAATCATATAATTATACCCCCGCTCCCCGAAGGGGGAGGGGGGTATACTGTTTTACCTCTGTCCGTCCTTCCGTCCGTCCAAGATATTTTTCGTCGCATTTTTCTCAGTAATTGTTGATGGCAGAAATCTGATATTTGGTCACAAGCGTCATACAGGTATACCATATTGTGGGTAGCGTTTTTGGACCCGTCAGATTCCTACTTCCTGTTTGCCGACTTAGTTGGTTTTTATACACATTGAACATATATGCACATTTTTCGTCACATTTTTCTCAGCAACTATTGATGGCAGAAATCTGATATTTGGTCACAAGCTTCATATAGGTACCCCATATCTTGGGAAGCGTTTTTGGACCCATCAGATTCCTACTTCCTGTTTGCCGACTTTGTTGATTTTGATACACATTGAACATATATGCACATTTTTCTCAGCAACTATTGATGGCAGAGATCTGATATTTGGTCACAAGCTTCATATAGGTACCCCATATCGTGGGAAGTGTTTTTTGACCCGTCAGATTCCTACTTCCTGTTTGCCGAAGAGCGAGGGTATCATAAGTGAGCATTAGCTCACAGTTCATCTTGTTTTCAATAAGGTATATGGATATAGATAAATATGAAGTAGTGCCATGTGTACTTACCTCCTTACAATAGAAATTCTAGACTATTTATATTTTGTTTCTTCCGTGTAGGGGGATGTCTATAAAGAGATTTATTTAACTTTTGAGCATACAGTATTATAAAAATTTTCTTCTTTGCTTTCAGTTGCTCTATATCATGAACCTGATGGTAACATGCTTTGTATGTTTGAAGGACAACAAGGGGGAGTAACTCACATAGCATTCTCACCAGATGGTACAAAGCTATATAGTGGTGGAAGGAAGGTATGTTGTGTAGCTAAAACTGACCTTTCATTTTTGGACAATTCTCATTATTTCCTGCTGATTGTTTTCTACATATACAATGGTTGATTTGTGTATAGTTACTAAGATTTCTAATCAAATACATTTCATGTACCCTAATTTTGCCTATATTTGTAAATTTGATTCTTATATAATATCTCACCCAACTTGTGACAGAAAGATGTTCAAATGACAAGAAACTTATACAGTAAAACCTGTCTAAGCCGAACCCCTCTTATACTGAAGAATTTGTTCAGTTTAGAAGAGGTGTTTGGTTTATACAGGTTTAAATTTCATAGACATTTAGTAGATAGGACTGTAAAGTCTGTCTGGTTTAGGCAGGTTTTCGGTTTACTCATGTTTGGTTTAGGCAGGTTTTCGGTTTACTCAGGGATTAGTTTAGGCAGGTTTTTGATTTAGGCAGGTTTTCGGTTTGCTCAGGGTTTGGTTTAGGCAGGTTTTTGGTTTACTCAGGGTTTGGTTTAGGCAGGTTTTCGGTTTACTCAGGGTTTGGTTTAGGCAGGTTTTTGGTTTACTCAGGGTTTGGTTTACTCAGGGTTTGGTTTAGGCAGGTTTTTGGTTTACTCAGGGTCTGGTTTAGGCAGGTTTTTGGTTTACTCAGGGTTTGGTTTAGGCAGGTTTTTGGTTTACTCAGGGTTTGGTTAAGGCAGGTTTTTGGTTTACTCAGGGTTTGGTTTAGGCAGGTTTTTGGTTTACTCAGGGTTTGGTTTAGACAGGTTTACACAGGGTTTGGTTTAGGCAGGTTTTCGGTTTACTCAGGGTTGGGTTTAGACAGGTTTCACTGTATATATATTTATAGCATTCTCTTGATTATTATTTTAGGATCCAGAAATTCTTTGCTGGGACCTGAGAAAACCTGGTCAGATTTTGTTTGTAGCCTTGAGACTATGTGAAACTAACCAAAGACTTTATTTTGATCAAGACGGGTATGTGTATTAGTTTGATAGGTAATATCTTTTTCCTTATTAGGTACTTGTAGATTCCTACAGTATAACATTCCTAAATTGTTATATTCCAAGATTTTGCTTAGGGCATGGTTGTCTAGTGGCTAAGGTGGTCTATTATCATCACAGATATTGGGTTTATGCCAATTTTGTGTGAAAAGTTAACAATATTATAAATACTTTTAAATGTCTTGGATATTAATAATTGTAGTTTTGAGTGAATTATGATTTATAAATAAACAATAATTCACACTGTGGCAGTAGTTTTGTCTCTATGCTGTTATGAAAAGAAAGTTTAAGCAGTGATGGTCAACAATTCTACCAATATCAACAAAACATACATTCATCTCTCTTACAACTCAAAAAAAAAGATTACGACATGACGTTGGAAATCCAGGTCCTGGCTTGGGATAGGCACAACAATGTGGCTGGGGTTAAACTGGTTAATGTATATCACAATAATCTTGAGCGTTCCTGATGAAAGTTATTCCAGAAATGCGTTGTGCACACTAAATTTGATAACTACGTTTTTATTAAACTGATGATAAAACTACAAAATGTCAATCGTATAGAATTACACTTCATTACAGATCAGGGAGACATTTGATATCTGGATGTCATGATGGGGTTGTATCTGTATGGGATACATCAAGACCCCCTGTTAAGGTTCTGCCAGAGTCTGATCCCTTATTGAAGCCTGTTATGAAGTTTAAAGCTCACAGAGATTGTGTAAATGGTGTAAGGTATGAATATTATATGTGAATAAAAATAATGGTTCATTAACAAATCATAACCAAATTCCCATAAATATCTTCAAAACATACAATAAATAAGAATGTACCGGGATCAAGATCACATTTATATATTGTATAATTTATTTCCATGGAAATGAATTAACTTATTTGTTTTCGAATTCCATTGATTAATTTATAAAGAAGGAATTGATGTTTATGTTATAATTAATTAATTAAGTAATTAATCAAATACAGTGCTCCCTCGTTAAGCCGCCACTTTCTGTGCAGTCGGTAGTTTGGCGATAAACTGAAGGACATTGAAAACCGGAAGTTATGTGATCATATGAAAAGATTAACTTTCAACTCGACTGACATGCATTTTGCACTTGCACAAATACATAAGTATAAATAATACATGTTTAATAAATAAATAAATTAGAATAATTATATTCACATCAGAAATGTCCTGTACAGTTTGCAGATCTTTGTCAATGTTGACAAATTCTTGAACCGTCATTTGTAGCTCGGGACATCAAGGTCATTATAAACACGTGACAGTAACAGTTCATCTTCATTTGTGGGGTTATTGGAAGATCCCATTTAATTGTCAAATTATTGGCAATTTGTTGTTATGTTAATTTTGGATTTTCTTTTGCATAGCTTATAATTGCACGTTTTTGTTTGTCGTCTAATTAATTACGCTTTCTCTTCAAGCACGACATTTTTATGACAACTAATTAAATTACAAATTTTACTCAGGATTAAAAGTACAAATGTAATCACTAGAAAAGTAAATACAGGTAATTAGTCTAATCAAAACAACTGATCACCTGTTCCGACCCTCAACTATGAGATCAATGACCGTGTCCGATGACCAGTTTTGACATTCCATAATTACCGATCAATACACAGCTGTCAAAAGGTAGTTGTGGGCGGTACTAACTGGGGAATTTAAATTGGTTTTACGACTTTTGTGTCTGAAAACCTGTGGCGGATGGCGGTAGCTGAGTTTGGCAGTATAACGGGGTATTTTTAATGGGGGAAATTGGGACAGACAAGAATTTTGGCGATAGGCGAGGTTGGCGATAAAATGGGAGGCGATAGACCGAGGGAGCACTGTATATTTAAATTACCAGAATTAAATCATAGCTTAAGTATGCTATGTTTCCTTTCCATCTGAAGTAAACTCTATTTAACCTTACATTCAGGAAAATCATGACATTACGTGTGAAAATTACAGTATTAAGTTATGTTTAGTAATCAAGTAATTCTGCTTTTCTTTCTTTTTTGGAAAGGTGAACTAAATTTGTATACAATTTTCATTTATGTCTGTATATCAAGATTTTGTAGAAAAACATCTAATTTTTTAATCAAAGTGTGAGTATAAAAATAGTCTGTTATTATATCAGTGGTGATAATTGTTTAGAAATAACCATATTTGAGACAGAGATTCACTTTGATATGTATATATTTTATATTTTCAGTATCAACCCGAAGATGAATGTATTAGCCAGTTGTTCTGGACAGAGACATTACCCAGACTTAGGAGATAGTGACGACTCAGACAATGATAGTGTGGACAATAATGTTAATACTAAAGATAATAGTGTTAAACTATGGAAATTTAAATCATGATCTTTATGTAATAATTAAATAATTGGACAATGCATTATGTTATTCTGTTTTTAATGACAATGAAGGGGTTGCCATGGCAGTGATAATTAGATTAACATCTGCCTATTCAATTAGTGCCTATCACTAATAAAGCAATTCATACCTTAAAAAGGGTACTTGGTTCAACATTATGATACAAAGTTTGTAAGTGACTTGCAACAGATCTGTGGGTTTTTTGGGGTATGCCTGTTTTCCTCCACCAAATAAACCGACCAGCATGATATACATGTATCTGAAATATTGTTGAAAGTGGCATTAAACTGCAATAACCTGACCCAACACTTTTTAATAACAATAAAAAAATAAACAACATAGATATCTTCTGACTTCATTAAAGTAAAGTGATATTGTTGGAGTTAGTTCATTAAAACTAGCCTTATTGATGATTTAGATTACAAAGAACACCACTTTTGTAAGAAATATCCTGTAACTAGTGGTCTGTATAAGAAGTACTAGTAGATACATAGCTATTTTATATATTAAACACTCATAAATAACTATATATTGTCTTTGTATTTTACCTACAACATCACATAGGTACATTGATATATGTTTATTTTAAAGATCTAGATACCAATTTTATTTTGTACTGACTATTAAAAAAGCTCACGCAAAATAAATTTGATTTTGACATTTTATGTATATTTATATTGATTATACATTCTCTGGATTCCTCCCATGTATGGATTTGTCAAGGTATGGGAGATCCTAAATCAAATTCAAAACTTTATTCCATGACAGGGATCTTTGTGGAAAAATTCCAGGTGGATTTATATACTACAATAAATGGCAAAATGCTATTTCACAGAAACCATTGTGTCTACAGACAGACGCACAGAACAACAGATCTATTACATGACTACAAATTTTTCCCATCTCCATGTACATCCATCCTACATTTGGTTTCTGTTCAATATCTTAAGTTTCCCTTAAGCATGTCATTTTTAATTAATACCCTGGTCAAAGACCATAAAAGGCAAACCCATTCCATTTTTGGACTTCTGTTATAATACTTCATTTAGTAGTCCTGTCTCTTGATATTTTAATTCTACTTTCTCAAATATGACCACCAAAATCTGAATAAAAATAGATGCTACTATAATATACTAAAATTTCAATTTCTATGATTTGAAATATGGCTGCCATGACTTGAATAAAAACATGGCTACCAATACACTGTTAAAGTCTTAGTGCAAAGAATTGATTTTGTGTCAGACAACTTTGTCCAGTGCGGAATGTTTTTGTTTTAATGCCCAGTGCCTTTCCAATCTTGTATGTATCAGACGAGCAATGACCAGTGTTAGAATGATGTCACTGACCTTGACATATGTTGTCAAAGTCAAATAAGTTCTTTTTTATACTTTGCATGGTGTGCCACCCCACACCTTTTTTACTTTTGTACTAGCATCATTTTATTTGATAGGTCAGTATATGCTTTGGGGCATGAAGTGTCAAAATATTTAAATTTTAACTTTGTAAATAACCTGGAAAACTCTCAGACCTACATGTGTATTGTATCTTGGAAGATTACTTATAACTAGCAACCATACATTCTGGAACCAAAGGAACAAATTAAATTTCTACTTTGGCAAATATTATACAAGACTCAGATCTACTAGTTTCTTTTCTCTTGAAAAGTACAGAGCAACAGTTGATTTCTTGAATCAGAAGACCAACCAATAGCTGTGACATGGAATATTTGGATACCCAAATATTAGAATTGAAATGTTTGATATATATTCTAGAAGACATAGACTTATTATACCCCCGCTCCCAGAAGGGGTTGGGGGGTATACTGTTTTACCTCTGTCCGTCTGTTCGTCCGTCCGTCCAAGACATTTTTAGTCACATTTTTCTCAGTAATTGATGGCAGAAATCTGATATTTATTCACAAGCATGATATAGGTATACCATATTGTGGATAGCGTTTTTGAACCCATCAGATTCCTGCTTCCTGTTTGCCGACTTAGTTGGTTTTTATACACATTGAACATATATGCACATTTTTCGTCACATTTTTCTCAGCAACTATTGATGGCAGAAATCTGATATTTGGTCACAAGCTTCATATAGGTACCCCATATCGTGGGAAGTGTTTTTGGACCCATCAGACTCCTACTTCCTGTTTGCCGACTTTGTTGATTTTTATACACATTGAACATACATTTTGTATATGCCCTTTTTTAGTCACATTTTTCACAGTTCACAGTTCATCTTGTTATTTTTGAGAAAAAAAAATTACTTGCATTCGTACATTTCTGAAAACAGAAGAACAATAACTGTGACATGGAACAATTGGATCAGGGATCATTGTATGACCTATGATGATAAGAATGTCCCATGGATGTTATGAAAAAGCAATCCTATGAAAGGATGTACTCATGTATCTACAATCAATGTGTTAAAATTGTAGTGTGTATTGCCATACGAATTGATACAATAACATCGAAAATGTGTCTGAATAACTGGATGTAGTTTGATTAAGTCATCTTGAATCAAGACATTTTACCAGAAATGACGTTGGGTTAGATTGCTTGTGATAATAGTCTTCACAAGAATAGGACCACAACAGATAGAATAATGTACTTAACAAGCCTCTGTAGAATAAATAAAATGAAAATCGTAGAACGAGGCAAAATCGATTCCCATAGCAAAAATGCATGACTGCTCACTTTCCTGGCTGGGTACAGGCACTTCAATAAAAGTGACAGGGTTAAACTAGTTCCTATTCAGTGTGCAGTTGTATTATAAATAAACTGAACTAAATGTATAACTTTTATTAAAAATTCAAAGAAAAATAAATATAAAAGTACAAAACATATACTAGTATGAAGGACAGAGAACATTGAAATACTCAAACCTAAGACATTACTGTTGAAACCGAAAGATAGAGTCGAGATCTCAAACTTCATAACATTTGAAACCAAGCGATAGAATTTAGATCTCAAACTTCATATTAGTTGAAACCAAAAGATAGCATTTAGATCTCAAACTCGTTTACATTTGCACATGTTTCTTGGGCAATATTGTCTTTTGCAGTTATAATTGCACCAGCCAGACATTCCTACCATTCTACGGTATATTCCAATAGAATAACACATGATAGAAGCTGTTGCCTCACTGTCACATCTGCATAATGATGATGGACAGTATCCACGGTTACAATTCCATCTGCACCATCGATTGAACCTTCGTCTTCGTTCTGGGGATGTTTGGAATCCAACATATCGACAATTCTTTGGTTGTAAACTGACGGTGGGTGTAAATGGGTTAGCAGACGATGTCGATACAGGATTATCAGTAGTTGGTGATGTTATCGGTGTTGTAGATTCAACATCAGTAGTTTCTGGAGTCTCCGTTACGGTAGAGTTACTGTCCGAGTCAGTCCCATTTGTTGGTCTCACAGTTACCCATAATAAATCTGAAAAAAAAAGAAATATAACAGTTCCAATTGCACAAATACTGATCAAGGTATAATAATTCTTCACGATATATAATAATTCTTCACGATATATAATAATTCTTCACGATATAATAATTCTTCACGATATAAAATAATTCTTCACGATATATAATAATTCTTCACGGTATATAATAATTCTTCACGATATATAATAATTCTTCACGATATATAATAATTCTTCGCGATATATAATAATTCTTCACGATATATAATAATTCTTCACGATATATAATAATTCTTCACGGTATATAATAATTCTTCACGATATATAATAATTCTTCACGATATATAATAATTCTTCACGATATATAATAATTCTTCACGATATATAATAATTCTTCACGATATATATATGGTGTTGGTAGATAAATAACATAAGATATAATCTGCTTGAAAATAATGACTTGTCTAGGGATCGCCAGATGATTAATTAGCTTTAACATGTTTTGAAACAATTTGTGCTTTTTAATAATTGAATATTTTTACATTTCCGCTTATTATTCTGTATGTCAATTCTCGTACAAACGTGTCATGTTTTGCGTAGAAATATATGGCATGTATATTTCTTAAACATTCTATATCCTAAAAATATGCTCGTAAACATTATTTGGCTTTCCAAATTTTTAGCATTGAGCATACTTGATGAAGCTTGGTCCAGAAACGTGTCATGCACACTAATATTATTTAAATCTCTTGTGAAGCCATGTCCCTGACGAGAAACAAGTCGTACGTGTATATAAAAAAAATTCCATTCTCCAGATATTTTACAAATCTATAGTGTTACATTAACAGCTACTTGGTCAGGGTACTACTAAACAGAGTCCGGAGAAGTCCGGTAGAGTCCGGAGGCTTAATATTAGTTTATATGTATATTAAATGATGTATTCCTGTGGTATTGGTTGTTTTTTATATATTTCTTATAATTTCCAACAAAAATTCCAGGTGGATTTATATACTACAATAAATGGCAAAATGCTATTTCACAGAAACCATTGTGTCTACAGACAGACGCACAGAACAACAGATCTATTACATGACTACAAATTTTTCCCATCTCCATGTACATCCATCCTACATTTGGTTTCTGTTCAATATCTTAAGTTTCCCTTAAGCATGTCATTTTTAATTAATACCCTGGTCAAAGACCATAAAAGGCAAACCCATTCCATTTTTGGACTTCTGTTATAATACTTCATTTAGTAGTCCTGTCTCTTGATATTTTAATTCTACTTTCTCAAATATGACCACCAAAATCTGAATAAAAATAGATGCTACTATAATATACTAAAATTTCAATTTCTATGATTTGAAATATGGCTGCCATGACTTGAATAAAAACATGGCTACCAATACACTGTTAAAGTCTTAGTGCAAAGAATTGATTTTGTGTCAGACAACTTTGTCCAGTGCGGAATGTTTTTGTTTTAATGCCCAGTGCCTTTCCAATCTTGTATGTATCAGACGAGCAATGACCAGTGTTAGAATGATGTCACTGACCTTGACATATGTTGTCAAAGTCAAATAAGTTCTTTTTTATACTTTGCATGGTGTGCCACCCCACACCTTTTTTACTTTTGTACTAGCATCATTTTATTTGATAGGTCAGTATATGCTTTGGGGCATGAAGTGTCAAAATATTTAAATTTTAACTTTGTAAATAACCTGGAAAACTCTCAGACCTACATGTGTATTGTATCTTGGAAGATTACTTATAACTAGCAACCATACATTCTGGAACCAAAGGAACAAATTAAATTTCTACTTTGGCAAATATTATACAAGACTCAGATCTACTAGTTTCTTTTCTCTTGAAAAGTACAGAGCAACAGTTGATTTCTTGAATCAGAAGACCAACCAATAGCTGTGACATGGAATATTTGGATACCCAAATATTAGAATTGAAATGTTTGATATATATTCTAGAAGACATAGACTTATTATACCCCCGCTCCCAGAAGGGGTTGGGGGGTATACTGTTTTACCTCTGTCCGTCTGTTCGTCCGTCCGTCCAAGACATTTTTAGTCACATTTTTCTCAGTAATTGATGGCAGAAATCTGATATTTATTCACAAGCATGATATAGGTATACCATATTGTGGATAGCGTTTTTGAACCCATCAGATTCCTGCTTCCTGTTTGCCGACTTAGTTGGTTTTTATACACATTGAACATATATGCACATTTTTCGTCACATTTTTCTCAGCAACTATTGATGGCAGAAATCTGATATTTGGTCACAAGCTTCATATAGGTACCCCATATCGTGGGAAGTGTTTTTGGACCCATCAGACTCCTACTTCCTGTTTGCCGACTTTGTTGATTTTTATACACATTGAACATACATTTTGTATATGCCCTTTTTTAGTCACATTTTTCACAGTTCACAGTTCATCTTGTTATTTTTGAGAAAAAAAAATTACTTGCATTCGTACATTTCTGAAAACAGAAGAACAATAACTGTGACATGGAACAATTGGATCAGGGATCATTGTATGACCTATGATGATAAGAATGTCCCATGGATGTTATGAAAAAGCAATCCTATGAAAGGATGTACTCATGTATCTACAACCAATGTGTTAAAATTGTAGTGTGTATTGCCATACGAATTGATACAATAACATCGAAAATGTGTCTGAATAACTGGATGTAGTTTGATTAAGTCATCTTGAATCAAGACATTTTACCAGAAATGACGTTGGGTTAGATTGCTTGTGATAATAGTCTTCACAAGAATAGGACCACAACAGATAGAATAATGTACTTAACAAGCCTCTGTAGAATAAATAAAATGAAAATCGTAGAACGAGGCAAAATCGATTCCCATAGCAAAAATGCATGACTGCTCACTTTCCTGGCTGGGTACAGGCACTTCAATAAAAGTGACAGGGTTAAACTAGTTCCTATTCAGTGTGCAGTTGTATTATAAATAAACTGAACTAAATGTATAACTTTTATTAAAAATTCAAAGAAAAATAAATATAAAAGTACAAAACATATACTAGTATGAAGGACAGAGAACATTGAAATACTCAAACCTAAGACATTACTGTTGAAACCGAAAGATAGAGTCGAGATCTCAAACTTCATAACATTTGAAACCAAGCGATAGAATTTAGATCTCAAACTTCATATTAGTTGAAACCAAAAGATAGCATTTAGATCTCAAACTCGTTTACATTTGCACATGTTTCTTGGGCAATATTGTCTTTTGCAGTTATAATTGCACCAGCCAGACATTCCTACCATTCTACGGTATATTCCAATAGAATAACACATGATAGAAGCTGTTGCCTCACTGTCACATCTGCATAATGATGATGGACAGTATCCACGGTTACAATTCCATCTGCACCATCGATTGAACCTTCGTCTTCGTTCTGGGGATGTTTGGAATCCAACATATCGACAATTCTTTGGTTGTAAACTGACGGTGGGTGTAAATGGGTTAGCAGACGATGTCGATACAGGATTATCAGTAGTTGGTGATGTTATCGGTGTTGTAGATTCAACATCAGTAGTTTCTGGAGTCTCCGTTACGGTAGAGTTACTGTCCGAGTCAGTCCCATTTGTTGGTCTCACAGTTACCCATAATAAATCTGAAAAAAAAAGAAATATAACAGTTCCAATTGCACAAATACTGATCAAGGTATAATAATTCTTCACGATATATAATAATTCTTCACGATATATAATAATTCTTCACGATATAATAATTCTTCACGATATAAAATAATTCTTCACGATATATAATAATTCTTCACGGTATATAATAATTCTTCACGATATATAATAATTCTTCACGATATATAATAATTCTTCGCGATATATAATAATTCTTCACGATATATAATAATTCTTCACGATATATAATAATTCTTCACGGTATATAATAATTCTTCACGATATATAATAATTCTTCACGATATATAATAATTCTTCACGATATATAATAATTCTTCACGATATATAATAATTCTTCACGATATATATATGGTGTTGGTAGATAAATAACATAAGATATAATCTGCTTGAAAATAATGACTTGTCTAGGGATCGCCAGATGATTAATTAGCTTTAACATGTTTTGAAACAATTTGTGCTTTTTAATAATTGAATATTTTTACATTTCCGCTTATTATTCTGTATGTCAATTCTCGTACAAACGTGTCATGTTTTGCGTAGAAATATATGGCATGTATATTTCTTAAACATTCTATATCCTAAAAATATGCTCGTAAACATTATTTGGCTTTCCAAATTTTTAGCATTGAGCATACTTGATGAAGCTTGGTCCAGAAACGTGTCATGCACACTAATATTATTTAAATCTCTTGTGAAGCCATGTCCCTGACGAGAAACAAGTCGTACGTGTATATAAAAAAAATTCCATTCTCCAGATATTTTACAAATCTATAGTGTTACATTAACAGCTACTTGGTCAGGGTACTACTAAACAGAGTCCGGAGAAGTCCGGTAGAGTCCGGAGGCTTAATATTAGTTTATATGTATATTAAATGATGTATTCCTGTGGTATTGGTTGTTTTTTATATATTTCTTATAATTTCCAACAAAATAAATACTAAATAATAGGTTTTTATTGAAATATACAAGGTGATCAGCAATCGTTCATAGATTCAAAATGGCGGCTAGAGTCCGGTAGCAATATCGTCGATTTACAGCATGTATTCTGTACATTTAATGATTGATTATTATTGTATATGTGTTTATCTATAGGCATTTTATCAAAGATTGAATAAAATAGTAAGTAACGTGGAAATATTCATACATACAAGATGATATGTAAATAGAGTCCGGTATTCAAAATGGCGGACAACAGAGTCCGATACGTTTATGTTGATTTAATATGTGTATACTGTATATAAATCAATGGTTATAATTATTCTGTTGGTGTACATTAGAGAAAACATATATGTAATAAAATTGTGTCAAATGAAAGTGATGTAAAGTGTAAATTGTTCAGTAGTTGTTGGGATTAAGGAATGACAACAATGTCTACACTAATTTTGGAACAAATCCGGAATAGCACAGAAATGCTGAAGTCTCAGGAAGATTGTCTTTAATTAATAATGAATTGATTTGTTCATGTTAGACAACCATTATTTTCAAATTAATTGTAAATAATGGAAGTATTATTTGGCTGTAACAGTACATTTGAACATCCAGCTTACTTAAACAATGGGAAAAAATGATGTGGAAGCATAAATTTATTGAGTTTTGAGGGAAATTAGTTTTGTACCATAAGAAATTCCAAAACTTGAAAATCAATAAATCATCTCAAAGAATGTCTTCAGACGAATTTCTGAAGAGGCATTCGCATGCCCAAATAATGCCACAGAAATGGAATTAAATAAGCAGTTACCGTCACCCTTTACAGAAATAGGGGTGGGGCCAGACCAGCGGCTACCAAGTAAATTGGTTGCCTGTTGATCTTGTACCAAATTATGGTACAGACCAACGGAATCAACGCTTACAACTTGTGGGGGCTCGTAACTCAAAAAGATACGCTCTAGATGTACTGTCTCGTCAAAACGATTTTGACTGGCAGCCGCAGACAAACGCTGCAATGCAAGGTCAAAGTTGTATATTGAATCCTTGTATAATGTGAATGAATTGTAAATATATTTATTTAATTTCTTTTAATAAAGTACCCAAAATTATTATTAAATCCATAATTTCATTAAAAAAAAGTCTTAAAAGTATGGAAATTGTAAGTTATAACATCTGTTCTTCGTAGGAACTTACAAACCGCCACGGAAGGAAAAAGAAGAAATGAGATAATATTTTCTTTATATATTTTTATTTGAAAAATTTTAATTAGAGTAAAAATCCAACTTTATTGCCACATTATTGTAATTTAAGTACTGAAAATTATGATTAAATCCAGATTTTCATGTAAGTAACACTTATAACTGTAATTATTAGATTATGGCTTCTTTTCTTCATGTCCGCCGGCAAATATCCGCGATTGAGAAAAGAAGAACAGTGATAATATTAGCTAAACTATATCGTTTTTATTATTTCTCTATAGGTAGCATTTAAAACGACATAAATAGCAGAACCACGTTATCGCCACAATAGATAACCCCGGATAATATTCATACGTTTACCGATTTCACTTCGTTACTTATACACCAGAAAAACAAAAATATCAGAAAAGTCGAAAAGAAGAACAATGATAATATTTGCTAAAATATATCGTTTTAAATAAAAAAAATTGTAATAAAATAAAGAAAATGATGATTAAATTCAGATTTTCATGTAAATCACACTGAAAACTAAGTAAAACGTAGATTATGACTTCTTTTCTTCATGTCGATCTGCAAATCGCGGCAATTGGGAAAAGAAGAACAATGATCATATTTGCTGAAATATATCGTTTTAAATATTTTTTTTTGTAATAAAGTAAAGAAATCTAGATTTTCATATATCTGTTTTCTCTAATGTACACCAACAGAATAACTATAACCATTGATTTATATACAGTATACACATATTAAATCAACATAAATCGCACCGGACTCTGTTGTCCGCCATTTTGAATACCGGACTCTATTTACATATCTTGTATATATGAATATTTCCACGTTACTTTCTATTTTATTCAATCTTTGATAAAATGCCTATAGATAAACACATATACAATAATAATCAATCATTAAATGTACAGAATACATGCTGTAAATCGACGATATTGCTACCGGACTCTATATCCGCCATTTTGAATCTATGAACGATTGCTGATCACCTTGTATATTTCAATAAAAACCTATTATTTAGTATTTATTTTGTTGGAAATTATAAGAAATATATAAAAAAAACAACCAATACCACAGGAATACATCATTTAATGTACATATAAACTAATATTAAGCCTTCGGACTCTGTTTAGTAGTACCGTTCCATGTATGATGAACTAACATTATCAATATGTTTTGACTACATACATATTTTTACATTCTCATATTAGGTATTTTGAGGATAGGCTTATGCAAAATACTTACTAGTCTCACAGAATTTCCCTATGAAGCCATGCTGACAAGAGCAAAATGCCTCTTCAACATTACTGATAGTTCGAGTGTGACAAGTACCACCATTCCAACAGACATACGAAGCACAGGCACCGACAGCTAAAACAAACAAATAAATATATATGTATATATAATACTAGTGTGACGAAAATGCCTATGGATACTTGTATTCATACGAGAAAGATTATAAAATGTTCTGTTTTGATTGATTCCTACCTTCATCATGTTTATGTTCACTTATCGAGTGTTTGTTTTACTACTGTCTGCCAATTTTTATCAACAATATGAACAGATCAGAAATCCAAATTTGTTTATAGTGTCAACGCATAATTACAGTCGAGATTTCACACATAACAAGCTGTCTGTAAGTGCATATGAGGTAACATTTGCCAATGACCTATATATTGACATTTTTACCACACTTTTCTACCACCTAAAACACAACAAGATAGTTCCACTCTCAATCCCTGTTGAGTTTAAGCAAAGACACCATAGACTTTTACTTATCTTGATACTCAGTGGTGACATTTCGGTAAATCCTGGACCACCCAAACATCCATGCGGCTACTGCTATAAGCCAGTTGCGAAAAATCATCGTGCTGTATTGTGCGAGGCCTGCAACTACTGGAGCCACATCAAATGTGCTAAGGTTTCACCAACCGAGTATATATCGTTGAGTAATTCTGATGAGCCATGGCTATGCGGTGAATGCAACTCCTTCAAATTCACTGATTCATTTTTTGACAATTCGTTACAAAATGCAGATATAAGCTCTCTGTCGTTATCTTCAGAAGGTTCAAATTTTAACATGTTCACCGAACTAATAGATGCCAGAAAGAAACATACGAAAAACTTTCTAATTTGTCACCTGAATATAAACAGTCTGAGATACAAATATGATGAAATCAAAGATATTTTATTAGATAAAGTTGTTGACTGTCTCATAATATCAGAAACTAAATTAGATTCATCTTTAAAGATTCCATATTTGAGGTTGATGGCTACAAACTTCAGCGGAGAGACCGTACTGACCACGGAGGGGGCATAGCTACTTTCATGCGTGCCGACATACCAGCACGGAGACGTTTGGACATTGAATGTAAGACTCTTGAAAATATTGTGTATGAAGTTACTCTTGATAAAACCAAATGGTTAATATATGCTATTTATAGACCTCCATCAATGGCTAATGATATTTTCACTAACCATATGAACATTTTATTAGATAAAGGTTCTAAATTTATAGAAAATTACATGGTTATTGGTGATCTTAACTATGATATTTTGACTCCTGATAAATCGCAGGTACTTGATGATTTATGTGATATTTTTGATTTAACAAATATTGTTAAAAAGCCTACATGTTTTATGAAAGGATATAAACCATCATTAGTAGATGTTATACTTGCTAATAAAAACAATCTTTGTTTTAAGACACTTAATTTTAATACTGGAGTCAGTGATTGTCATCATATGATATCGACATTTATTAAAGGTAATACACCAAATTGTGTAAACAGCAAGATACAATATAGAAGTTTTAAAGATTTTGATGTTAATAAATATATTAGTGATCTAGATAATACTGTTTATTTACATGATTCTAGTGAGTGTGTAGATGATATAAACACTATGTATAATGATTTTGAAACTAAAGTCTCGCAGGTCATTGATCATCATGCACCCATAAAGTATAGATACCCTCGAAAAAACTCAGTACCGTATATGAACAGAGAGCTGAGAAAAGCCATATACAAAAAACAAATGCTACGATCGAAATTTGAGAAATACAAAACAAATAAAACCTGGGAAGCATACAGAAAACAAAGAAATCTTGTTACCAAACTAAAAAGAAAATCTATTAACACATATTTTCAAGAAAGATGTACTGGTGGACAAAAATCTAAACATTTTTACACCACAGTCAAACCATTTCTATCAAAAAAATCTACAGGTAGTCAACAGGAAATTGTACTAGTAGAAAATGATAAGATTGTGAACAACACTAAAGATATATGTGATACCTTTAACACCTTTTTTGTAAATGTTGCAAATGACATTGGCAAAGATGTTATTTTTGATGGAAATAATCACCCTAATATATTGAAAATTAAGAACAATACACAACATAATACACTGTTTAATTTTAAACCTACAGGTGTTGACACTATAAACAAACTGGTTAGCAAAATAAACATCAAGAAAGCTACTGGTGTAGATCAGATCTCATCTAAACTTTTACGTGCTGGTGCACCTGTACTTAACAAGCATATAACAACACTTGTTAATAACACTATCAAAACCAGTGTTTTTCCAACCAGGTTAAAAGAAGCTCAGGTTGTTCCACTACATAAAAAAAAATGACCCTTTAGACAAAAAGAACTACCGGCCAGTTAGCATCTTACCCACAATTTCTAAAGTTTATGAAATGGTTTTATCTGACCAACTAACTGATTTATTTGAAAATATTTTTCATACTTTTTTTATGCGCTTTTAGAAAGGGTCATGGTTGTCAGACAACTTTGCTGAGACTCCTTGAAGATTGGAAAACAGCTCTAGATAAAAATCAGTATGTGGCAGCAATTCTTATGGATCTTTCGAAGGTTTTTGACTGTCTGCCACATGACATTCTCCTTTGTAAGCTGTCTGCATACGGCCTATCTCCAAAATCTGTGGAATTACTTAGAAATTATTTAACTGGTCGTAAACAACAAATCAAACTTCAGGGAGATCTCAGCAGTTGGGCTGATATACAAAAAGGGGTACCTCAAGGCTCTATACTTGGCCCCTTGTTATTTAAATTTTTTATTAACGACATCTTTTATTTTATTGAATATGGTACATTGTATAATTATGCTGATGATAACACCTTGTCTTATGTAAATGATAATTATGAAAAATTAATTGATATACTTGAAAAAGAAAGCTCAGTATTGATAGACTGGTTCAAATTCAATTGTATGCAGGCTAATCCAGATAAGTTTCAAGCCATTGCAGTTGGCAATAAGACACATGCCAAGACACCAGTATTTAAAATAGATTCAGCTGAAATTACTTGTGATGAAGTGGTAAAATTACTAGGAATAGATATTGATTACCAACTTAATTTCAATTATCATATTAAAAATATATGTCGTAAAGCTTCTCAACAGTTGAATGTTTTAAAACGCATTGGTTGTTTTCTTTCAAAATTAAATAAATTAACAATTTTTCATACTTTAATTTTGTCTAATTTTAATTTTTGTCCTTTGGCGTGGCATTTTTGCAATAAAAGTAATACCTCTAAATTAGAAAAAATCCAGGCGAGGGCTTTACGATTTATATACGAGGACTATGAGAGCACATATGATGCGTTATTAGAAAAAGCTAAAGTTCCATCTCTGAAAGTTAGAAGAATGCGTACCATGGCTATTGAATGTTTTAAGATTTTAAACAAACTTTCACCATCTTGTTTACATGATTTAGTTGTTTTTAAAAATTGTAAATATAATTTTAGATATTCCAATATTGTAGATATACCTAGGGTGCGAACATCTACCTACGGTAAGAATAGTTTTAAATATGCAGCATGATGATTTTAGAAAAATTTCCAATTTTAATCAGTTTAAGAATATTTTAAAATCTTGGAATGGAAATGTATGTAAATGTTCAGTTTGTGCTGACTTTTAAATTTGTTTAAATTTCTACCATCTAGGTCATATCCAGTTTTTATTTATTGTGCTTATAAAATTGTTATGCTCTGCTCATAATATCAGCTTTTAGTTGTTCATAGTTTGCTACATTAGCTCTTGGTATGCTTAGCTTATAACATCAGCTTTTAATCTGCTTTTTTGCTTATCTTGTAACTGTTAGTATTTTACATGTAGTGCTTACTTAGTCTTGTATTTTAGCTGTATGTTGCATGCTTGTTATTTGTTATTTATTCTGTGTCTGTGTATGTCGGTTAAAAGCTCAACAGAGCTTATGTTGTATGTTGTTTTAACCATGCCGACTCTAAATAAAGCTTATTTATTTATTTATTTATTTATTTATTTATTTATTTATTTATTTATTTATTTATTTATTCACGCAAAAGATTAGTTTACTAAAAGGCAGTCCACTTTGCCGTTCAGGGGTATTTATGTTGTGGGGATAGAAGCTTTTATTTGTATATACGGAAAGTTATTGTTTCCTAAACAGTATGTTCATCCTTTCTTTGGAGAACCGGAAAATAACCTGTTATCCCTTGAACAGTAATGCTTAGTACTTTGTGGTATCGTCGTGTGTCACCCCTACATAGATAAGTAATAGACTAGTCCACGTCGCCCAGAGTATATAAGGAAACCGAATCCAGGTATCAGGGTCAGTGTGTTGATCATTGTTGGACTAGCAACATCTTGTGTTTTAACTAAGAGAGTTTGGTAAGTGTTATATATTATTCCTTGGATTAAATAGTGATTCCATGTGATAGTGAATATTCTTTAATGTTCTGTAATTCCGGAATTCAAATATATCAAGGTATAAGGAAAGTGTTTATTGTTATTTGTGCGATTTGCATGTGTGCAAATGGAACTATAGTGACGGATATATTTGTTGGAAGTGTGTACTTAGCAATTGTAGTATATCTTGTGTTTCTTGTGTAATTGATTCCATTGGATTGCCGTGTGCGTTTAGATTAGTGATATTCTGATATACAATTGCAGATTCCTGACGGTGTAGGAAGTGTCATATTGCTAATAGCAAATTGAGTGTGCAATTTGATTGTGTTCAGAAGACTGAATCCTATACTGTGTATATACGTTATGAAAGTTATCAAATCGAATCTATTATATATGTGCCATTTTCGTGGTATCATTTTGCTTGTGCACATTGCATTGTGTTAATGTGACATTTGAATTATTAGTGTATTTTAGCATTTGGAATCCCGATTAAGTCGGTACGAATCCATTGACCGCTTAGGGTTTACACGTTACAAATTTGGTGGCAGTGGTGGGATTCCATTGTTGAAAATATTCTGTAAATTATTGAGATACGATTGGCTACTTGTGATTGTTATTTAGCATTGTGTAATCTATTTGTTTTTTTATTTATTTATTGTGTTGAAGTGTTAAAAGATTTGAGAAGATAAATTTATCATTATAGCTGGTAAGTAGATTAATAGTAGGAAATGTCTGATATAAATAGTGAAATAGGCAATTTGACATCGGCAATAGAACATCTAGAAAATAGTTTGAGACAGAGTTTTGTACATTCGACTCCCAAGCCAGATACGCAGGCTAGTGCAATATGTATGGAAAATATTTCAAGGAAAAGTGATTCTGGGTTTGCAAGTGCCGTACAAAAGCCAAACACATCATCCGACTCTGTGGAAGAGGATTCAGGTGAAAGTGTGAAAAGTGAAGACAGGGAGCAATTCAATTCTTTTCAAGAGAACTGTGATGAAGTAGTTCAAATGGAAAGTGAAAATCAGGAATTAGTTGTAGAAAGCTTCCCATTCGAACAATCAGATCTGAGAGACGATAACTCAAACGAAGGGCGAAGAACACGACGCTCGCCCGTTTGGATGAAGGATTATTGCTCATAGCCATTTGTGTAGATACTTGTAAATACCTGTGTAAATATTTGGTTTTGTACATAATTTAGCTATGTGTCAAGTTTACTTAGTTGAGAAGAAAGTGCCCGCATGAAGGAACATTTGGAACTCTTTAGTAAAGGAATAATGACACAAGATTTTATTTATTCTAATAAATTAACAGGAAGCTAATTGGATATTTTGTGTTTTTCTTTTTGAGTCTTTCGGACGAGACTATAAACCGAGGTCCCGTGTTCAGGAAATGTCACAGTCTGAACACGCTAAAGATCCTTCTGTAGAGTTCGTTAAGAGTAGGCTCCTTGGGGCCGCTGCAGAGGCAAAATTTGTTAGGGACCCCAAATTTATTCTTTGGCAGTGACACTCTAAATTGCAGACGTTAGTAGGAAAGAAGTTAAAAGTTAGAAATAGAGATATTTGTAATAAGTGAATTAGTGAAGTAGGACATATAGGAATTCAAAAGACGTTTCAGTGTGTTTTGTTCGGACAATAGGAGGAATCCCATGAATAGTGTTTGTGCATAAGAAGAATATTCTAAATATGTGATATGGAAGATGGGAATTTGGACATATAGGTAGACTGTGTGTCTACGGGTAGTGTCTTGTGATGTCATCAGTTTAGACTTGATGGACATTCAAAGTGTTGCCTGACTTTATTGTCAGATGTCGTGTTGCCTGGCTTTATTGTCAGATGCAGTGGTGCCTGACTTAGTGGTCAGAAGAAGTATAGCTGTAGATCTATAGGGTCAGAAGCTAACTTATACCAAAGTTGATTTGCTATTGTGTAGTAGCAAAGCGGGATAAGGCTTTGTATTGTTGTAATTTATGTCCAATTGAACGGTGTATGCACTGTGATAGAGTTTGGGTATGAAAGAGGACCAGTTTGATTGATGATTTCTCAGATGTATTCAATGAGTCATGCGAGGACGCATGAAATTTGAGGCGTGGGTAATGTGACGAAAATGCCTATGGATACTTGTATTTATACGAGAAAGATTATAAAATGTTCTGTTTTGATTGATTCCTACCTTCATCATGTTTATGTTCACACGCAAAAGATTACCTTACTAAAAGGCAGTCCACTTTGCCGTTCAGGGGTATTTATGTTGTGGGGATAGAAGCTTTTATTTGTATATACGGAAAGTTATTGTTTCCTAAACAATATGTTCATCCTTTCTTTGGAGAACCGGAAAATAACCTGTTATCCCTTGAACAGTAATGCTTAGTACTTTGTGGTATCGTCGTGTGTCACCCCTACATAGATAAGTAATAGACTAGTCCACGTCGCCCAGAGTATATAAGGAAACCGAATCCAGGTATCAGGGTCAGTGTGTTGATCATTGTTGGACTAGCAACATCTTGTGTTTTAACTAAGAGAGTTTGGTAAGTGTTATATATTATTCCTTGGATTAAATAGTGATTCCATGTGATAGTGAATATTCTTTAATGTTCTGTAATTCCGGAATTCAAATATATCAAGGTATAAGGAAAGTGTTTATTGTTATTTGTGCGATTTGCATGTGTGCAAATGGAACTATAGTGACAGATATATTTGTTGGAAGTGTGTACTTAGCAATTGTAGTATATCTTGTGTTTCTTGTGTAATTGATTCCATTGGATTGCCGTGTGCGTTTAGATTAGTGATATTCTGATATACAATTGCAGATTCCTGACGGTGTAGGAAGTGTCATATTGCTAATAGCAAATTGAGTGTGCAATTTGATTGTGTTCAGAAGACTGAATCCTATACTGTGTATATACGTTATAAAAGTTATCAATTCGAATCTATTATATATGTGCCATTTTCGTGGTATCATTTTGCTTGTGCACATTGCATTGTGTTAATGTGACATTTGAATTATTAGTGTATTTTAGCATTTGGAATCCCGATTAAGTCGGTACGAATCCATTGACCGCTTAGGGTTTACACGTTACACTAGATATAAACAAACAGCCACCAATGACTCTAGATCATACTTGGCATAAACAAATATACACTCTTCAGTACCGGTACTACCGGATAAGATAAGATAAGATATAAATAAGAAAACATTCATTGCTACATGTAATACTTGATATAACTGGTCATAAATACAAAACAGGAATCAAAAACTGATGGAAATGAACAGACGATCATCATGACCGGAATTGGTTGATGAAAGCAAAAGAACACTCATTAGATGGACATTATTGAATGGGTCTTAAGGTGACAAATGTCCAATTCCAACAACCAGTCTCATCACAAGCCCCAGGAGACGAGACAAACAAATCGACAACGATCACTACATATAATGTTAGACTTTTGGTAATGCTAGGTATAAACAAAATACACACTCATTTCTAGCAGTAATGTCTGTACTAACGGTATTGGTGTTACAACAAGACAAACAATCTATTTATTGTGTGGACTTTATACAGCAATGCAAATATATTAAAGCTTGGCAGTTTTAGAATCACAGGAAAGAGTGAACACCATCATACTGGCAGTTATCCACATTACTTAAGATTTTGTAATACATGTTATTTTTCTTTCTTAGTTTGCATACTTTCAATTGCCTTTCCACCTATCTTAGATGGGTTCGTGTTACTCGATCTTTAGTTTTATGTGTATGTTTTGTAGATCGTTGTTTGTCCTTTTGTACTTTTTCTTTTGGCCATTGTGTTGTCTGTTCTTCTTCGATATACGATATACGGATTTTGATTACCCCTTTGGTATCTTCAAACTCTTCTTACTGGTACAGGGCCATTTTCGTATCAGATGCATTTTCATATATAACAATTTATAGT